>CM044004.1:51186159-51266159 GCA_024085815.1 Flaveria linearis | reverse complement strand
GCTAAATGATAAGGACAATTTGCTAGAGGGAAGTTGATAACTGGCGGTCGTAGTCATGAGATGGTGTGTTGAGACTAAAGGCGGCGGTCTTTTGAATTAGTAGATCATGAGATTCGTTAGATATAAAAAGGAAATAGAAGACAGGTTGATGACCGTGATCAGGCGGTGGTCTCTTGGATGATTGGATCCATAGATCAATTGATAAGATCCATAAATCTAAAAAAAAGTTAATCTAATCAAGCCGTAGTTTGAGGTCAATGGTCGTGGAATGTTGTCCTAATGTGCGGCTAAAACACCGATAAAATAATAAAAAAGTAAAAGAAAAAGAAGTAGGAGCAAACCAAAAAATATGGTGAAAATTATAACATAACCCATGTGAAAATAATCGTCGGTCAAAAACAGATTAACTGCGTAAACAATTGACCCAAGATAACAATATAACACCGTAGATGGCGGCACGCAACAACCAAAAAATCAATGGAACACTATTAAAGTAAAAGAAAAAAATAAAAGATACACTATTAAAGTAAAAAAAGAAACAAAAGAAACCTGATGGGGTATCACCCAAGAAAGACAAGGATACAATCAAGTCTCGAAGTAGACCGGGCTGAGCAAACCGCAGCCGCGAGCTCTTCTTAGAGCCTACCACGGCTCCCCTTGAAAATGGCCAGGCAAGGCCTCGGCTGCAAACACCCAGCACACGGTCACGGCCCAAAACATGAACAGCCTCCGACCAAGAAGTCGCGGCCCAGCAGGGGCTGGCTAAGACACAGCCGGCCCCAACGTCTACACACACAGGCAGCCACGGCCCAGCAGGGGCTGGCTGAGACATAGCCGCGGCCCAAAGTCTACACACACATGCAGCCGTGGCCCAGCAGGGGCTGGCTAAGACACAGCTGTGGCCCAACATCTACACGTACATGTAGTCGCGACCCAAACACTTAAGATTATAAACAAAATGGATACTTCAATACTTAAGGAGGTCCCCAAAGAAGCTAACATCAAGGAACAGAAGAATCTGATGAGTATGGAGAGGAGGTTGTTGGCTGCTTCAGGGACATAATCAGAAGCAGAAGACAACAAAGAATAACCCTGTAGGAAATAGGCATAGCAGGGTAGCCATGTAGAACCAATGAAACACAGGTCAACTATAAGGGACAAACAACATTAATGTCAAAACCCTTTACACCAAAAGGGAAACAAGTCCTTTGACCTAGGAACTCCAGTTCTGATGTCTAACTCCAGACAACTCGAAATAGATTTACATGGGAGAATTTGTCATACGCAAGTCATTATAAATAGGAGGATTCAGGTATGTTCGGACTATCTCATCCTAACTCACTATACTCATACTCAGACATTCTTCTAGATACTTATTCTCACGCCAGAGGTTGGTCATGGGGAGAACTCCCTTCTGCCCGTGGTGAGACTCACGGTGTCTTCTGTTGTTTTGCAGATTAGATACTCCGATAGCCCGAGTCTTGGTGATATTTCCCTGATCCAATCGTACTGCTTCCGGACGTAAGTCCCTTGACTGATTTCCGTGTAGCAACATTTGGCGTCATCCGTGGGACACGACTGTAAAACCTCGAAACTTATCCATATATTATGCATGGACTTGGGCGAGAAAACACCAACTGGCCAAAATCCCGACGTTAGTCACATGGGGGGCGAAAACACGACAACCCCCTCTTTAATCGGACAAACACCGAGGTAGGAGAGCAAACCGGCGACGGGGTGATAATTACTCTGGAGTTTGTCAGCCAAAACCGGGAACGAATATTATCCCTCCTGTAGCAGGAGGAGCAAACTCATCGTGTTGAAGATGTACGGACCCGTCTAGAGTACGAAGAGACACCAGAGGGGGAGGAGAATGAGAAAAGAAGAAGTCATCCCGGCGGTAAGATAGGTTTGTCAACGGGAGAGAAAAGGACATACCACACCCTGGTGGATAATGGTGCGAATTCGGACGGGGACGACGATTATAGCAAACCATACCGACCCTCCACCGCACGTGTCAGGTCCAAATTCGTCCCGAAGATAGCGGAGTTCACATTCCCCCCGAAACTGAAAATGCCCTCAAATGTGGGAAGGTACAGTGGCCTAGGAGATCCGGATGACCATCAGGCTGTCCTTGCTGGTGCAGCAGAAGTCGAACAGTGATCCGTACCAGTCTGGTGTCACATGTTCACTCAGACGTTGACAGGGGCAGCAAGAATATGGTTTGATAGTCTTCCGGCAGGAGAGATCGGCAGCTTTGAGGAACTAGAAGATATCTTTCTGAAAAACTTCAGCCAGCAGAGAATGTCTGCTAAAGACCCGACAGGATTGCATAATATCAAGAGAGGAGATGGCGAATCAATTGAAAATTTCATCACTAGGTATTCAAAGGAAAGTATGCGGGTCCGAGGGGCAGGGGAAACAATACGAATCTCAGCTTTCATCCATGGCGTAAGGAACGACCAGCTGGTAGATTATTTTCACGAGCACTTGCCTCAATCAGTAGACGAAATACTGGAGCGCGCCAAGGCATTCGTCCGAGGAAAGAAGGCATGCGAACAGTTGAAAGAGAAAGCTCTAAAGAAGCCAGCGGTGCCTACGTGGGAATCACCAAAGAGGGCCAGAGGACCGAGGCCCTGGGAGAAGCCGCGATTCCAGTCGCTTTATCCCCAACAACATTCCCCTTTCCAACCAAGACATACACCACCTCCCAGAAACCCACTCGGGCCTAATGTGACCCTTCCGCCCCTAACAAAAACTCCAAGCGAAATTTTGGCTACAGAAAATTTAAACTTCGTGAAACCCGCACCCTTGAAGCCTGGGGAAAACGAGACACGGCCAAATATTATGAATTTCACAAGGAAAATGGTCATGCAACGGATGATTGCTTCTCATTGAAAAGACAGATAGAACTGGCAATCAAAACAAGGAAGCTAGCTCACCTGCTGAGGGAACTGAAGAAGACGCCACAACCCGAAGAAAAAAGGAAAGAGATATTCATGGTCCAACTTGTTGGCAACAAAGGTAAGAGGCAGTCCGATCACATGGAAGGCTGGATGGCACAAGAAATCTCTTTCCCTCCGATACATGGAGGGACTTTCGCCAGCAGGCCCATCACGGTGTCAGCCGTAATAGCAGGCCATCAGGTACACCGCGTGTACGTCGATAGTGGGAGTATCTCGGAGATTATGTGCGAGCATTGCTTTTTACAACTGGATGAAGAGGTGAGAAGGAGCCTCAATACCAAAACCCACATGCTCACGGGTTTCACCGGAGATGTAGTCCAGCCCCTGGGACAGATTCAGCTCCCTGTCGTTATCAGAAACCACTCAGGTTGGCGGGAAGTAGCAATGACGTTCCTGGTGGTACGATCGGAGTCATTCCACAACGTAATTTTAGGACAACCTGGGCTGTGTGCACTAGGAGCAGTAATATCCACCATGCATGCAGCGATAAAGTTCCCAACTCCAACGGGGGTAGTCACCATATACTCCAGCAGGGAATGCAAAGAGGTGAAGCCATTGAAAATAGAAGAAGCAAGCTCGGCAGAAGATCTCGTGAGCCCAATGCATGAAAAATGGGTGATTAATACGCTATTTCCAGAACAGAAGCTCATAATCAGGGGACAACTCGGAGATGCCACGAAAGACAGACTCAGGTGCCTACCGCAAAGTAATTTGGATGTTTTTGCATGGGAACCTTCCGACATGATGGGGGTGCCCCGTAACACCGCCGAACATAAGTTAAATGCATACCAATCCAAGGAGCCAGTCGTTCAAAAATGGAGACACATGGGCGAAGAAAGAAGCCGGGAAGTAGTGGAGGAGGTGAAGAAGTTGCTACAAGCAGGCATCGTTAGGGAGGTTCGTTATCAGACTTGGATAGCTAATCCAGTAATGGTGAGAAAAGGAGACGGAACATGGAGGATGTGTATCGATATCAAAGACCTCAACAATGCATGCCCCAAGGATTGCTATCCGCTCCCACAGATTGACCTGAAGGTAGACTCACTGGCCTGTTTCCCACTGAAGTGTTTTTTGGACGCCTATAAGGGTTATCACCAGGTTCAGATGTCTTCAGAGGACGAAGATAAAACGGCATTCTACACCGATATAGGTATCTTTTGTTTTACGAAAATGCCATTCGGATTGAAAAATGCAAGGACAACTTACCAATGCCTGATAGATAAGGCCTTCGAGTCCCAGATCGGAAGAAATATCGAAGTCTATGTGGATGATATAGTCATCAAAAGCCGCAGTGAAGATTCCCTGTTGCAAGACATAGCTGAGACCTTCGGGAGGTTACGAAAGATGAATATGAATTAAACCCTAAGAAGTGTCCCTTCGGGGTCGAAGAAGGGCGATTCCTGGGTGTAGTTGTAACAAAAGACGGGTTCGAGGCCAATCCGGAAAAAGTTGAGGTAGTTCTAAAAATGCCTTCTCCAAAGTCAATCAAAGATGTTCAAACGCTTAACGGGGAACTCGTGGCGCTCAACAGGTTCCTATCCAAGCATGTCGAGCGAACCCTGCCGTTTATGTCAACGTTAAAAAATTGTCTGGGGAAGAAGGACTTCTCATGGACGCAGGAAGCAGAAAAAACATTCCAGCAGATGAAGGTTTATCTGAGCAACCTACCAATGTTGGTAGCACCTTTCTAATCGTGTATGTCTCCGCAGGAAGAGAAGCAGTTAGCGTTATGCTAATGACAGACTGGAGGGGAGAGCAGACACCTATCTATTTTATCAGCAGGGCCTTGAAAGATCCGGAAACCCGGTACTCACCTATGGAAAAACTCGTGTTATACCTAGTACACGCATCTAGAAGATTGCGCCGATATTTCCAAACGCATGTCATTGAAGTAAGAACAGGTCACCCGATACAACAAATACTGAGGAAGCCGGAGATTTTAGGAAGACTGGCAAAGTAGGGGATCGAATTGGGAGTCTTTGGGATAGAGTACAAACCTCGGGTAGCAATGAAGGGTCAAGTGGTTGCAGATTTCCTAGTAGAAATCCCGTATGAAAAAGGACCCCTTCAGGATTCGGGGAAGTCAACCTCAGAAAAAAGAAGAGTGGTGTCTACACACTGATGGGGCATCAATGATGAGGGATTGGGGGCAGGTCTAATACTCGTAGAACTGGAAGGGGAAGAACTCACCTATGCCCTACGGTTGGATTTCAAGAGCTCCAATAATGAAGCTGAATACGAGGCACTTCTAGCAGGTCTCAGGCTGGCAAGGCAGATGAATATCCAAAGGCTACACGCACATGTAGACTCGTTGCTGGTGGCTAACCAAATCAATGGGTTGTATGATGCGAAAGAAGAGGCGATGAAGCGATATCTGAGTAAAGCGAAGGAAGCAATCAGGGGATTCGATAAGTGTGACATATCACATATCCCACGAAGCAAAAATAAAAGGCGAACGTGTTAAGCAAACTAGTCTCCGTGACGTTCAGCCACCTGGCAAAAGAGGTAAGGGTGGAGGTGTTACAATCTCCTTCCATAGATATAAGGGAAGTAGCAACAGCTGAACAGGTAAAGGAAGAGTGCTGGATGAAGCCAAACGTAGAATTCTTAACGAACAAAACCCTACCAGAGGGGAGGATGGAAGCAAGGGCATTACAAGCCAAAGCATTGCATTACGAAATACAACGAGGAGTTCTGTACCAGCGGTCATACATGGGTCCGCTGCTGAGGTGTTTGACGCTAGAAGAATCCAGTTATATGATCAGAGAAATACACGAGGGCATCTGTGGAATTCATTCTGGTCCTTGAATGGTGGTAGCCAAGGCGATGGGAGCAGGGTATTACTGGTCGGGAATGCACAGAAGTGCGGTTGAAGAAATCCAAAGATATGAAAGTTGTCAGAGGCACGCCCCTATGTGCTACAGACTGAAAAATGACATGATCCCAGTCACGTCTGCATGGCCATTCCAACAGTGGGCCATGGACATCGTAGGTTTGTTCCCGGCCACGGCTGGTAAGGTTAAGTTTCTCTAGGTGGCAATAGACTACTTCACCAAATGGGGGGAGGCGAAAGCTTTAAGAACCATAACAGGACAACAAGTAAAGAAGTTTGTATGGGAGAACATAATATGTCGTATTGGGCTGCCACTGTACATCATCACGGACAATGGGAAACAGTTTGCACATAACCCATTCAAGTCCTGGTGTGAGGAGCTGATGGTCAAACAAATACTTCAGTTGCCCACCCACAAGGCAATGGATTGGTAGAACGAGCAAATAGAAGTATTATGGAAGGAATTAAGACACGGCTGGGTCTAGAAGGAAAGAACTGGTTAGAAGAGCTACCCAAGGTACTGTGGGCCCACCGCACCATGCCAAAAACCAGCCATGGAGAAACGCCTTTCAGCCTAACATACGGCTCGAAAGCAATGATTTCGGCTGAAATTGGAATGCCAATAGCACGAGTATCACAGGCTGAAGAAACAGACAACGAGGCGGAACTGCGGCTCAACCCGAACCTGTTAGAAGAGCGGAGAATGATAGCAGCAATAAGAGAAGCGAAGCACAAAAAGGAGATCGAAAGGTATTACAACTCACGAGTCAAGAAACAGACTTTCAAGGAAGGAGACTATGTGTTTCGCAGCAATGAAGCAAGCCGTATGGAGAGTCAAGGGAAACTAGGGCCATGATGGGAGGGTCCATATCAGGTCGTCGAATCAGGACGCAATGGTGCGTACAAACTCGCTCGCATAGATGGAACAAGCGTTCCACGAACATGCAACGGAGCACAACTCCGTAGGTGTTATATGTAACCATGTATTTTTAGGTGTAACCATGAGTGTAATTCAATTTTCAATGAATGAAGGTGCATACGAGCACCAGAATTAGCACTAACCAAGTCTCTAAATTTTATAACCATTGCACTACATACATGAGCCAATGCACGATAAAAATAAAGTCAAAACCACGGCTTAACCTATCATTTTGCGTTAAATATAGTAACCAGTAGCATGTGGAGGAAAGGATGTCAAGTAACCATATGACACGCTAATAGTCATGTAGAATTTCCAATATAAATAGAAGTAACCAAAACGCGAAATAAGCAAACGCGAGTACAGGAAACTAAAAGTTGGTACGATAAGTCGTCACCTAACAAACATAAGCAACCAAAGGTGGAAAACCAGAGCCAAATAACGTTACATACATATGACGACTCCTTTACGAAAAGAAATGAAATCCGGTGTGACTAAACGTAACCAAGTTGGAACATCACAAATTACAACCAACAAAAGAAAGTAAGCAAACTTCTAATAGTCAAAAGGGAGTCTGAACATAGAAGGAAAGCATAAAGCTATTACAATCAAAGAACAGTCTTGAGCTAATGCTCTATGAAGTTTCATGCAACAACAAACATAAAGATACAATATGCGCTACAGCTAAAAACACACTGGTCAACCCTTGGGCTGTTCGGGAACCACCGGAGCAAGAAAAGCTTTGATATCAGATAAATCCGCGTCGCACATTGCAGCAATAGTGTCAGTCATGGGGAAAGTGCTTTCATAAAAAAGGATTGACTGCGCTCAGAGGTCACTCAAAGCGTTCCTGTTGAAATTCTTGGCATCCTCGGGCCTTTTCCCTTCAGCAACAAGTCGAACACCATCACGAAGACCTGCAAGATACACCAACCTCAAGATTAGTTTTCTAATCATAAACACATATTTCATAAGCACCATGTGAAATGAAGCCTCACCTGCATTATACCCAACCTTATCAGAAAGACTATTAATCTTGGACAACATGTCAAGAAATTCATCACTGTCGCGAATCTTGTTGAAAGCCATGCCAACCCCATCCGAGATAAGCCATTTTCTCTCGGTCTGAAGTCTCGCAACAACCCCCTTAAGTTGAGAAATCCGATCTTCCGAGGTAGTCTTGACGCTTTTCAGGTCGGATGAAAGACGTTTCATGACGGCGGACTGAATGCAAAGATCTTTGTTAGGTCTAGATTGTATAGGGCTAGATCATTTTTGTATAGGCTTAGTACTTGAAAATCAAGTCTTGTAATTAATATTTGTAACAGTCAAAATATATATATATGTGATTTGAATCTATAGGTTAACCCCATATATGTATGTGTGTTGATTTGTGACTTGACAGGAGAAACAAGATACTTGGATGAATTTCCTGAAATTGACCAAGTGTAGGAAACATCTACGGATGAACAATTTTGTTAATCCGTAGATATGTTTCATACAAGACCAAATGACCAAGTGTAAGTTTCTGCGGATGATCAATTTTCATGAAGGGAAGACTCCTACGGAAGAAGGATTTCCTACAGAAGAACAACATTCCTACGGAAGAGTAAATCATCTACGGAAGAACAAAAGATCTGCGGAAGGCAAGACTCCTGCGGAAGATCACTATACTTGTGCTATTGGAAATTCCAAGAAGTTAAACAAGTCAACACAATCAATAACAAATCCCGAGAGATCCGGTGTTTCCTTAACCGACTCAAATCATCTATAAATATGAGTCCTAGGTTTCACATCTCGGTGAACACAATCAATCAATATTACGGCGATCAAGAGTTCATTGTGCAACCCTAGCTGCCGTCACATCAACATCAAACATCATTCGATTCACAGAATTCGATTGTTCATAGTTATTCATTATTCTTTTGTAATCATTACATCATAGTTAATGAAATACATTTGAATTATTATAGATTTCGTATTTATTGTGTTTCTGTGGTTGTGTTCATCATTAATCATTAAAAAACAATTAAACGTCAATTAGTGATAATTCCGCGATCATTAAATTGATTTATTTTAATACTGATAATTCCTGAATTGCGATCCTTGGATTCACAGGTGGTATCAGAGCAATTGGTGCTCATTGATTTAGATCAACTGATCTATCAGTATTAAAATTGTTTAATTGATTTTCAAACAATTCAATCAACGACTGATTTTTCAGCAAGCACTCTCTCATTGCTTGTTTAATTTAGATCTATATTCAAATCAATTGAATACTAGATTTGCGTTTCTGATAGATCTGTCAATTTTCGTTTTTAAGTTTTTATTCATTCGTTTACTTTAAACATGAGTACTTTGGAGGAGGATCTTATCAACCACCAAAGTTGGAAACCAAAGCTGATTTTAAATCCTGGAAGATCAAGTTCAGGAATCATGTGAACTACACAGATTCTGACTTGTGGGAGTCCATCACACAAGGTCCTTATATTCCACCCACTCTTGGCCGGATTATAATGACAAAAATCAGCCAATCAGCACTAAGGACTTGCCACCTGATGATGTCAAGAAGGTCAAAGTCGATATCAAAGCATACAGCTTGCTTAGTATGGCTTTGCCTGAAGAAATCTTGATCAGGTGCGAGAACTATAAAACAACAAATTCCCTGTGGAAGATACTTCACACTCTCTGTGAAGGGAGTGATGAGATTAGAAGCATAAGGAAAGACACCCTTAGATCACAATATGAAACTTTTCATCATATTGAGGGTGAGTCAATTCCTCAGCAACTCCATAGATTTATGCAACTTGTTACTGAGATGAACATCTTGGAGTTAAAATATACTACTGAGGAACTGAACAAGAAGATGCTCCACACTTTACCTGAAAGTTGGAAGCAAACAGTCTCTATGTTCAAGAACACCATAGATCTCAAGACAACTGGTCTAGATACTTTGGTTGCTAAAGTTGAAGCACTTGAACTGGATGAACAGTCAAGAAACAAGAGTGTGAGAACTCATGTCTCACCTTATCACTTCAAGGAAACCAAGAATGCTGAAAGTGCATTTATCTCTAATAATGAAAGTGATAACTCTTGTACTTTGAGTGATGATGAAGAGGAAGTAAGCTTTTATGCGTCCAAACCCACTAAGAAATCAACTCAAAGTAAAAATCAAAAGGAAAAGGCTAAATCTACAGAGAAAAGAGAGACATCAGCAACAGCAAACTCAGAACCAATAACTGTGATATTGGATTCTGAAGAATAAAAAGCAGCTTTTGCAGCTTTTAGTTCTAGCTTTCAAGCATATCTTGGAAGTTCCTTACATCAGCTAACATCTGTCAGCAAGACTTGGAGGAACTCCCTCCTGATGTAGTAGAAGAGATGGATCTACAATGGCAGATGGCGATGATTGCCTACAGAGCCAAGCAATATCTTCGACGAAATAAAAATCTGGCAGCAGCAAGCAAAACATCGAAGATTGGAGTTGATAAGTCAAAAGTCAGATGTTTTAAGTGCAATCTCTATGGTCACTTTTCTAGAGAATGCAACCAACAATCAACTCCACAGTATCAGCAGCAGCAACAACAAAATCAGCAGCAACAACAATATCAGAATCAGCAGCCAACCTCTCAAAGATCTGTGCATAGACAACCTCAGCTCCCATCCCCACCAGCCACAAATACATCAGCAGGACCAAGCAACTCTAAGGAGACAGGGCTGATCATACTTCAGGATGGAACATGTGACTGGAGTCTATATGAGAAGGAAGTAATAGAGGAGAATCAAGCACTGATGGCGCATATGGAAAACAAAGTTCCTCCTATGGCCAGAGAGGTAAGAGACAGGTTATGTTCATCAACATGTGTTGAGGAAGTTGAAAGATATAGAGTCCATGCTCAACAATTGGCTGATAAAGTAAAAGAAACTATGGTTTTAAATGAATCACACTTAAGAGAACAAAAACTATATCAAATCAAAATAAACTCTTTACAAAAAGATTTAGAAAAATATGTTTCAGAAAACTACAGTCTAAAAGCCCAAGTTGAGCATCTGACCTCTTCCTTAACAAAATCCATGGCTGATCATGCATCCACTGAAGTGAAACTTCAGAAGTTTCAATTATCATCTCAGCAATATGAGAAGTTGCTAAATTCTCATATTGAATCAAAGAACAGGTCCGGGTTGGGTTATAATGCTGTTGCACCACCTATTAATGATAACTACACACCTTTACCTGAAACAATGACTAACAATTTGTCAAATCATTTTGTGCAAAGCACCAAAATTGACATCAAAGATAGTCAAATAAACAACAATAAAACTGAGATGAGTGAAACTGAATCTACTGAATCAGAATCAATTAAACATAATGAATCAGATTTTGATAACTATGATGACCTGGATGATTCTGATGAACATGATACTGATCAACTGAACATTGGTAAGAATGTTCAAGTTGAAACTGGTCTTCCACGAGTCCTTGAAGAATCAAAGCTGCAATATCCGCCAAAGCAACGGAACATGCTGAAGACTATTTGCAAGAGGATTGCTGAACTTAATAAAGGATTACAAGAACTGAATCTTCACAAGATTGATAGCTGCGGATCAAGCACAAAAGCACCTTTGTCATCTTCAGATAAAGGTAAGAAACAAACAAACAAGAATCCTCAGAAAGCTCTTAATGAGGAATCCGTAGACCATCTGCGGAAAAATAAATCAGAAGAATCCGTAGCTCATACTCGGAAAAACAAATCTGAAGAATCCGTAGAACATCTGCGGAAAGCAAAAACTGCCAAGTCCGTAGATCATCTGCGGAAGACAAAAATCACTGAATCAGCAGAAAAGCAAAGGAAGAGAGAAGCTGATCCTGCAGACGAGGTAAAAAGAGAGCCTCACACACATGCAAAGAAAAGGGAAAATATGAAGCAACAAATTGCAGCAAAAGGCAAACAAGCAACAGCTGATGATGCTCCAAACAAAAACAAGAAGAAATCATCTGATGTTTCAGCAAGTGAGAACAAAAACAACAAAAAGAAGGCTGAACTCGAAGACACTTCTGAGAAATATTGCAAATGGTGTGATATGAAGAATCACAACACTGATGAATGCTATTTCAGTAGCTACTGTTCCATTTGCAACATGAACAATCACATGACTGATGATTGCTTCTTCAACAAACATTGTGCCATTTGTGACAAAAATAACCATTCCACTCAGGAATGTTATTTTAATAAGAAGAATAAGAAAAGAACAACAAGAAGTCACATGTGCATCATCCGACTCAGAAAGTGAAAAAGAGACAAAGGCTCAGAAAGAACAACATAAGTCAACGAAAAGATCATCTGTTGCGGACAAGACTGTGAAGAAGAAAATACCAGCACAGGCTAAGACACCTCACAAAAAGGTGGATTTGTCTGATAAACAGACTGAAGTTGTTGATGGTTTCTTTGACAACTTTGATAAAGGAATTCCTGTGTCTCAATCAAAGCAGAAAGATGAAGAAACTTTCAAGTCTACAGGATCCTCTTCAAAGTTAAGATACCAACCAAAACAAGCCAAGTTGAAGAATGACTCGGATAAGCATGAAGATACTCAGAAACCTGAATCATCTTCAACAGAATCATCCTCACCACCATCAGATCAAAAAGAAACAACTAATACTGATACTTCAAGATTAATTCATGAAGGAGTAACTATTGTTGACACAACTGGCAAATCCAAGACGATTAAGCCTTGGGTTGTCAAGACTAACTAATTTCTTTTTGTGTGCAGGAACAATCAAGGAGAGCTGACAACAAGTGGTATGTTGACAGTGGTTGTTCCAGACATATGACAGGCAACTGTGCATTTCTCCATGACTTCAAACATAAACATGCCTCTTATGTGGCATTTGGTGGGGATAAGAAGGGAGGTAAAATTGTTGGTGAGGGAATGGTAACTAACGGTGTTTTAACATTTGAAAAAGTAAATTACTGTGAAAATTTGCAGTATAATTTACTTAGTGTTTCCCAAATTTGTGATCAAAATTATTTAACACTATTTGATAACACTAACTGTTACATTCTTAAGCCAGGGTTTACAGTTCCAGCAGACTGGATACTTCTTAAAGCATCAAGAAAAGGCAACACATATATTTTGGATATGAACAACACCACACTCACAAATCATGAGACATGCCTGTTGTCCAAGTCTTCTGAAGATGAATCTCAATTGTGGCATAGAAGGCTTGTCCATTCCAACATGAAGAACATGAATAAATTGGTGAAAAATGACTTAGTCATTGGATTACCAAAGAAAGAATTTCATTGTTCTAATCACTGTTCTTCGTGTTATAAAGGAAAACAACACAGGGTGTCTCATAAATCCAAAACAATTAACACAAACACTACACCACTCAAATTGCTTCACATGGATCTCTTTGGTCCAACCAATGTGCTGAGCATTGGAAAAAGGCAATATTGTTTGGTGATAGTTGATGATTTCACTAGATTTACATGGGTCTTTTTCTTAAAACATAAGAGTGAAACATCTGAAACATTAATGGACTTTGTGATCAAGATTGAGAATCAACTTGATTTAAAAGTTAAAATTTTTAGGAGTGACAATGGAACTGAATTTGTTAATGCTGATTTGGATTCTTTTTGCAGGACTAAAGGAATAGCTAGACAATTCAGTGCCCCAAGAACTCCACAACAAAATGGAGTGGCTGAAAGGCGAAATAGAACACTGATAGAAGAAGCCAGAACAATGCTAGCTGATTCTCAGTTGCCCATTACATTCTAGGCAGAAGCTGTGAATACAGCTTGCAATGTTCAAAATAGAACTTTGATAGTCAAAGAACATAATAAAACACCTTATGAACTCTTATTTAAAAGAAAACCTTTTATAGGATATCTTAGAGCTTTTGGGTGTCATGTGTCTGTTTTAAATACTAAAGAACAATTGGGAAAATTTTCTGAAAAAGCCTATGATGGTTTCTTTGTTGGATATTCATCCACTTCTAAATCATATAGGGTGTACATTCCAGAACATAATATAGTTGAAGAGACTCCCAATGTTTCTTTTGATGAATCCATGTTTACTACCAATGTAAAAGGATCATCTTGGTTATTTGATATAGATGCATTAACTGAATCATTTAACACTAGTTATTTGATCAACGCAGGTGCTGCGGATACATGCTATCCCTTTGTGCCCCCAAGTGTGAATGAAGTGCCTTTAACAGCTGACCCACCAAGAGCACAAGTGTCACCTGGACCACAGCAGAGATCAAGTCAGCAGCATGCAGCTACTTCCGGAGAAGCAAACTCTTCATCTCCAGCACATGGAAATTCATCAGCAGATGTTCCCTCATCCGTAGATATAAATTATGGTGCAACTACTGATGCTAGAGATGGAGAGGAGGTAGTCATTCAACAACCATTGCCAGCTGACCAACATTTTTCATCCGTGGATGGTGATAAATCTCCTACGGAAGTAGAAAATGCCTCTTCCGTAGAACCTCCTGCGGAAGAACAAAATACTGCTTCCGTAGAACCTCCTGCGGAAGAACAAAATGCTGCTTCCGTAGAACTTCCTGCGGAAGAAGACAAAGCAGCCAATCAAACACAAGCTGATCCGAACGACCATGAGCCTTTTGATTATTTCATCGACTCAACTACTCAGCTGACACCATCTGCTTCAATGGGTTTCACAAACTTAGACTCCACAGTTCAAGTTGATGCTGTCTCAACAAGCAGAGTACACAAGTCTCATCCAACAGACAATATCATTGGGGACCTGCATGCTAGAACCACAAGGAGCAAAGGAGGTGTGGCAAACATTTGTTTGTTCACCTGCTTTTTGTCCCAAACAGTTCCTGCAAACATTACAGCTGCCCTAAAAGACAACAGCTGGATTGAGGCTATGCAAGAAGAGTTACAACTATTCAGAAAACAGAAAGTGTGGACTCTTGTAGATTTGCCTACGGGTCAACATCCAATTGGCACAAGACGGCTTTTCAAGAACAAGCTGGATGACAGAGGTATCATAGTGTGAAACAAGGCCAGACTTATTGCTCAAGGATACACTCAAGAAGAGGGAATAGACTATGATGAAGTCTTTGCACCAGTTGCAAGGATTGAAGCTATACGAGTCTTCCCCGCTTATGCAGCATTCAAGAAGTTCACAGTCTATCAAATGGATGTGAAGTGTGCTTTCCTTTATGGGAAAATTGATGAAGAAGTCTATGTGGCTCAACCCCCTGGTTTTGAAGACCCTGATTATCCACATAGAGTATACAAGCTTGATAAAGCTTTGTATGGTCTTCATCAAGCACCCAGAAAGTGGTATGACACACTATCATCATTCCTGCTGAAGAATGGATACAAGAGAGGAACAATTGATCAGACACTCTTCCTCAAACATGAACATCAAGATCTTTTGGTAGTTCAAATATATGTTGATGACATAATATTTGGATCAACCAACAAGAAGCTGTGCCAAAGCTTTGAAGACTTGATGAAATCTGAATTTCAGATGAGCTCCATGGGAGAATTGATGGCTTACAAGCTCAGAAACCATGGCATTTTCATCAATCAAGAGAGAATTTTGAAGAAGTACAATCTGATTCCACTTCATGACACCAGCATCAACAATAGACAAGATTGTGCCTGACCCTGCTGGCAAATCCGTAGATCAAAGATTGTATAGATCAAAGATGGCACATCATGTTTGATGTTTGTGTTTGTGCCAGGTACCAATCTGACCCAAAGGAGTCACATCTGAATGCTGTGAAGAGGATTTCCAGATATCTGAAAGGCAAACCTGCATTGGGACTTTGGTATCCCAAAGATGGAGACTTTAGCCTATACTCCTATTCAGATAGTGACTATGGAGGGTGCAATAACAACAGAAAATCCACAACTGGTGGATGTCAATTTTTAGGACCACGACTTGTTTCATGGCAGTGCAAGAAGCAAACAAATGTATCTGTATCCACAGCTGAAGCAGAGTACATAGCTGCTTCAGCAGGTTGCTCTCAAGTACTTTGGTTGCAAAACCAATTACTTGATTATGGTTACAATTTCCTTCACACACAATTCATATTGATAATTCAGCTGCTATATTTATAACTGCTAACCCAGTTCAACATAGTAAAACTAAACACATTGAAATTAGATACCATTTTCTGAGAGATTGTTCTGAAAAAGGTCTAATTAAGTTAGTCAAAGTAGATACAACAAATCAGCTTGCTGATTTGTTCACTAAAGCATTTGATTCTGTTAGATTTAATTTTCTGATAGAATCTTTGGGAATGATTAACTTAGAATAAATCAACAAAAGCATATGATTGACTTTGTGCAGAGTAATCATTAAGGATAACTTAAGTGTCTGATAGAACATCTATACATGCATTATATAAGGGAAATGATAGTAGACTATACTTGGCTATTAAACAAAACCTCAATCTGACTTATATCATACTGATATGTGAGTAGGTTCAACTTGAGTGGAAACAAAGCTAAGAGCATGCCAAACTAAAAGCATGAGGTAACTGTCTGTGAGGATTCCATTTGAGAATCAGGAAGGTATGTTCTCTCCTGATGTGATCAAATCACTTACACAAGCACACTATGTAAAATACTTTATAATATTCTATCTTTGCAAAGTCATATTCCCTCTGTTTTGTGTGAACAAAGACCTGGGACTGTGATTAATAAGTGTGATCTTCATTCTCCCTCTGTTTTGTGTAAACAAAGACCTGGGTTAAAGTTCACCTCTATTTTACGAAAGTAAAGACCTGGTGACTATGAAGATCATATTTCAGCTCTAAAAAGGAATCACTTGTGATCCATTGAACATCAAGTCAAAGAGCTTTAACATCAAAGCATTCATGAGACTGAAAATTGTCTCAAGATAGAACTTATAACTTAATGTACATAGTCATTAAGTGTGGAATGTAGTGACTTGCCTCACCTACGGAAGACATACTCTAATGATAATTGAATGTGGGACTCATGATTGCTACTGATTAACAAACTTCACAACATGATAAATCGCATGCCTAGTTGATACAATACTCATGTTTGAATTTAAGTGGATCTATATACTTGCAATCAGGTATGTGTTCAATCAACTAATCAACATCAGCAGAAGCCAAGTTATAGTATGATCCCTCTATATATATATGCAAGCATGTAACTGTTTGTCAGATGTTTAATTGTTATCTCAACTGACTTTCTCTCATTTAGACTGTCATATGCCTGTCATGCCTGTTCACAACTTAAATTTATAATGAATGCAACAGTTTCACATTAATCACAAATTTAGGGGGAGTAGTTCATGCATGAAAAACAATAAAAGCTGATAATTGATCAATAAAAGCTGATAATTGATCTGAATTACTTTGAAGGAATTGGAACTTGAGCACGAACTTGAATGCAGGATACAGGAAACTTGCTTCCCTTTACTTAATTGCCATGCAAATAAAGTCAACAATGTCCAACATCAACATTTGATTCTACTCTGTAGATATCATACATTTAAAGTTTTCAAACTTTAAGTTCCGCAGAAGTTTTAGTAATATTTCTCATCCGTAGAAGTAACAGTGAGATTTCTGCATCCGCAGAAGTCACAGTAATACCTCTCATCCGTAGAAGTATTATGTGATTTCTGATTCAGCAGCAAAACAAAACAAATGCATTATTTGAACTTTTACATCCGATGTAAGGTTCCGCAGATGTTAACATCCGCAGAAGTTAAGGTTCCGCAGATGTTGACATCCGCAGATGTCAAGGTTCCGCAGATGTTCTGCGGAAGAGATAATGCATTCTAAACACTTGGGATACGGAAAGGAATAAATGGAAGTGGGCCCAACAAAGGAATAAATGGAAGTGGGCCCAACATAGGAATAAATGGAAGTGGGCCCAACATAATGTGAGCCCAACATAATTAATAAAAGAAGTTAATTATGTTCGACTATAAATAAGGTTTCTGACTCTTGAAATTCATTTATCACTTTTACAGAGCACTTTTTCAGATTAACCTAGAAAATCACCCATTTTCCCTCTTTTTCAAAATTTCAAAATATCAACATTATCCAGTAACCGATTACTGTTACTGCAAAGGTAAATCATGTCTTAAACATCAATACGGAACTGGTTCATCGATTATTGACATTCAACCGATTCAACTGCATGGTTTCTAACTTGATTTTCTTTGCAGATGGCAAATAGATTTGCTAAAGAGCACAATGTGTGCGCTTTCTTGAACCCTGATGATCCAGCAGCGGAAGGATGTCGAGATATCATAAGATATCTCCGACGATCCAGGCTCTTCTACGCCTTGATGGCTGAGCCTGTGATCCATCAGGCGCACATTATTGATTTCTGGAACTCAGCACGAGTTGAAGAACAAAACGATGAGGAGGTAATAGTGGCTGAGATTCTGAATCAGCGTCTTCGAATCACTGAAAGCACCATACGAAGATGTCTGGAACTGGGAGATAGAGAAATAGGGCACCCAGATGTATTTGAGAATGAATACATTGAAAAGGTATTTAACCTCATGGGGTATGATGGTGACTACGAGAAAGGAGAAATCAAGAAGGGTAGACTGTGCAAACTGTACAGATTCTTGTGTCACACCTACCTGAAATGCATGTCGAACAGGAAGTCGGGGCTAGACAGATTCTCTCGGCATATATCATCCGGAATCATTGGGGTATTCGAGGGGAGAACTTACAACTACGCCAAATACATCTTCAACTGTATGAGTGAACAAGTCAAATTGCAGATGAATGACAAGATGTATATGTTCCCGAGATTCCTACAACTGATGATCAACTCAGAACTTTCAGGGTTGAACAGAGTTGGCGATGTGTTTGTTCAAGCACACCTGAGCAAATCAGTGTTGAACAAACTTAGTGGAAAGTATGAGGGTCCGGATATGCCAATGTTCGCACATGTTATAGACCCTCAAGCAGACCTGCCACAAGAGTTGGCATGGGCTGATGAAGCAGAATCATCTGCTGATTCTGCACAATCTTCTCACTCACCACACCAAACACCACAACACCAACAACAATCGCCACTCCAAACACCACCACCACAACACCAATCACCCAGCCAATCACCCTCTCAACAACCACAATCACCAGCAAGCCTAAACTCCCAACCAATCTCCCCAATTCACCACCATCAATCACATGTACTAATATCATCATCGTCCACCAAAGATACTCAGCCAGTATCTCCTATTCAACAACAATCATCATCATCCTCTCAATCATCATCTCATCACACTCAACCATTCTCTCCACAACAAATCCAATCCCCATACAACCACCACCAGAATCTCCAACACATCAATCACCGGAAAGTGCTGGGACTGAACCTTTTGAGGTAACTGAGTCTGTACACTCCGTACACTCAGGAGACACAGAAATAGTATCTGAAGCCAGCACTGTTCCTTTCTCGCCAACACACACAGAAGAACAACCTTCATCAGCACATACCGAGCCTATACCTTCATTGAAAGATGAACAACTTGCTGATGAACACGGGGAAGTTCAAGAATCTGCTCGGGATGTCACTGCATACAATGAAGATGATTTAAGTGACAGTGACATTCCTGTGAGCAAAAGCTTTCTGGTTGCTAAGTACAACAAGTTGATACTTAAAACCAATAAGCGAAAACAAAGAATTCGGGAACTGCACGGTATAATTCAAGAAAAGGATGAAGAACTGATGAAGAAGGATGCCAGTCTAAAAAGACTGAGAGAAGATGCACTATCCAACAATGAAGTTATTGATCTATTGTTGCAAACAAAACGAGAGTTAGAGGCATCTTTAAAACTTGAGCAAAATGAAAAGGCTGAGCAAATAAAGCAAAAGGATCTAGAGATAGAAAGCCTGAAAAGAAAACTCTCAGATCTGAAAACAAAAGTGGACTCAAGTGCTGAGCCAGCAAAACAGTCGGGTAAAGCTACTAAGCCACTGATTTCATACACCCGAAAAAGAAAATACTTTGGAGCTACACAAAAGAAACCAGAAGATGAAAGCTCTCCAAAGAAACCAAAACTTCCATCTCCTGCACCTACACCTTCAGCAGAAGTGTCTGCTGTGAAGGTATCCTCCGAAGAAGAAGAAGACAGTGATAAAGAGTGGGAGGAACTAACAAGAATGGAGTCCCCCACTGATGATAAGGGTGGAAAGGCCGATGACCTTCTAACAACCGCTGATATCATGGAAGAGAGGCCTGATTCCAGCATGTTTATGACCCTCATCAACTATGGTTTTCCGTATGACATGGTTGAGAGGATGAACACATCAAAAATGACCAATGCATTGAAAGAATTTGAGTTTGCAAGGTTCATAATCCCAAATTGTGATTATGAAGCCTTTACTACTTTTCAATCATTGGAGAAGATAAGGAAGGATCTGGGCCACTGTGACACAGCAAAACTCACAAAGTACAATATGACTTGCTGGTTACAGGGCCACAATTACAAACCGCATGAGCTCAAAGGCAGAACCACTGGAGAACTGCGGAAGATGATGGAGCATGAGATGAAAGTGGAACTGGAAACTGGAGTTAAGTTCAGAACCACTGCTCCACATCCAAAAGAACAAAGCAAACTTGCTGCTGATCCAGTAACTGTTGAATCAAAAGATCAGCACAAGGAAAAAGAAAAACTAATCAGAGAGCCAAGGGCTGTAATCCCCGGAAAGGTATGGCCTCTGGGAACAACAGTTTGAGAGATTACTGAGAAGAAATCATCTCTAATTGAACTGTACGATCACATCACAACTCCCAGTTCTGTGGAAGAACACAGGATTATGGCCTGGAAATATGATCCAGACTGGGATTGTGCAGTAATAAAGAGGACATCTGGAAGAATTCAATACTTCCATGATGTGGAAGCTCTGTTGAGTCTTCCGGAGCAAGACATCAGGGATTTACAAAGCATCCCAATAACCAACTATCCAATCCATCTTAGGGGGAGAGACTTCTCTGCAGCTGTAAATGGTATGAAGACCAGATTTTCTGATGATGTGCTCATACAAGCAAAGAAAGATGATAAGGAGCACAAAAGATTCAAACAAAGCAAGAAAAGAAGAACAGCTGAAGTCTCATCTCTTGTAGATGATGATATGATAAAGAGAGTTGGTTGTGACAAAAGCTCAGATACCATCAAAAGCATCAAAGGAAATCAATTCACTTATCCCATCACAGAGTGGGGATATGTTGAAAGAAATAAAGAGATGGTATTGCTGAGAAATGCTGATGGGAAGAAGGCTGATAAGATCAGGATTTTGATCCAGTAGAGATAAAGATGCTACACCCAAGCTACACTTCATATCTTCATGATAAATTCTTCCCAAAACTAACAGATGAAAAAGCCCAGAATGATCTCTGCTTGTATGTGCATATGATTCAAGTGATAGATAAACTGCATGCAAAGGCACACAAGAGAAGGAAGCATGAGGCTGGACTACTAAAAGGAACAATGATAGCTGAAGTGTCTGAGCTCAGAATATCTGAAGAAGATGAATTAGAAATAGTGCATAATGATAGTGTAGTGGAAACACTCACTACAGAAGAAGATGTTTTGGGACTCAGTTATGACACACTGAAGAAGATCAGCAGGATACAGATAAAGTACAAATATGATGATCAGAAAACTGCTGTATCTTACTTCTACAATAAAATGATAGCAAGAGTTAAGGAGCTTGCTGTTTTGAATGACTGATTACAAGGAGCTAAGCCTAAGGGGGAGTATTGTTAGGTCTAGATTGTATAGGGCAAGATCATTTTGTATAGGCTTAGTACTTGAAAATCAAGTCTTGTAATTAATATTTGTAACAGTCAAAATATATATATATGTGATTTGAATCTATAGGTTAACCCCATATATGTATGTGTGTTGATTTGTGACTTGACAGGAGAAACAAGATACTTGGATGAATTTCCTGAAATTGACCAAGTGTAGGAAACATCTACGGATGAACAATTTTGTTAATCCGTAGATATGTTTCATACAAGACCAAATGACCAAGTGTAAGTTTCTGCGGATGATCAATTTTCATGAAGGGAAGACTCCTACGGAAGAAGGATTTCCTACAAAAGAACAACATTCCTACGGAAGAGTAAATCATCTACGGAAGAACAAAAGATCTGCGGAAGGCAAGACTCCTGCGGAAGATCACTATACTTGTGCTATTGGAAATTCCAAGAAGTCAAACAAGTCAACACAATCAATAACAAATCCCGAGAGATCCGGTGTTTTCTTAACCGACTCAAATCATCTATAAATATGAGTCCTAGGTTTCACATCTCGGTGAACACAATCAATCAATATTACGGCGATCAAGAGTTCATTGTGCAACCCTAGCTGCCGTCACATCAACATTAAACATCATTCGATTCACAGAATTCGATTGTTCATAGTTATTCATTATTCTTTTGTAATCATTACATCATAGTTAATGAAATACATTTGAATTATTATAGATTTCGTATTTATTGTGTTTCTGTGGTTGTGTTCATCATTAATCATTAAAAAACAATTAAACGTCAATTAGTGATAATTCCGCGATCATTAAATTGATTTATTTTAATACTGATAATTCCTGAATTGCGATCCTTGGATTCACAATCTTCTTGAGTTTCACTAAGGCTAAGGGTGACTTTCTCCTTTTCTTTTTCAAGAAAATCGCATCGAAGCTTCAAAGAAGCATTATCATCTTCGAGCCGCGATGTTCTTCTTTTGAGTTCGCGAGTCTCCTTGACACCATCCACCCAATGATTGTGAACCTCGATAAAAGAAAAGAAACTGTTCACCATTGACGAACAGCTATCGCTGGATAAATCTCTATTCTTCAAACCCCCACCGCGATAAAACTCAGCCGGCGTACGAGCAGTAAACATAAAGTCTCTACATAACTCGGGGTCATCAAATAGAGACCCATTCGTCAGATCCCAATCCAGAATGAATTTTTCAGTAGGATCCATGCCAGTATCCCCCAAAGAAGTACCCGCAGAGGTAGCGGCACCATGAGTACCCTGAGATTTCCCGGCCGAGCTAGAGATAGAGTCACCACTGGAAACCCCACCTCCAGCCACGGCCGAAGCGGCAAGCGCAGTACCAGGCGCGGTCGCGGCAATCAAAGGGCCACCAGCCGCGGCCGAGAGACCCATGACGACCCCCACACATTGAGCCGCGGCCGAGGTCCCCGCAGCAGGAGGAGAGTCTCTTGGTTTCAGTCCCGGACCTCCTAACCCCTTCGTGCGGCCCAGTCGTGTAGCAACAAAACCAAACAAGGTTTCTAATCTCTTGCATGGAGTATTGTCTCGATGAGGTGGTAGCAAACAAAAGAACACCACAACATCACTTTGAATTAATTTTTGGCAGCAAACGACTCACATGTTGTTTCACCCCACAAAATCGGTAATGATATTTCTTAGATGACAACAATCAATGGCAAATGCATGACGACCGAAAATGGTAAGATTCATATAAAGAAACATTAGCTTGACTCTTTGATAACGAAACTTTAATCAACAGAAACAAAGGAATAATAAAGAAAGAAAATATAAAACAGAAGTGGAACAGGGCGGCGGCGGCGGCGGTCACGGCACACCGCCCTGTCTAGGGTTTGAACCCTGTGGCGAGGGTTAGGGTTTGAACCCTGTGGCGAGGGTTAGGGTTTGAACCCTGTGGCGAGGGTTAGGGTTTGAACCCTGTGGCGAGGGTTAGGGTTTGAACCCTGTGGCGAGGGTTAGGGTTTGAACCTTGTGGCAAGGGTTTGAACCCTGTGGCAAGGGTTTGAACCCTGTGGCAAGAGTTAGGGTTTGTATGATTTGTGATTGCGCAACGGAGAATATAAAATTTAAATAGAACCATAAATCACTGATACCATGTAAGATGGTAAAATATTAAATTAATATTATTGAATTGTTGAACTATAATATATAAAGATTATAAAAACCTTAACTTAACTGGGCTCCTGAGATCATACGATAACTGTTAATTGTTAATATCCATTCATGATATCAACTCTATTTTCATATTGAATGAGCCTCAATTGTTCACAAAATAGTTGTATTATTATTATTATTAAATGATTCCAGAACTCATATATGCTCAAGTATTCATAAAATAGTTGTATTATTATTATTAAATGATTCCAGAACTCACATATGCTCCTACATTGTTCTTTACTCTCCTAGAACTCGCACCAATGCAATAACAACTCACCTTCTTTCAGAAAAGGAGATTATATTACATAAAGGACCAGGTTGTGAAACAGTGTTTTATTTCTTTTCTAAGTTCTAACCAGCCCAGAATATTTTTGGTTGTAATACCAAGTTCAACCACAGTTATACTAACCCGTGTGTACGTAGATCAGACTCGAAACACAAGATCTCTCTTGTCAATTAAAGCTCATGTGAGGGCATTCAAAGTAGGTTCATTATATTTTCGGGAATAGTTGTAAGTGGTTGTGAGTGGAAGATAGAGAAAAGTTACTGTTCAATAGTATATTTGAGAATTTACTATTCAACACTTATAAATTTTTTAAAGCCCCGTTTGGTTCACATAATGTTTTGCAAAGGAATTGGAATTGAAATTTTGATAAAATTGATAACGTGTTTGATTGGACAATTTTGAGTAAAATTGGAATGTTTATTTTAAACATTCTGTAGGTAAGTGTAAAGAATGTGAATTTCAATTAATATGGAAAAATTTTCCAATTTCAATTCCTGAAAATTCTATGAACCAAACGGGGCCTAATATTTTTGAAAGCGATTGTGAATGAAGTAAAGACTAAATGTAATGATAAAAGTATTAGAAAATATTATTTATTTAAGAAAAAGAGAGAGAAAATAGTAATATTTAATGTAATTATAAAAATATATACAGAGAAGGTGTGTGAATCTCTAAGTGCCTAAGCGGATCTATAATATCTAGTAGGAACAGTAATAAAGATATCTTGTTCAACACGATTATAGGCATACTTGGATGACCAAAATATGATAAAAAGAAAATATTGTGTTTAAGAAAGCACATTGTACCGAACTTAATTTCTTTTTGTTGTTTATTCACATGGTTAACAATTAATTATCCAAGAATAAAGGTCACATTGGAATTTGACTTTGAATTCCAATTGGACGTGCTTACTTTGAAGAATGTTTGTTTCTTCTCCAACAAAGAAATTCGGTTCACATTCTTCGTCTCTTGACCCTAAATGTCTTAGTGGCATAAAACACTCAGTGTTAATTCTTGTACAAGAAACCAAATTTAAAATCCACATCAAACTAAGTATTATTTTAATCAATGCTTTTCATTTAAGGGACGAAACATTTGCAGTTTGCGTGTCACCTATTGTTCTAATGTTATTGGACTAAAAAAAGTTTCCATATAAAAAGTATTCTTTAGAATTAAAGAAAATATTTTTAATAATATAAAAAAAATGCTAGGAGACTGTGAGACGTTTGTAATATTTTTTTTAAGAAATAACTAATAAAACTCTATAACATTATCTTTTTTTCTAAAAGAATGAAAAATTGTTTATAAAGTACATATTTTGATTGATTGTGAAAAACTGTTTATAAAAAACTGTTTATAAAGTACAGAATTTCGGATATCCGAAATTTCGGATTCGGATCGGATATCCGTTCGGATATCCGAATTCAAAGAAAATTTGTATTATTTAATAAAATTTATAAAAACGTAATAAATTTTATTGAAGTTTTTATCGGATATCCGAAGTTTTTTATTAAAATGTCCTAAATATCTAAAAATATCTAAAATATTTAATTAATATTTAATATTTTTAAATTTTTATAAAAATATTTTGGATATTTCGGATATATATTTCGGATATTTCGGATATCCAAAATATCCGAAAATTCTGAAAATCATTATCCGAATCCGAATCCGAATCCAAAATTTCGGATATCTGAATTTTGGGATATATGAAATTTCAGATATCCGAATTTCGGATTTTCGGATATTTCGGATTCGGATATTTTTGAACACCCCTAATATTATTATGTAAACACTTTTTAAATTATTTTGATAGTATTTAATGCTTTTTTACTATGACGTGCTTCAAGTTATTTAAAAAACATTTTTAGCGTAAACGTCTCTGCTCGTTTTTTATTAGCGGCTTTAAAATTGTTTGTTTTTTTAAATGTCTAAAAAAATCGCTCATCTTTTCAAATATTCTATTTCGATTATTTGAAATGAACTTTATAATACATTTAGTTTTCTAAAGACATTCAGAAAAACACATTTTTTCAAAAGTCGTTTAGGAAAAAAAAAGAGCTTAGAAAATATGCTTAGAAAAGGCAAAAAGTTTTAAATAAGGTAGAGAATATGCTTAGAAAAAGCAAAAAGTTTCAAACGAGAGGGTTCAAAAAATACACCTAGAATGGTATTAAAAAAGACGACTAGAAAAAACAAATCACAAATGATTTAAAATATATATATATATATATATATATATATATATATATATATTTTAAAAACGTTCTATACATCAGGATGAAACAGAGTATATATTTAAATAGCTTATTTAATTCTGCTAGAAACAAAATAATTAAAATAGTTTATCTTCATTCCGAAAAATAAGTTTAAGACCTCGTATGCAGATGAATTATACAGCATTTTCTTTTTTATATATATAATCTAACAATCCAACAAAAAATGTGATATAATTTTATCAGAGCTTAACTTGTTGTCTAAAAATGGAGGATCAACATATATATTGAACCAATTGTTTTATCATTTTGAATAAAGTTTCCATTTTCAAAAGCTCCAAGGACACACCTCCATGAGGGATTGATCCATAACTAAACTGAGGAGAAGAAGAGGCAACAGTATTCAGCCATAAGCTGTATTTACATTTAAACATGGTTTTTATAACTATATATATACAACATCGAATCAGTCACGTTACAGCTCACTGATCGGAGTGGTCGCCCGTATGACCACATAAATTATAAAACATTATATTATAAATTATTTATATATAAAATAATTTAAAACAAAATTGAAAATATTATATGTTTTGATTTGATGTGAATTTCCAATCTTAACAAAATATGAAGATTTAAAAAACTAAAATATACAGATCGATTATGGAATACTAGTTTAATCAGAAAAATTAGATTTAAAAGGAAAGATTTAAAAATGGTCGGTTCAAATGGAAGCGGTTTGACCACGCATCCCGGCTTGCTTGTTCGACCGGTAAATGGTCGGTTCAAATGGAAGCGGTCTAAATAGACACAGCCGATCCGGTCGCTGCTACAGTCCGGCATCAAAAACACTGCAATAAACAGAACCCTGAATTTCAAATAAAGTAGTATTAAAGTAATATACCCTAGCTATTCAATTTTAGACGATCACTCAATCGAAAGCAAGAAACATTTATTGGTATTTGCTTAGTTTTTACTTGTGGTTTAGGAATCGTTCCGCACGTATTAATTAAACTCAAGATCGACCCCAATGCTATTATACAGTTTGGATAGAGGTTAACTAAAATTCCAAATAGCTGCTAGTACCAAAAGTTCACATGTAGAGTAGAGTGTTACTTTACGCTTGTTTATCGAATCCCTGATTGAACCACGACCATCAAAATTGATGTTTGTATGAATATAGAACATTCATTCTTCCTGATCAGCCTTTTGGCTCTTCAATATTCTACTGTCTTGAACATTTGATGATTTTTAGCCAAACATAGTCCCAATATAAATAAATAAATCAGAAGCTTCACAAGGATCGGATCTCTTTTAACAAGCTGCTAGAACTAAGATTTGTATATTTTACTGATTAATGATTGTACGTACGTACAAGGAAAAGGTTCTGATTCTCCCGGCCACTTTCTCATTTCATTGGATAGGATTTAATTAGTTGGACTTTTTGCTCGAAAACTTGCTTTTCATAAGCTTGAACAACACTCAATGCTTCATCCTTTTGATCAGAGGCATACAAGATATATTATATATATGCTTATTTTGCTTGTAGATGCAAGCTCCAAATATTAAGGAAACATCCTATCTATTAATTGGAAGTATGTGAAAGCTAGCAAGGTAACTACTTAGTAGCCGTACGTCACACTAAGAGAAGAAAATTAGAAATACTAACTTTGGAAAACTTTAATCCAAGTCTCCTGTTTTGGGTGAAGCTGAAATTAAGGCCAACTATAAGTCTTTTATGTTTTACATGCATGTACTTAATTGATTTCCATATCTATTAACACGTTTTACTTTATATAATAAACATCTTCAACATGCTCTAGGGGTGTCACTGGTGTGTCATCAGGTGTGGAATATTGTTCATAGGATAAATTTATAAGTTAGTGTATGGTTTTATGTGTGTCGCGTACCCATCTCACATTATTGTATATAAGGGTTGCATAGTACAAAGTGAATATATGTGAGTATGAAACATACCTATTATTATATGTACATGATTGGGCCTGTCATGTTCTTATGGTGTGAGATTGAGGGGAAGACATGAAAGGACTACAAAACATAACTAAGTGCATCATGTTGGAATGTTAGTTACATGTCGTAATGAAAACTTGTATTATTATATTTTAATATTTTCCAGTGACTTGTGATATTCTATGAAACAACTCAATTTATCTCTAATTCTTGTAATCAATTACAAGAATCCCATCGACGACACGTCTAGTGACAACATGTGTCGTCCCTATAAGCAGGGATATATTTTTTTGTTTTTTATGTCTGACCACAAGGATAAAAAACAACACCGTTTACGTCACCCTGCGTCGATGATAAGTTGTTGACGTATGGTTGTTTTTTTATTGTTATTTTTATTTTACTTGTGACTTTTTTAGTTATGTATAATTCACTCTGTCCAATGACAAATCATCGGTATAGTTGAATAATTACGTCATTTTAGAAAACCTTGTACGGACAATAAATCATGGGTAAGTTTCACTTCACATGAAGCGAACTAGAGCCCTAGATATTTTTCACCCCAAAAACCCTCTCTTCCACATCCTCTGGGTTTTTAATCCGTTAATCCACTAAAATCAAGCATTGTGGAGGTAAGATTTATGGTTGTCTAGTGATTTTTTTTTTTTTTTTACCAAAATCAACTTCTTCCATCTTATTTTCGTAAGTTTTCTTTATATTGGTGTTTTGTTGGATCGGGTTATTAACTAACAAGACTTTTCTAGTAATCGACAAATGATAAATCCAGAATATAAATCAACCGTCTTACTTAAAAAATATAGATATTTGAAGTAATAATAAAGACACAAGATGTTCTTTCTAAGTATTCACTTGATTAATCTCTTTTGAGTACAAAGAGTAACAATCGGTAGATAACAAGTAGGCTAACAAGGTAACCTTAAAACTATACACGTGAGAGGTATTTATACTAAGAAAGCTAAACATATAGAATAAATAACCTTACATCTAATCCTCATTTAGGAAAACATATGTACATCGTATACAGGCAATCGACATATCAGAAATTAGCAGCTTCAGTACATTGTTGTCTCCGAAAAGTAAAATATTACAGACGCCAATATACTTCAGTACAGACAATCTTGTATATTGTAGCAGTTGATCAAGCTCATCCATTTGAGTGTTGATAATCAATCAATCTGCAGTTCATCACTTTGAGAGTGCTGACCGGTAGTGATTAAACACTTAGCAGAATTCGACATATGATGGCCAGTGCTAAATCCTTGAGTTTTTGGTAGCTTCATAATTTTCATAGATATTCAAGGATGAATTTCAAGGGTTTGAAGCCTATCATGGTATAAAATTTGTTTAATGTTTATGATCTTAATGTTTGTAAGTGGTTTATGGTTGTGCTTGTTTGTATGAATGTGTATGCATATGTTAGTATATATGTATATGATGATAAACATAATATATGACTACAAAGCGTTTAATAAAATGCCTATCATATATTTGTTTGTATCGTTGTAAGTATGTATATGTTTTTAATTGTGTAATTATGTGTGTCTATGCTTTTATGTATGTAGTTGTTAATGTGAAATACAAGCTCTTGTAGTTGTTTATGTATATGCTTATATGTTTTTTTTATATTTTATGTTTGTATTCTCGCAATTTAGTATACATAAATTATTTATAATGCTTATATATTTGTAAGTATGATGTATGCTTATATGCTTGTTTGTATGTATCTAATTATGCAATTATGTATGTATGCATGTATGTTCATATGTAATTATATATGTATTTACGATTGTGTAGTTGTGTATTTATTATGTAACTTTAGTTTTCTGTTATCATTTAAGAACTCGTTGTGGTTGTGTATCTAATAGAGATAAATTTTGATTTGATATACGTATCTCTTCATCATGATTCATTGTATGTGTATATCTATGTTTATGGTGTTTACGTACGTGCCTATTTATGTCTGTCACGCATGTGTATGTCATGCTTATGTATGTCATGCTTATGTATGTCATATATAGTTTAAGATATCGTTTAGAATATATACTTATGATATTTATCTATAGCAATCGCATGTTGTTAGAATAGTTGTTGAAAAAGTTGTTGCTATTGCTCTACACATAAGGGCCGTCCCCGAGAATTTTTAAAAATTTTTGGACCCTTGGCAAGTACGGAAAAAATGGACCCCTATAGTATAAAGTCATTAACCTGTATGTTGTTTTTTTTGAACTACAATAAACCGTATGCATAAAGACTATAATACAATAATAATTCTTACACCAATAAACAACTTTAATTTTGACTAGTTTCTTTCTGCCAATGCCACCATTACCGGAAGAGTCAACAACACTAGGAAATTATGCATTAGGAAAAATACTGAGATACTTTAGATTGTTTAAAGCATCAAAAGACTGATAACATAACTAGATAAAAATTTCTTAAACAACTTCAACTCCATATAAAGGTTATCACCATTAATATCTGATTTTTATCCATACTTTAATTCATCTTGAAGAAGATAACAACTCGATTTAAGATTGTAATCATTAAAAGCCAAACAAGCTTTAATATTATTGCTATTGTTCAAATTTTGTTTCAAAAAAGTAATCGTTCGATCAAAATGTTTATATGTATAGATTGGATAAATGATAGTGAGCTATAAATTAAGTTACTTATATTATTGTCAAAAATATCGATCTTGACATAAACCACATATAAAAATTATCAAACCTTGTTATTTAATCCGGTCATAATTAACTTCATCATGAGAAACATACTTGACAAAGATTATTTTCTAGTTGGGAAATTATATATATATATATATATATATATATATATATATATATATATGTTAGGTCTAGATTGTATAGGGCTAGATCAATTTTGTATAGGCTTAGTACTTGAAAATCAAGTCTTGTAATTAACATTTGTAACAATCAAAATATATATATATGTGATTTTAATCTATAGGTTAACCCCATATATGTATGTGTGTTGATTTGTGACTTGACAGGAAAAATAATATACTTGGATGGATTTACTGAAATTGACCAAGTGTAGGAAACATCTACGGATGAACACTTTTGTTAATCCGTAGATATGTTTCATACAAGACCAAATGACAAAGTGTAAGTTCCTGCGGATGATCAAGTTCCATGAAGTGAAGACTCCTACGGAAGAAGAATTTCCTACGGAAGAATAACTTTGCTACGGAAGACTAAGTCATCTACGGAAGAACAAATATTCTGCGGACGACAAGAATGCTGCGGAAGAACATTATACTTGTGCGATTGCAAATGCCAAGTCAAACAAGTCAACACAATCAATAACAAATCCCGAGAGATCCGGTGTTTCCTTAACCGACTCAAACCATCTATAAATATGAGTCCTAGGTTTCACATCTGCAGAACACAATCAATCAATATTACGGCGATCAAGAGTTCATTGTGCAACCCTAGCAGCCGTCACATCAACATCAAACATCATTCGATTCACAGAATTCAATTGTTCATAGTTATTCATTATTCTTTTGTAATCATTACCTTATAGTTAATGAAATACATTTGAATTATTATAGATTTCGTGTTTATTGTGTTTCTATGGTTGTGTTCATCATTGATCATTATAAACAATTAAACGTCAATTAGTGATAATTCCGCGATCATTAAATTGATTTATTTTAATACTGATAATTCCTGAATTGCGATCCTTGGATACACAGGTGGTATCAGAGCCATTGGTGCTCATTGATTTAGATCAATTGATCTATCAGTATTAAAATTGTTTAATTGATTTTCAAACAATTCAATCAACGACTGACTTTTCAGCAAGCACTTTCGCATTGCTTGTTTGATTTAGATCTATATTCAAATCAATTGAAGACTAGATCTGGGTCTTTGATAGATCTGTCAATTTTCGTGTTTAAGTTTTATTCATTCGTTTACTTTAAACATGAGTACTTTTGGAGGAGGATCTTATCAACCACCAAAGTTAGAAACAAAAGCTGATTTTAAATCCTGGAAGATCAAGTTCAGGAATCATGTGAACTACACAGATTCTGACTTGTGGGAGTCCATCACACAAGGTCCTTATATTCCACCCACTCTTGGACCGGATTATAATGACAAAAATCAGCCTATCAGCACTAAGGACTTGCCACCTGATGATGTCAAGAAGGTCAAAGTCGATATTAAAGCATACAGCTTGCTTAGTATGGCTTTGCCTGAAGAAATCTTGATCAGGTGCGAGAACTATAAAACAGCCAATTCCTTGTGGAAGATACTTCACACTCTATGTGAAGGGAGTGACGAGATCAGAAGCATAAGGAAAGACACCCTTAGATCACAATATGAAACTTTTCATCATATTGAGGGTGAGTCAATTCCTCAGCAACTCCATAGATTCATGCAACTCGTTACTGAGATGAACATCTTGGAGTTAAAATATACTACTGAGGAACTGAACAAGAAGATGCTCCACACTTTACCTGAAAGTTGGAAGCAAACAGTCTCTATGTTCAAGAACACCATAGATCTCAAGACAACTGGTCTAGATACATTGGTTGCTAAAGTTGAAGCACTTGAACTGGATGAACAATCAAGAAACAAGAGTGTGAGAACTCATGTCTCACCTTATCACTTCAAGGAAACAAAGAATGCTGGAAGTGCATTTATCTCTAATAATGAAGATGATAACTCTTGTGCTTTGAGTGATGATGAAGAGGAAGTAAGTTTCTATGCATCCAAACCCACTAAGAAATCATCTCAAAGCAAAACTCAAAAGGAAAAGGCTAAATCTTCAGAGAAAAGAGAATCATCAGCAACAGCAAACTCAGAACCAATAACTGTGATATTGGATTCTGAAGAACAAAAAGCAGCCTTTGCAGCTTTTAGTTCTAGCTTTCAAGCTTATCTTGGAAGTTCCCTTACAGCAGCAAACATCTGCCAGCAAGATTTGGAGGAACTCCCTCCTGATGTTGTAGAAGAGATGGATCTACAATGGCAGATGGCAATGATTGCTTACAGAGCCAAGCAATATCTTAGACGAAATAAAAATCTGGCAGCAGCAAGCAAAACATCGAAGATTGGAGTTGATAAGTCTAAGGTCAGATGTTACAAGTGCAATCTCTATGGCCATTTTTCTAGAGAATGCAATCAACAATCAACTCCACGGCATCAGCAGCAGCAACAACAACATCATCAGCAGCCAACCTCTCAAAGATCTCTGCATAGACAACCTCAGCTCACATCCCCACCAGTAACAAATACGTCAGCAGGACCAAGCCACTCTAAGGAGACAGGTCTGATCATACTTCAGGATGGAACATGTGACTGGAGCCTGTATGAGAAGGAAGTGATCGAGGAGAATCAAGCACTGATGGCACATATGGAAAACAAAGTTCCTCCAATGGCCAGAGAGAAACAATCAAGGAGAGCTGACAACAAGTGGTATGTTGACAGTGGTTGTTCCAGACATATGACAGACAACTGTGCACTTCTCCATGACTTCAAACATAAACATGCCTCTTATGTGGCATTTGGTGGGGATAAGAAGGGAGGTAAAATTGTTGGTGAGGGAATGGTAACTAACGGTGTTTTAACATTTGAAAAAGTAAATTACTGTGAAAATTTGCAGTATAATTTACTTAGTGTTTCCCAAATCTGTGATCAAAATTATTTAACACTATTTGATAACACTAACTGTTACATTCTTAAGCCAGGTTTTACAGTTTCAGAAGACTGGATACTTCTTAAAGCATCAAGAAAAGGCAACACATATATCTTGGATATGAACAACACAACACTCACACAACATGAGACATGCCTGCTGTCCAAATCGTCCGAAGATGAATCTCAATTGTGGCATAGAAGACTTGTGCATTCCAACATGAAGAACATGAATAAATTGGTGAAAAATGACTTAGTCATTGGATTACCAAACAAAGAATTTCATTGTTCTAATCACTGTTCTTCATGTTATAAAGGAAAACAACACAGAGTGTCTCATAAATCTAAAACAATCAACACTAACACTACACCACTCAAATTGCTTCACATGGATCTCTTTGGTCCAACCAATATGCTGAGCATTGGAAAAAGGCAATATTGTTTGGTGATAGTTGATGATTTCACTAGATTTACATGGGTCTTTTTCTTAAAACATAAGAGTGAAACATCTTAAACATTAATGGACTTTGTGATCAAGATTGAGAATCAACTTGATTTAAAAGTTAAAATTTTTAGGAGTGACAATGGAACTGAATTTGTTAATGCTGATTTGAATTCTTTTTGCAGGACTAAAGGAATAGCTAGACAATTCAGTGCCCCAAGAACTCCATAACAAAATGGAGTGGCTGAAAGGAGAAATAGAACACTGATAGAAGCAGCTAGAACAATGCTAGCTGATTCTCAGCTGCCCATTACATTCTGGGCAGAAGCTGTGAATACAGCTTGCAATGTTCAAAACAGAACTTTGATAGTCAAAGAACATAATAAAACACCTTACGAACTCTTATTTAAAAGAAAACCTTTTATAGGATATCTTAGAGCTTTTGGGTGTCATGTGTCTGTTTTAAATACTAAAGAACAATTGGGAAAATTTTCTGAAAAAGCCTATGATGGTTTCTTTGTTGGATATTCATCCACTTCTAAATCATATAGGGTGTACATTCCAGAACATAACATAGTTGAAGAGACTCCCAATGTTTCTTTTGATGAATCCATGTTTACTACCACTGTAAAAGGATCATCTTGGTTATTTGATATAGATGCATTAACTGAATCATTTAACAATGGTTATTTGATCAACGCAGGTGCTGCGGATACATGTTATCCCTTTGTGCCCCCAAGTGTGAATGAAGTGCCGTTAACAGCTGACCCACCAAGAGCAGAAGTGTCATCTGGACCACAGCAAAGATCAAGTCAGCAGCATGAAGCTATTTCCGGAGAAGCAAACTCTTCATCCCCAGCACATGTGAATTCATCCGTAGATGTTCCCTCATCCGCAGATATAAATTCTGGTGCAACTACTGATGCTAGAGATGGACAGGAGGGAGTCATTCAACCACCATTGCCAGCTGACCAACATTGTTCATCCGTGGATGGTGATATATCTCCTACGGAAGAACAAAATACTGCTTCCGTAGAACCTCCTGCAGAAGAACAAAATGCTGCTTCCGTAGAACCTCCTGCGGAAGAACAAAATGCTGATTCCGTAGAACTTCCTGCGAAAGAAGACAAAGCAGCCAATCAAACACAAGCTGATCCGAACGATCATGAGCCTTTTGATTATTTCATTGACTCAACTTCTCAGCTGACACCATCTGCTTCGATGGGTTTCACTAACTTAGACTCCACAGTTCAAGTTGATGCTGTCTCAACAAGCAGAGTACACAAGTCTCATCCAACAGACAATATCATTGGGGACTTGCATGCTAGAACCACAAGGAGCAAAGGAGGTGTGGCAAACATTTGTTTGTTCACCTGCTTTTTGTCCCAAACAGTTCCTGCAAACATTACAGCTGCACTAAAAGACAACAGCTGGATTGAGGCTATGCAAGAAGAGCTACAACAATTCAGAAAACAAAAAGTGTGGACTCTTGTAGATTTGCCTACGGGTCAACATCCAATTGGCACAAGATGGCTTTTCAAGAACAAGCTGGATGACAGAGGTATCATAGTGAGAAACAAGGCAAGACTTATTGCTCAAGGATATACTCAGGAAGAGGGCATAGACTATGATGAAGTCTTTGCACCCGTTGCAAGGATTGAAGCTATACGAGTCTTCCTCGCCTATGCAGCATTCAAGAGGTTCACAGTCTATCAGATGGATGTGAAGTGTGCTTTCCTTTATGGGAAAATTGATGAAGAAGTCTATGTGGCTCAACCCCCTGGTTTTGAAGACCCTGATTATCCACATAGAGTATACAAGCTTGATAAAGCTTTGTATGGTCTTCATCAAGCACCCAGAAAGTGGTATGACACACTATCATCATTCCTGCTGAAGAATGGATACAAAAGAGGAACAATTGATCAGACACTCTTCCTCAAACATGAACATCAAGATCTTTTGGTAGTTCAAATATATGTTGATGACATCATATTTGGATCAACCAACAAGAAGCTGTGTCAAAGCTTTAAAGACTTAATGAAATCTGAATTTCAGATGAGCTCTATGGGAGAATTGACTTTCTTCCTTGGCTTACAAGTTCATCAGAAACCAGATGGCATTTTCATTAATCAAGAGAAGTACATTCATCAAATTTTGAAGAAGTACAATCTTGCTGATTCCACTTCCTGCAAGACACCAGCATCAACAATAGGCAAGATTGTGCCTGACCCTGCTGGCAAATCCATAGATCAAAGATTGTACAGATCTATGATCGGTTCTTTAATGTATCTAACTGCCAGTAGACCTGACATAATGTTTGCTGTTTGTGTTTGTGCCAGGTATCAATCAGACCCAAAGGAGTCACATTTGAATGCTGTAAAGAGAATTTTCAGATATCTGAAAGGCAAACCTGCATTGGGACTTTGGTATCCCAAAGATGGAGACTTTAGCCTTTACTCCTATTCAGATAGTGACTATGGAGGGTGCAACAACAACAGAAAATCCATAACTGGTGGATGTCAATTTTTAGGACCAAGACTTGTTTCATGGCAGTGCAAGAAGCAAACAAATGTATCTGTATCCACAGCTGAAGCAGAGTACATAGCTGCTTCAGCAGGTTGCTCTCAAGTACTTTGGTTGCAAAACCAATTACTTGATTATGGTTACAATTTCCTTCATACACCAATTCATATTGATAATTCAGCTGCTATGTTTATAACTGCTAACCCAGTTCAACATAGTAAAACAAAACATATAGAAATCAGATACCATTTTCTGAGAGATTGCTCTGAAAAGGGTCTAATCAAGTTAGTCAAAGTAGATACCACCAATCAGCTTGCTGATTTGTTTACTAAAGTATTTGATTCTGTTAGATTCAATTTTCTGATAGAATCTTTAGGGATGATTAACTTAGAATAAATCAACAAAAGCATATGATTGATTTTGTGACGAGTAATCGTTAAGGATAACTTAAGTGTCTGTTCGAACATCTATACATGCATTATATATGGGAAATGATAGTAGACTATACTTGGATATTAAACAAAAACTCAATCTGACTTATATCATACTGATATGTGAGTAGGTTCAACTTGAGTGGAAACAAAGCTAAGAGCATGCCAAACTAAAAGCATGAGGTACCTGTATGTGAGGATTCCATTTAAGAATCAGGAAGGTTTGTTCTCTCCTGATGTGATCAAATCACTTACACAAGCACACTATGTAAAATACTTTATAATATTCTATCTTTGTAAAGTCATATTCCCTCTGTTTTGTGTGAACAAAGACCTGGGACTGTGATTAATAAGTGTGATCTTCATTCTCCCTCTGTTTTGTGTAAACAAAGACCTGGGTTAAAGTTCACCTCTGTTTTACGAAAGTAAAGACCTGGTGACTATGAAGATCATATTTCAGCTCTCACAAGGAATCACTTGTGATCCATTGTACATCAAGTCAAAGAGCTTTAACATCCAAGCATTCATGAGACTGAAATTTGTCTCAAGATAGAACTTATAATTTAATGTACATAGTCATTAAGTGTGGAATGTAGTGGTTTGCCTCACCTACGGAAGACATACTCTAATGATAATTAAATGTGGGACTCATGATTGCTACTGATTAACAAACTTCACAACATGATAAATAGCATGCCTAGTTGATACAATACTCATGCTTGAATTTAAGTGGATCTATATACTTGCAATCAGGTATGTATTGAATCAACTAATCAACATCAGCAGAAGCCAAGTTATAGTATGATCCCTCTATATATATATGCAAGCATGTAACTGTTTGTCAGATGTTTAATTGTTATCTCAACTGACTTTCTCTCATTTAGACTGTCATATGCCTGTCATGCCTGTTCACAACTTAAATTTATGATGAATGCAACAGTTTCACATTAATCACAAATTTAGGGGGAGTAGTTCATGCATGAAAAACAATAAAAGCTGATAATTGATCTGAATTACTTTGAAGAAATTGGAACTTGAGCACTAACTTGAATGCAGGATACAGGAAACTTGCTTCCCTGTACTTAATTGCCATGCAAATTAAGTCAACAATGTCCAACATCAACATTTGATTCTACTATGTAGATATCATACATTTAAAGTTTTCAAACTTTAAGTTCCGCAGAAGTTGCAGTAATATTTCTCATCCGAAGAAGTAACAGTGAAATTTCTGCATCCGCAGAAGTCACAGTAATACATCTCATCCGTAAAAGTATTATGTGATTTCTGATTCAGCAGCAAAACAAAACAAATGCATTATTTGAACTTTATCCGATGTAAAGTTCCGCAGATGTTGACATCCGCAGAAGTTAAGGTTCCGCAGATGTTGACATCCGTAGATGTCAAGGGTTCCGCAGATGTTCTGCGGAAGAGATAATGCATTCTAAACACTTGGGATACGAAAAGGAATAAATGGAAGTGGGACCAACATAGTAATAAATGGATGTGGGCCCAACATAATGTGAGCCCAACATAATTAATAAAAGATGTTAATTATGTTCGACTATAAATAAGGTTTCTGACTTGAAATTCATTTATAACTTTTACAGAGCACTTTTTCAGATTAACCTAGAAATTCGCCCATTTTCCCTCTTTTTCAAAATTTCAAAAAATCAACATTATCCAGTAACCGATTACTGATACTGCAAAGGTAAATCATGTCGTAAACATCAATACGGAACTGTTTAATCGATTATTGACACTCAAACGATTCAAATGCATGGTTTCTAACTTGATTTTCTTTGCAGATGGCAAATAGATTTGCTAAAGAGCACAATGTGTGCGCGTTCTTGAACGCTGATGATCCAGCAGCGGAAGGATGTCGAGATATCATAAGATATCTCCGACGATCCAGGCTCTTCTACGCCTTGACGGCTGAGCCTGTGATCCATCAGTCGCACATAATCGGATTCTGGAATTCAGCACGAGTGGAAGAACGAAACGATGAGGAGGTAATAGTGGCTGAGATTCTGAACCGGCATCTTCGAATCACTGAAAGCACCATACGAAGATGTCTGGAACTGGGAGATAGAGAAATAGGGCACCCCGATGTATTCGAGAATGAATACATAGAAAAGGTATTCAATCTCATGGGGTACGACGGTGATTACGAGAAAGGAGAAATCAAGAAGGGTAGGCTGTGCAAACCGTACAGATTCTTGTGTCACACTTACCTGAAATGCATGTCAAATAGGAAGTCGGGGCTAGACAGATTCTCTCGGCATATATCATCCGGAATCATTGGGGTATTCGAAGGGAGAACATACAACTACGCCAAATACATCTTCAACTGCATGAGTGAACAAGTCAAATTGCAGAAGAATGACAAGATGTATATGTTCCCGAGATTCCTACAACTGATAATCAACTCAGAACTTCCAGGGTTGACCAGAGTTGGCGATGTGTTTGTTCAAGCACACCTCAGCAAATCGGTGTTGAACAAACTTCGTGGAAAGTATGAGGGTCCGGAGATGCCAATGTTCGCACATGTTCTAGATCCTCAAGCTGACCTGCCACAAGAGTTGGCATGGGCAGATGAAGCCGAATCATCTGCTAATTCTGCATAATCTTCTCACTCTCCACACCAAACACCACAACACCAACAACAATCACCACTCCAAACACCACCACTACAACATGCATCATCCAGCCAATCACCCACTCAACAACCACAATCACCAGCAAGCCTAAACACCCAACCAATCTCCCCAATTCACCACCATCAATCACCTGTACCAATATCATCATCATCCTCTCAGTCATCATCTCATCACACTCAACTCTTCTCTCTACAACAAATCCAATCCCCCATACAACCACCACCAGAATCTCCAAAACTTCAATCACCGGAAAGTGCTGGAACTGAACCTTTTGAGGTAACTGAGTCTGTACACTCCGTACACGCAGGGGAGACAGAAATTTTATCTGAAGCAAGCACTGTTCCGTTCTCACCAACACACACAGAAGAACAACCCTCATCAGCACATACCGAGCCAATACCTTCATTGAAAGATCAACAAGCTGCTGATGAACACGGGGAAGTTCAAGAATCTGCTCAGGATGTCACTGCATACTATGAAGATGACTTAAGTGACAGTGACATTCCTGTGAGCAAAAGCTTTTTGGTTGCTAAGTACAACAAGTTGGTACTTAAATCCAATAAGCGCAAACAAAGAATTCTGGAGTTGTACGGTGTAATCCAAGAAAAGGATGAAGAACTGACGAAGAAGGATGCCAGTCTAAAAAGACTGAGAGAAGATGCACTGTCCAACAATGAAGTTATTGATCTATTGTTGCAAACAAAACGAGAGTTGGAGGCTGCATTAAATCTTGAGCAAAATGAAAAGGCTGAGCAAATAAAGCAAAAAGATTTAGAGATAGAGAGCCTGAAAAGAAAACTCTCTGATTTGAAAACAAAAGTGGAGTCAAGTGCTGAGCCAGCAAAACAATCGGGTAGAGCTACCAAGCCACTGATCTCATACACCCGTAAAAGAAAATACTTTGGAGCTACACAAAAGAAACCAGAGGATGAAAGCTCTCCAAAGAAAACAAAACTTCCAACTCCTACTCCTACACCTTCAGTGGAAGTGTCTGCTGTGAAGGTATCCTCCGGAGAAGAAGTAGACAGTGATAAAGAGTGGGAGGAGTTAACAAGAATGGAGTCCCCTACTGATGACAAGGGTGGAAAGGCTGATGACCTTCTAACAACTCTGATATCATGGAAGAGAGGCCTGACTCCAGTATGTTTATGACCCTCATCAACCATGGTTTTCCGTATGACATGGTTGAGAGGATGAACACATCAGAGATGACCAATGCATTGAAAGAATTTGAGTTTGCAAGGTTCATAATCCCTAATTGTGATTATGAAGCCTTTACAACTTTTCAATCATTGGAGAAGATAAGGAAGGACCTGGGCCACTGTGACACAGCCAAACTCACCAAGTATAATATGACTTGCTGGTTACAGGGGCACAATTACAAACCGCATGAGCTCAAAGGCAGAACCACTGGAGAACTGCGGAGGATGATGGAGCATGTGATGAAAGTAGAACTGGAAACGGGAGTTAAGTTCAGAACCACTGCTCCACATCCAAAAGAACAAAGCAAACTTGCTGCTGATCCAGTAACTGTTGAATCAAAAGATCAGCACAAGGAAAAGGAAAAACTCATCAGAAAGCCAAGGGCGGTGATCCCCGGAAAAGTATGGCCTCTGGGAACAACTGTTCGAGAGATCACCGAGAAGAAATCAACTCTCGTACAGTTGTATGATCATATCACAACTCCCAGTTCTGTGGAAGACAACAGGATTATGGCCTGGAAATATGATCCAGACTGGGATTGTGCAATAATCAAGAGGACATCTGGAAGGATTCAATACTTCCATGATGTGGAAGACATGCTCAGTCTTCCGGAGCAAGATATGAGAGATCTACAGAGCATCCCCATGTTCAACTACCCAATCCATCTCAGGGGGAGAGACTTCTCTGCAGCTGTAAATGGTATGAAGACCAGTTTTACTGATGATGTGCTCATGCAAGCAAAGAGAAATGATAAGGAGCACAAAAGAATGATACAAAATCAGAAAAGAAAAACAGCTGAAGTCTCATCCCTTGTAGATGATGATCTGCTAAGAAGAGTGGGATGTACAAGAAGCTCACACACCATCAAAAGCATCACTGGAAATCAACTCACTTGTCCTATCTCAGAATGGGGATACGTTGAAAAGAATAAAGAGATGGTGTTGCTGAGAAATGTTGAAGGGAAGAAGGGAGACAAAATAAGAATCTTTGATCCAATGGAGCTAAAGATGTTGCATCCCAGTTACACTTCATACCTTCACGACAAATTCTTCCCAAAGCTAACAGATTAAAAAGCCCAAAATGATCTCTGCCTGTACGTGCACATGATACAAGTCATTGATAAACTGCATGCCAAGGCACACAAGAGAAGGAAACATGAGGCTGGGCTACTGAAGGGTAATACCATAGCTGAAGTGTCTGAACTCAGAATTTCAGAAGAAGATGAATTAGAGATTATGCATAATGATAGTGTAGTGGAAACACTCACTACAGAAGAAGATGTTTTGGGTCTGAGCTATGACACATTGAAGAAGATCAGCAGGATGCAGATCAAGTACAAGTACGATGATCAAAAAACTGCTGTATCTTACTTCTACAACAAAATGATAGCAAGAGTCAAGGAGCTTGCTGTTTTGAAGGACTGATTACCAGGAGCTAAGCCTAAGGGGGAGTATTGTTAGGTCTAGATTGTATAGGGCTAGATCAATTTTGTATAGGCTTAGTACTTGAAAATCAAGTCTTGTAATTAACATTTGTAACAATCAAAATATATATATATGTGATTTTAATCTATAGGTTAACCCCATATATGTATGTGTGTTGATTTGTGACTTGACAGGAAAAATAATATACTTAGATGGATTTACTGAAATTGACCAAGTGTAGGAAACATCTACGGATGAACACTTTTGTTAATCCGTAGATATGTTTCATACAAGACCAAATGACAAAGTGTAAGTTCCTGCGGATGATCAAGTTCCATGAAGTGAAGACTCCTACGGAAGAAGAATTTCCTACGGAAGAATAACTTTGCTACGGAAGACTAAGTCATCTACGGAAGAACAAATATTCTGCGGACGACAAGAATGCTGCGGAAAAACATTATACTTGTGCGATTGCAAATGCCAAGTCAAACAAGTCAACACAATCAATAACAAATCCCGAGAGATCCGGTGTTTCCTTAACCGACTCAAACCATCTATAAATATGAGTCCTAGGTTTCACATCTGCAGAACACAATCAATCAATATTACGGCGATCAAGAGTTCATTGTGCAACCCTAGCAGCCGTCACATCAACATCAAACATCATTCGATTCACAGAATTCGATTGTTCATAGTTATTCATTATTCTTTTGTAATCATTACCTTATAGTTAATGAAATACATTTGAATTATTATAGATTTCGTGTTTATTGTGTTTCTGTGGTTGTGTTCATCATTGATCATTATAAACAATTAAACGTCAATTAGTGATAATTCCGCGATCATTAAATTGATTTATTTTAATACTGATAATTCCTGAATTGCGATCTTTGGATACACAATATATATATATATATATATATATATATATATATATATATATATATATATATGTTATAAAATAATAAAATTAAATTAAAATCTAAATACTATTTTACTCCAAGTTAATTAGACTTCTCGTAGTGGGTTGGTGGGGATGCGCCGTTAAGGTGATGTGGCAAGCAAGGTGGCTCAAAAGCCACACAAACATATTAAAAGTGGGAGCCAATGGCATTCACGCCAAGGTGTTAACGGACGCAACTTTCCCACATTCTTTATTAATATGTATTTTAGACTATTTAATATGGCTCCAAAGCCTCTACAGACATATTAAAAGAGGCTTTAGCGATATTAATTGTGATGAGATGTCATATACGTGATATTTTAACTAAAAATTTAATATCAACCACTACACTCAGTCTTATAGTACGAAAAATAAAAACTTGTACTGAAAAGTAAAGTTGACAACTGACAACTAAAGTTAAGATATCTCAGGAGCTGGTTTTTAAAGGAATTTAATAAAAAAACACATTTTTATGTATCCTCTTTGTTTTTTTTCTTTGCACCTTTGCAGACAACGAAAACAATTGTAACAGTTTGCTGGAGAAAATGTTAATTGTTATCTTATCTTATTTTCTTTTTTTTCTTACTAATTACTCAGACCCCTATATATATATAATATAAAAAGTTAAAAATTTTGGGCCCTTAAGGAGATTGGGCCCATGGCCCTGAGCGGTCGCCAAACCGCCCCACTGTGTGATGAGTAGTAACTTGTCAGTCTTTCTCGAAGATGCGAATTTACGTCTAGGGTTAGTGGTGAATTTATAATCATGAGAAGGATAAAAACATATTGAGAACACAGTCAGATTTAAAGAAAATAAAGAAGTCGATTGAGATAATATTAGAGAGATACAAAATGAAAGAAAAATAGATACTAATAAAATATATTCTTCTTGGTAAGACCCTGTAAAAGACGCTAATGTGTCAAATCTAATGAACGACAATGTGTCTACATACTTGTTGGCATGTTTCCTCTTTGTTCTTTATGTGTTTAAAGGCACAAATGAAGGTTCATTGATCGAGCAGAAGTTAGGCAGATTTATGATCCTTGTGGAACAAAAATAAAGGATAGTAAGTGCAAAAGTCACCAAGGTGCTGTTTGTTTCTGAAGAGGTAAAACGTCTGCAGTCTGCAGACCACATCTGCAGACATCTGTAGGAGAAGAGGTGGACCAAAACCTCTGCAGCCTGTATTAAGAAGACTGTTTGTTTTGTAACGTCTGCAGACTGCTGAAATAAACTGAAATTAATAAAAAGTTAAAATAAACATAAATTTAAATAAACTGTCACAATAAACTGAAATTAAAATAAATTGTTAAAAGAGTTATACAATGCTGAATTAATATAAATTAAACCACAACAACATTTTTTAGATCATTCATTCCATATTATTTCCGAATGACCATTCATTAACTGCTCAGCAATTTCATCTCGTAACTGAGTCATGTATTCCCGATCTGATGCAGTACCAAGTCCTTCAACCTCATATTTCATCAACATCAAAAGTTTTATTTTTCAAATACACCCATCCTTGGTATTTGGCTTTAAGATTGTCATATGCGTTTTTCAATTGTTTTTGAGTCATATCTATGCCGAACTTTTCCTTAAGAGTTTTTGCTACCTTACTCCATGAGTCTTTATACAAGCTTAAACCTCTTTTACCCACACTATTTACCTCATCAATGCTAACCTCTAATAAGCATTTTAATTGCTCGGTCGTCCATTGATGTTTATCTCCCATGTCTATTAACCAACAAACAAACAAATTCAATCAAGATGACAAGATTCAACCATTTCTATTAATCAATTCAACCAACCATTTCTATTATCCTTACTCAAACAAGCAAATGACAACAAAATAACAACATCAACAGCAAAATAATAAGATTCAACCATTTCTATTATCCCATTTCTATTATCCCTATTCTAACATTCAACCTTCAAAATAACAACATCATCAAAATAACAACATCATCAAAATAACAACATCAGCAGCAACATCAAAGAAATTAACAACAAAACTCAACAACAACATTCAAAATAACAAGTAGGGCAAAATCAACTCCATTCAACATCAACTCCAATTCTAGGTCAAAATCAACTCCTTACAGGTTAGAAGCGTGCAAAATCAACAATTTAGCATAAACAATTTAGCATAAACCAAATTTTAGGGCAAAATCAACTCCATTCAACATAAAGATTACTCATCATGCAGCTGTAAATCAAGATTCAAGATCAACAATATACCTCAAGATTTGAGCGATAGTGGCGGGTCGAAGGATGAACTTGAGCAGAAGCGGGAACTCGGGCAAAAGGTCCCGACGGTGGCGGGCCGAAGGATGAACTCGAGCAGAAGTGGGAACTCAAGCAGAAGCGGGAACTCGGTTTAGAAGGTCGCGAAAGAGGGAGTGGCGACGGTGGCGAGGTCGCGAAAGGAGGGGTTGGCGACGGTGGCGAAGTCGCGAAAGGGGGAGGTGGGAATGTGGCGACGGGAATGGAGCAGAGGTTGTTGTGGGGAGGAGTGGGGTGTGGGTATTTGGGGAAGAGGGGTATTAGGGTTGAAATGAACTGTGAAGAGGTTAGAAGAGGTGTGAAGACATTGTTCCACCTCTTCTCCAAGAAGAGGTCACGCAGACGTTTTTTAATGAAACGTCTTCATAAAAACAAACACTCTCAGACCTCAAACATCTGTCCGCCTCTTTTTGGCGCAGACAAAAAAGCTTTAGAAGCTCTTTTTCTAAAAAACAAACACCACCCAAGTATTTACACACTGTGGAGAAGTGTAATTAAATATAGGAGGGTTATCTCCAACTCAAATAGTTAATTAGACTGGTGATGTGCCCATGACCTTAGCCAGGTTTCATGGTTGTGATAACGATTGTTGTTTACAAAAATATGTGTATATGGCATTGTTGTCTAGTGCTAATGTTGTTTGTGGTCGTATGTAAGAGTTATAAAAACTAATATTATAAATATAAATTTTAAAAGAATTAAGTTTTATTTAAACAGTTAAAAATCATTGGCATTAGTTTATCACATCTGATTAGAAAGGATTAATGTTGTGTCCCCGAGTCTTTTTTTAATGAGAGAAATAAAAGTTTAATTGAATAGAAAGAGAAAAACAATTATGTTTCTGAGTTTTAGGAAAAAATGAAAGTAAACAAAAAAGCTTTGTATTTTTGAGTTTTTTAAAGAACAAAAAGGGAAAGAAATAAAAGAAAAATTTTCAATTATTTTTCCTTCTAATTTTCCTTACAAAATTTCAAAATGAAAGGAAATGAAAATAAATGAAACGAAACACATATAATTCCTACATTTTTTTAATTTTCTTTGAACTTTAAAACACAAAATTTTAATATATCTTTTTCTTTCTCTCCTCAATTTCATTTCTCATCATTTCTTTTCTTTCATTAATTTTTTCATTTCTTTTTTTTTCCTTTCGTTTATTAAAACTCAGGAACGCAGCGTAAAATTCAATAACGTCATAAACTCATAAAATAAAACAAATCATTCAACCAAAGCAAATTAAGAGATTAGATTTTAGATGTATATACTATATGGTTTGGTTCAATGTATTCTGAAAAGTAGGTTTAACATTTTGGTTCCCGTTAACCTTCATTTTATTTTCTACTTTTAATATATAATTAAATAAATTTTAAAAAAATATATTTTAAAGATTATCGGGCATAATAAACTCTTGATGTATTTAAATTTTTGCTATAAAAGTTTGGAATCTTATAATTTAGCACTGAAGTTAAACGAATTAACTTCTTTTTATTTTTTATTTACGCCGTTCATATATTATGTTTGATTTACGCTTAAACTCACTTCATTTTTATTAATCTTGATTTTTAATAACTTGATTTTCCCTTATATTTTTTGTTGTCAACTTAAAGAAAATCATAATGCATGTGTGTCTTTATTTTTTTTCGTCAATTCAATATAAGTTTCTTAAAAACAGGATTTTATTCAAAATCGATTATTTTTATGATAGTAGACTATAGGAGTGGAGTTATTGGTATTATCGGAACTAGTTTCGTATTCGTACTGGTATTATAAGAACCGGTTTCGTATCGGAACCAGCTTGGTATTATTTCAATGAACGTAACTGATTATGAACGAAAAACATCGTTTTCTTTATTGATATTATCGGAACCGGTTTCATATTCACTTTTATAAATGAAAAGGACAAAACTCTCGCGCGCAGCACAAATAAAAACTAGTTATACGTATAAAGTATTCATGAAAAATTTTTATTAGTAAAATTAACAAGTTTAATGTAAAACGGTCCCAAACATCAAACTATTACGGTTTGATCGGTCCGGCCTACCCGGTCAACCGGTTGCAGCTAAATCTATTGTTTTTCATTAACTTATATATTCTGTACAAAATTTCTTAAAAAGCAATGGAACCGCACCATAAACACCATGCATTTTGAAGCAATTTGACATGTTGATTGACAAACTATAGTTATTTTGACAGAATACATTTGAAAATGCCTTTGGCTTTTGATAGTGGCTAAGTAAAAATAATGTATATTGACCAAAACTAAAAAGAGTGAACCAGTGATGCCCAATGATCGACTCTTAACGAAAGTGAACAAGCCCCACCATGTCATCTCATCTAGGGGATTACGAGACATTCAATAGAAATTGAAAGGTACGTTGGTTCATTATTGTAGGTTCTCCTTTTTCTTTTTGGCAAAGAATATTTAAACATTGGAAAATACGACATTATATATGAGCTGTCTTGAACAACTAATGGTTTTAAGCCTACAATCTAAGCACTTGGAGCTTTTACGATTCCATGCTGAATAAACATGTACAAAGGCAATGGGAACTTTCTTAAACCGAAATAAATCAATAATCATCCAGGGACTTAATTAATTGCACAATATATAAAAGGGCACACGGAGTGGAGCTTGGGGAAAACTTTAATAATATGAGTGTCATGCAGAGACATCAAATGTGATGAATAAATATAAATGATTTAAAGTTGAATGTGTAGTGGGTTTAGGTCATTTCAACCTATTAAGATTAAAATAGAATTAAATGATTTAGGTATTAGGTATTAGTTTAAAAAGGTCAAAATAATTTACGCATTTATTTATTTAATAAAATAAGATTTTAAGTTGTCACTTGTCATAATATTCGACATCATAAGCTTAATTTTTCCGCCTCTCTGTCATGTAAAATATTTACATTAACTACTAATTATATTATTTAATTTTTAGATTAAAATAGTTTTTAATAAATTAAGAAAAGTTCTTTTTATAAATGTAATATCTACTGAAACAATCTTTTGTATTACATTTTTTAAAATATCAAAGTTTTTTTAAAAATATAAAATATTTAAAATCAAGGTTTTTTAGAAATTAAATTTTTTAAGAACCATAAAAATATTAAAATTCAAAGTTACAATAAGAAATTCTTAGAAAATGACATTTTTAAAAACGTATTGATTTAGAATGAATTTTTTTAAAATTTCTTAGATAACAAATATTTTTAAATAAAAGTTCAAAGAAAATAATATCATTGTTTTATCACTTATAATCCTTACTTATACGTAATTTTAATCATATCATATTTCTAAATATCATTTTATAATTAATAATTTTATTACTAAGTATTAATATTTTATTTATTCAACCCGTGTAATACATGAGATACTAACCTAGTACTTAATATACTTAAAAACATCATTCTTTTTGTTTAAACTAGTCAAAATACAATAATTTATAATATATACATAGTTTTGTAGGGCCAACCTGCAAATTTGTTTCACAGCCTGATTTTTTAACACAACTTTCGCAGTTTATGGATCAGAAGAAGGCATAAAATGGAGAAAACGATGATGATTTGGATGAAGGGACGAATAGTGTACTGGATCACTAGTTTATGTTTGCTTTAGATAGTTTTATGTTTGAGTTAACAATATAATTTAAATACTTAATGTTTATGCACTTTGTAGTATTTTGTAGTGCATTTATGTTTTCTGGGGAATTGGTGTATTTTTGTATGTGTACGTTTGGATTGTGAAAACCGAAAATAACGGAAATACTAAGAATATATATATATATATATATATATATATATATATATATATATATATATATATATAGAGAGAGAGAGAGAGAGAGAGAGAGAGAGAGAGAGAGGAGGGATCAAATGAAAACCACATTTATAATTGAAAACCATGAAAACCACTTTCAACCAATCATAGATTTTTAATATATATGTTTTTATTTTATTAAAAAAGGATATTTTTGTAATCTTGCAATTAACATATTTATGGTATTTATATATTTAACTAAATCCCTTCCTTTTCTCACTCTCAATTTCAATTTGTTATATCAAATCATCATATAGACCCGATTATTATTTTCAAATTTCTAACACCCATAGTAGACGTCGCAAGTCTTTGTCATTCTCAACAAGCTTTCTGTATCTTCTTCAATCTCCATATCATCAATTCACAAACATTAACAATGTTGGGGATCAATTTGTTCAAACGCAATCCGGAGATCATACGCGAATCTCAGCGTCGTCGTTTCGCCAACGTAGAAATCATCGACAAAATCATCAAACTCTACGAGCAATGGAAGACGCACCAATTCGAACTCGAACAGTGCCGAAAGGAGTTCAACAAGATCAACAAACAAGTCGCCAAACTCAGAATCGCCGGAGAAGATGCGAGTTCGCTGATCAAAGATACCGAGGATAACAAGCAGTTGATTGCGGTGAAGGAAGCACAGGTTCACGAGGCACGAAATGCGTTGCATTCGAATCTCGATTTGGTGGGAAATATTGTTCATGATTCTGTTCCAGTTAGCAACGATGAGATAACGAGATAGTTCGGAGTTGGGGGGAGAAGAGGAAGGAGGCGAAATTGAGAAATCATGTGGAGCTTGTTGATCTTCTCGGAATAGCCGAATTGAAAAGAGGTGCTAATGTTGCTGGTGGAAGGGGGTATTATTTGAAAGGAGATGGGGTGCTTCTTAATCAAGCTTTGGTGAATTTTGGTCTAAATTTTTTGGAGAAGAAAGGTTACACTTTGTTGCAGACTATGGCTAAATGTGCTCAATTAGCGCAGTTTGATGAAGAACTTTATAAGGTAACTGGTGAAGGAGATGATAAGTATTTGATTGCTACTGCTGAACAACCGCTTTGTGCTTATCACATGAATGATTGGATCCATCCAACACAACTGCCATTGATGAATGATTTGTTTAACTGTTACGTATATGTACCTTAGTATTAGTTGTTGATGAATAATTTGTTTAACTGTTACGTATATGTACCTTAGTATTAGTTGTTTGATGAATGATTTGTTTAACTGTTACGTATATGTACCTTAGTATTAGTTGTTGATGAATGATTTGTTTAACTGTTATGTATATGTACCTTAGTATTAGTTGTTTGATGAATGATTTACGTATGTTTATTAACTGTTACATATATGTACCAAAGCTTCTTTAGCATATAACCAAAATCTTAATCGCACCATTACATAAACAAAGACTTATTAAATGTTACATATATGTACCAAAGCTTCTTTAGCATATTAACTGTTACATATATGTACCAAAGCTTCTTTAGCATATTAACTGTTACATATATGTACCAAAGCTTCTTTAGCATCATTGAAGTTTTAAAACATTTTAATATTTTGAACAATTATCCTATGTACACATATGTACCATCGTTGTATTATCCAAATTTTTCAACTTAATTAAGTCTTTAGACTCTTAATAAACTTCTATTACTGTAAAAAAATATTCATCATACATCACTCAACCGTTCACATTATTTGGTATACATATGTACCATCGTTGTATTAGGAGAGAAGAGAGAGAAATAAAAATTAGGAAAGTAAAGAGTAATTAAGAGAGAGGAAAGAGAAACGAAAATTATAGAAAGTTAAATAGATTTATTTTTTGTTTTTCCTAAAATGCCCTTTTATATTAAAACTTATCTTAAAAACTTCACAAGAATTACAATCATGCCACTAGTAATTAATGACCATTGATCTACATAATCAATGGTTAAGATTTAGTTTGCAAGGTTTTCATTTATAACTAGATTTTCATTGGATCCTCCCCCTATATATATATATATATATATATATATATATATATATATATATATATATATATATATATATATATATATATATATATATATATATATATATATATATATATATATATATATATATATATATATATATATATATATATATATATATATATATATATATATATATATATATATATATATAATATATATATATATATATATATATATATATATATATATATATATATAAACTGTGACAGAGACCTATAGCGGCAACTTGGGTTGCCGTCAATACCCTTAACCGGAATTTTTGGCAGTTAACTGGAGTGTTGAAGCTCTTTAGAGGTGACTTAGTCACCGTTGTTGGATCTATTAGCATAGACGATGAATCTTTAGTAATGAACCTTCTGCGGTGATTTAATGCCGGAAACAGGCTGCCGACTTGCCGCTAATAGTATTAGTCGAGATAAACAGGAACTTCTGCGACAATTTGTGTTGCCACTAATAGTCAGATTCTTTGCAGTTGATTGTGTGTTGCATGTTCCTTAGGTACAAAGCATTTGTGCTATATATTTTTATTATACACCTTTCCTAATGTACATATCTTAATACTGATATATAGTGACATATGTGTAATGTTTACACACAATTCTTAGCGGACTCTGAATCTATAGCATCTAATAAAGCAATGTTTTTTATACCATTTGTCATTCTTTTAACCCATATTTTTTCCACTTATCTTTTTTCTAAATATCTACACATTAATTTTCCCTTTAAAAGGGTATTGTAGTAATTTAAACACTTATACAAATTTCTCTCTTTTATTAAAAATGAATTTTATTAATCGCTATATTTCTTTCTCTTATCTAGATTTTTTGAAAATCAAACTATCTTTTTTAAAAATAGATTTACTAAGGAAATTAAAAAATCACATCTTTTAGTTAAAACCGAAATAGTAAAACAACAAAAAAAATTATATAATATGAAATTTTCTAAAACAGTAAACTTTTTTTAAACAAAATATTTTAAGTCATTTTATTTTAAAAAATTATAGAAAGGTAATTTAAAAAAAACAGTCTTATTAAACAACCAGAATAATTACAAACCAGAGTTTTAAAAAAAAAATTTATATAAAAAATATTTTTTATAAAAAATCTTAAAACAATGTTTAAAAATAAACTATTTAAATAAAAGGGTTTAAAATGGTATAATTATTTTATTTCTTCAACTATTATGTATATATAATTTTAATTATATTTTGTATTAAAATATTATACTGTAATTATTTGTAACACCTCGAATGTCTAAGCAAGTAACTTAGTAATTATGGATTAAGTTGGGATTATTAAAAAAGGGGAAAAGAAAATTATTATTAAAATGAATTATAGTCCAATTAATCCATGAGCTAAGTGTTAGGTGTGTTTAAGAGCCCATAATCAGTCCTTAAACAACCCTCATCAGCCACATTTTCTCACACGTCCAACACAAGTAAGAAGCCCTAGAGAGAGAGTAGAGAGAGAAAGTGAAAATTTTGAGGATTTAAAGCTTGGTTGCTTTGAAGATTGAAGATCTGGTGTTAGTGCATGAAAGTAGCAAGGAAAGAGCAAGAAATCAAGATAAGAATCATCCTCCAAACATCTATTTAGAACAGATCCGGAATTCTAGGGTTTTACGTTCAAAAGTTTTAAAGAATCACATAAAGGTCACATTTTTACGTATGAAAACGTGTAAAAAGGTTAGATATGGTTTTGTGGATGATAAAAAGTTAAGATTTTAGGTTAAAAATGAGCTGGTTCGTTCTTTTTATACGTCCAGCGAAACTGTGAACCCGATCAGCGAAAATAGAGGTTCTTCCAGCGAAACTAGAGGTTCTTCCAGCGAAACTAGAGGTTCTTCCAGCGAAACTAGAGGTTCTTCCAGCGAAACTAGGAGAGTTCCAGCAAAACTATAGTTTCTCTAGTAATTTCGTGTAACACCCGGAAAATTTTCTAAGCGAGTCAAGTAATAATAATGGGCTCGGACGAAAACCATTTAATAAATATAAAATGGTTGGGGATGTTAGACTGAGTTAACCCTTCGAGACACGAGTTTAACGAGTTTGGGGTCACAGGAACGCCTGACATATAAATAGATGGATCAGCTGAGTAACTCTCATTTTCAGTCAAACGCCAATTCTAGAGAGAGAAAGTGTAGAGAGAGAAAGTGTAGAGAGAGAAAGTGCCAGATCGAGGCTCGGGTAGTCAAGAATCGAAGGCTGGTGTTTGTGACTCCCAAACAACAAGAATCAAGGTAAGAAACGTAGTTTAATTGCTCCATTTAGTGAAAAACCCGGATTTGGGTTTTTGGGGTTTTAAAGTGGCAAAAATCGCCCCAAAACACACGTTTTAGGGTAAGAAAACATGTAATGAGCTTAGATATAGCTTCCTGGATGATAACCCAAGGGTTTGGGTGGAAAGGATTGGATTTTTGGGTTAAAATGAGCTGATTCGTAAATTTCAGCTCGTTCTGCGAATTTAAGTACTCGTCCAGCGAAACTGTAAGTTCGTCCAGCGAAACTGTGAGGACATCCAGCGAGACTACAGTTTCGCTGCAGCGAAACTACAATTTCGCTCAGGCGAAACTATAGTTTCGCTGATGACTTTGCCGGTGCCCAGGTTGACCTTAGGCATTGCGAAACTAGGGAATTCCAACGAAAGTTGGGCGCTCAAGGTAGCGAATCTGTCTAGCGAAACTGGCAGATCGCTGCCCAGCGAAACTGCTTAGTAGTGAAAATAGGCAGAAATTAACTCTTTTGAGTGTTAACTTATCTGCAGGCGGTGTAGTGTGACCCACATCTTTAAAGCTTGATTGAGAAGCTGCTTCTCAAGCACAGGTGAGTTCTAGGACCCCTCATTTCCTTGGTTTAAATGATTTTGGGGCTGGAACGCATATAGACTTGTTTATTGACATATGTATGTATGGCCCATTTGGGTATAATGTGGTGTTGTACATCTAAGGTATGGTTGTGGACTCGATGTGTTGTATAAGGTCCTAGCATAAGTCCCCACGGTTTAGGAGGGACAGTTAGTGCTGCTGCACTCAAGATGACGTATAGTTAAGTCCCAGATTTCGGGAAAGATACGGGAGTAAGTCCTTACATGGAATCTATGTAAGTGCCTAGTGATGATTGATGATGTAGACTACGTATGTATGATGCTATGTATGACGATGTATGTATGATGCTATGTATGATGATGTATGTATGATGTGTGTGTGTTCTTTATAGTAATGTATGAATATCTTTCCATGGCTTTACGTATTATGGCAACGAATGAACAAAGTATTATGTAACGTAAAGTGAAAGATAATGAAAGAGGAACACGATGACGAATGCATGTATTAATGAATGAACGAATGAGTAAAAGATGATGAATACATGCATTAATGAACGAACGAACGAAAGATGTCTTGCAAACATTGGATAAGTTAACGGGTCCTTCTTGGTGATTGACCATATGTATGGTACCCCTACCGCTTACCTCTAGTACCGTGGCATACGTTTTGCTGTTCATTTAATGACTTCGGTCCGGTAGCTAATAACGTTCGGGGTATAGCAGATGGTAGTGGTACAAAAGATATCCAATGTGCAAGGAATGATGTAACGGGATCCTTGTCATTCGACCACAGTAATCATGGCTGCGTGCCATGAAGTGGGTAAAGCCTGACAGGATCTAAATAAGAAGTGAAAGATAATGATGTATGATGAACGAACGAATGAATGAAAGAGATAATAAAGACATTATCTATGTATATGTACGTTTTAGGCTGTGAATGACCAACCGTAAGGTGCCCGAGAACGGGGCCTTACAAGTTGGTATCAGAGCAAAAGTTTAAGTAAAACGGGTAACTTTTGAAAATAAACCTAAAACTTAAACTGAAAATGGGACAGAAAGGGGAGGAATGCCATCTGAGTAGTTGCGTGCCATCAGGTATTTTCTTAAAGTTAATCAGAACAATGTGCGCGTGTAATGTGGTTTATGTGTACTGTTAGACTTAGATACTAATGTAGTCAGGACGGGTAATGCTCGGGGTGCGAAAAGTAGAGTAAGTGGCTAATCACAACTGGCCACTGTAACTAGGAACTTACTATACTTGACATAAACTGAGCTATTTCCTTGAATGACCGTGTTGGTATTTGAACCTTTCAGTGTGTGATAGAAGATGGTCGGTGGTAGATCATCAAAAGCCCCACGTGGTGGAGGCGGTGGCGGAAGTGGTGCGGAACCACGAGCCACAAGAGGAAGACCTAGACTAGAGAAGGTTCCTGAAGAACCTGATACTACTCCGCCGGAGGGAGTGGGTGAGAGTGTTGATTTGAGGGCCTCGGTAAAAGAGGCGGTGGTTGAGGAGGTGAACCAGGTCATGCAGACGATCTTACCGTCTATAGTGACCGAGGTGATAAAGGCTGTACGCGAAGATGAGAGGCGAGGGAGGAATCGATCCTCAGTAAGACAGCAGCAACAAGAGCCAGAAACGGTTCTTTCTGATGATGAGGAGGACGAGGAGGAGTCAGAGCGTGAGACAACACGGGGTTGTAATTATGGGGCGTTTATGAGGTGCAAGCCCCCTACTTTTGATGGCTCTGGCACTGCTGCTGATGCTCACCAGTGGGTGAGAGAGATGGAGGCTGTCCTCGACATTAGTGATTGCAGAGAGGACAAGAAGGTGAAGTTTGCTACCCACTCTTTTACGGGTTCGGCCTTATGCTGGTGGGACAACATAGTCCAGGCCGAGGGTAGCAGGGCCATTGGAAAGATGAAGTGGTCCGAGCTGAAGAGGATGGTGATCGAGGAGTTCAGTCCTTGTCGGGAAATGGATAAGGTTGAGAGAGAGTTTCTGTAGCTGGAGGCAGGGACGATGACCCACCAACAGTACACCACCAAATTCAATGACATGGCAAGAATGGTACCGGACCAGGTGACGCCGGTGTCTCGAAAGATCAACCGGTATATCCAGGGGCTGCCGGCCGACATCCGCACGCACTTGATTACTGCCCGACCGAGTACTTTTAGGTCGGCAGTAGATTTGGCTGGGCGGCTATACGATGAAAGGGCTAGGGTGGTGAAGGCTGAAGGTGGGAAGAAAGGAAGTGGCGAGAAAGGTTGGCAGGGAAAGAGGTTTGGTCGAGGTGACACCTCGACAAGTAACAAGAAGGCAAGGGTAGATGACCGCCGGGTGGTCACGACAGGAGCAGGGTTGGGGAAGTGCGGCCAATGTGGGAGAGAGCACTCGGGGGAGTGCAAGTGGGGATCCAACATCTGCTTCAAGTGCGGGAAGACAGGGCATATGGCTAAAGATTGCCGGATGGGCAAGTGTTTTAACTATGGGGAAAGTGGTCATATGAGCAGAGATTGCAAGAAGCCGAGGGCTGAGGGCTCAGGGGAGAAGAAGACAGGAGGAGAAGCACCGAGGGCAAAGGCTAGGGCGTTCACGATGACGCAGGAGGAGGCTAGAACGGACCCTGACGTGGTGTCCGGTACGTTCCTGATAAACCAAACTTTAGCCTCTATATTATTTGATTCGGGTGCCAGTAGGGGTTTTATTTTTACTACCTTCTGTGCTAAACTGCCTGTTAGGAGTAAATGCCTTGATGAGTCCTTTGACGTAGAAACTGCTATTGGTAAGTCCACTAGGGTTACGGATGTGATAGAGGACTGTGCCATAGAATTAGAGGGCCATAGGTTTGCTGCCAAGTTACATGTGATGCCCCTAGGAGGATTTGATGTAGTGTTAGGGATGGATTGGTTAGCAACCTACGAAGCGAATATCGTGTGCCGAAGGAAGATGATCAGACTGACGGCGGCTGACGGAAGTCCGGTGACAATATACGGCGATCGAGTTACTACGATTCCGAAAGTGATCTCGATGGCGGTGGCGGGAAAGTGTATGAGGCGCGGATGTAGCGCCTACTTATGTTATGTAAAGAATGTAGAGACGCCAACACCACAACTATCCGATGTACCAGTTGTGTGTGACTTTCCGGATGTGTTTCCCGAAGACTTATCAGGATTGCCACCTGACCGAGAGATCGAGTTTCAGATCGACCTGATACCGGGTGCCCAGCCTGTCGTAAAAGCACCGTATCGCTTGGCTCCGACGGATATGAAAGAGTTGATGGAGCAGTTGCAGGAGCTGCTGGATAAGGGGTTTATTCGACCGAGTATCTCACCTTGGGGTGCTCCGGTTCTGTTTGTAAAGAAGAAGGATGGTAGTATGAGGATGTGCATCGACTACCGCGAGCTGAATAAGCTGACGGTGAAGAACAAATACCCCTTACCAAGGATCGATGACTAGTTTGATCAACTTCAGGGTGCCAGTTGGTTCTCAAGGATAGATCTTCGATCGGGCTACCATCAACTGAAGGTGAAGGAGCAGGATATCCCTAAAACAGCCTTTCGTAGGCGCTATGGTCACTACGAGTTTCTTGTCATGTCTTTTGGTTTGACCAATGCGCCGGCTGCTTTTATGGATCTGATGAACCCAGTGTGTCGGTCGATGCTGGATAAATCAGTAATCGTGTTTATTGATGACATCCTGAATTCAAAAAGTGAGATAGAACATGCCGGCCATATTCGGGAGGTGTTGGAGACGCTGAGGAAGGAGAAACTGTATGCTAAGTTCTCCAAGTGTGCCTTTTGGTTACGCGAGGTGCAATTTCTGGGCCACGTGGTAAATGCAAAAGGAATAATGGTGGACCCAGCAAAGGTTGAGGCCGTGATGCAATGGAAGTCACCAAAGACGCCAACCGAGATGCGCAGCTTCTTGGGGCTGGAGGGCTACTATAGAAGATTTATTCAAGACTTCTCCAAGATAGCCTCACCTTTGACAAAATTGACTCGTAAGGACGTAAAGTTCATGTGGGGTCGGGAACAGGAGGATGTCTTTGAGGAGTTGAAGACGAGACTGACACAAGCTCCTGTCTTGACATTGCCCGAGGGAAATGAAGACTTAGTGGTCTATTCGGACGCATCCTATTCTGGGCTAGGTTGCGTATTGATGCAACGTGAAAAGGTAATAGCCTATGCATCTCGACAACTGAAGACCCACGAAGTCAACTATCCCACACACGATCTAGAACTAGCTGCGGTGGTTTTCGCGTTAAAGATTTGGCGACACTATCTATACGGGACGGAGTGCACCATCTTCACGGATCACAAAAGCTTGAAGTACTTCTTCGAGCAGAAGGATCTAAACATGAGACAGAGACGGTGGTTGGAGCTGATAAAAGATTATGATTGTGAGATCCATTACCACCCGGGCAAGGCCAATGTGGTGGCTGATGCCCTTAGCCGGAAGGAAAGGCCCGAGCCGATTCGGGTGAAGGCTTATCAGCTGATTATGACCTCTGACGGACGTGATGACGCAGGTTAAGGAGTTCCAAGATGAGGCTTTGAAAGAAGATCGTCTTAACTTCGAAAGGATGAGAGGTCTAGTTACAGAACTGGGTGAGAACACTCTTGGTGTTAAGACCCGATTCGGGCGAATGTGGATCCCTCAGTATGGGGATTTACGTGGAAAGATCATGGATGAGGCCCATAAGACTCGATATTCCATTCACCCCGGTGCTACCAAGATGTACCAAGACATGAAGAAAGATTATTGGTGGCCGGGAATGAAGCGAGACGTGGTGGAATATGTGAGTAAGTGCCTGACTTGTTTACAAGTAAAGGCAGAGCACCAGAAACCGTACAGGAAGATCCAACCGTTGGATATACCCGAGTGGATGTGGGAGCACATCACCATGGACTTTATCACGAAGCTACCACGTACCCCGAAAGGGTATGATGCTATATGGGTGATAGTTGATCGTTTGACAAAAAGCGCCCACTTCCTACATATCCGCGAGACGTATTCATCTGAAAGATTGGCGAATCTATTCATCAAAGAAATCGTAGCTCGTCATGGTGTGCCGGTGTCGATTGTGTCGGATCATGACACCCGGTTTACCTCCAAGTTTTGGAAGAGATTTCATGATGCGATGGGGACGAGGCTACACATTAGTACGGCATATCACCCTCAGACGGACGGCCAGTCTGAGAGGACGATCCAGACCCTCGAAGACATGCTTCGGGCGTGTGTGATCGATTTTGGAGGGAGTTGGGACGACCACTTGCCGTTAGCAGAATTCTCGTACAATAACAGTTATCATGCCAGCATTGGCATGCCACCTTACGAGATGCTGTATGGTAGAAAGTGTAGGACGCCCGTATGTTGGGGAGACATTGGGCAGAAGGAACTGGGAGGCGTTGAGGTAGTTGAAGCAACGACTGAGAAGTTAGAAAAGATCAAAGCCTTCATGAAGGCGGCAAAAGACAGACAAAAGTCGTATGCTGACAAGAGGCGAAGACCGATAGAGTTCAAGGTTGGTGACCGAGTCATGTTGAAGGTCTCACCTTGGAAAGGAATTATTCGGTTCCGAAAGCAGGGCAAACTGAGCCCGCGGTATATAGGCCCTTTCCGAATCATTGCCCGTGTGGGAGAGGTGGCCTATAGGTTGGAACTACCAGATTAGTTGAGTGGAATTCACCCAACCTTCCACGTATCTCATCTGAGAAAATGTTTAGCCGATGAGGATATGATCGTTCCACTAGAGGATATCGAAGTAGACGAACGGCTCAATTATGTGGAGCAACCAGTGGCAGTCATCGATAGAAAAGAGAAGCGGCTAAGAAATAAAGTGGTTCCTCTTGTGCATGTACAGTGGAAGCACAGGAAGGGATCTGAGTCTACGTGGGAGACTGAAGAAGAGATGAGACAACATTACCCACATCTGTTTGAAGAATAACAGGTTTCGGGGACGAAACCTAAATATGGGGGGTGGACTTGTAACACCCGGAAAAATTTTCTAAGCGAGTCAAGTAATAATAATGGGCTCGGACAAAAACCATTTAATAAATATAAAATGGTTGGGGATGTTAGACCGAGTTAACCCTGCGAGACACGAGTTTAACAAGTTTGGGGTCACGGGAACGCCTGACATATAAATAGATGGATCAGCTGAGTAACTCTCATTTTCACTCAAACGCCAATTCTAGAGAGAGAAAGTGTAGAGAGAGAAAGTGTAGAGAGAGAAAGTGCCAGATCGAGGCTCGGGTGGTCAAGAATCGAAGGCTGGTGTTTGTGGACTCCCAAATAACAAGAATCAAGGTAAGAAACGTAGTTTAATTGCTCCATTTAGTGAAAAATCCGGATTTGGGTTTTGGGGTTTTAAAGTGGCAAAAATCGCCCCAAAACACACGTTTTAGGGTAAGAAAACATGTAATGAGCTTAGATATAGCTTCCTGGATGATAACCCAAGGGTTTGGGTGGAAAGGATTGGATTTTTGGGTTAAAATGAGCTGATTCATAAATTTCAGCTCGTTCTGCGAATTTAAGTACTCGTCCAGCGAAATTGTAAGTTCGTCCAGCGAAACTATGAGGACATCCAGCGAGACTACAGTTTCGCTGCAGCGAAACTACAATTTCGCTCAGGCGAAACTATAGTTTCTCTGATGACTTTGCCGGTGCCCAGGTTGACCTTAGGCATTGCGAAACTAGGGAATTCCAACGAAAGTTGGGCGCTCAAGGTAGCGAATCTGTCCAGCAAAACTGGCAGATCGCTGCCCAGCGAAACTAGCAGCGAAACTGCTGATTCGCCTAGCGAAACTATGGGCGAAATTACGGGCGAAACTATCAGCGAACTTAGTAGCGAAAATAGGCAGAAATTAACTCTTTTGAGTGTTAACTTATCTGCAGGCGGTGTAGTGTGACCCACATCTTTAAAGCTTGATTGAGAAGCTGCTTGTCAAGCACAGGTGAGTTCTAGGACCCCTCATTTCCTTGGTTTAAATGATTTTGGGGCTGGAACGCATATAGACTTGTTTATTGACATATGTATGTATGGCCCATTTGGGTATAATGTGGTGTTGTACGTCTAAGGTATGGTTGTGGACTCGATGTGTTGTATAAGGTCCTAGCATAAGTCCCCACGGTTTAGGAGGGACGGTTAGTGCTGCTGCACTCAAGATGACGCATAGTTAAGTCCCAGATTTTGGGAAAGATACGGGAGTAAGTCCTTACATGGAATCTATATAAGTGCCTAGTGATGATTGATGATGTAGACTACGTATGTATGATGCTATGTATGACAATGTATGTATGATGCTATGTATGATGATGTATGTATGATGTGTGTGTGTTCCTTATAGTAATGTATGAATATCTTTCCATGGCTTTACGTATTATGGCAACGAATGAACAAAGTATTATGTAACGTAAAGTGAAAGATAACGAAAGAGGAACACGATGACGAATGCATGTATTAATGAATGAACGAATGAGTAAAAGATGATGAATACATGCATTAATGAACGAACGAACGAAAGATGTCTTGCAAACATTGGATAAGTTAACGGGTCCTTCTTGGTGATTGACCATATGTATGGTACCCCTACCGCTTACCTCTAGTACCGTGGCATACGTTTTGCTGTTCATTTAATGACTTCGGTCCGGTAGCTAATAACGTTCGGGGTATAGCAGATGGTAGTGGTACAAAAGATATCCAATGTGCAAGAAATAATGTAACGGGATCCTTGTCATTCGACCACAGCAATCATGGCTGCGTGCCATGAAGTGGGTAAAGCCTGACAGGATCTAAATAAGAAGTGAAAGATAATGATGTATGATGAATGAACGAATGAATGAAAGAGATAATAAAGACATTATCTATGTATATGTACGTTTTAGGCTGTGAATGACCAACCGTAAGGTGCCCGAGAACGGGGCCTTACATTTCGCTAGTGCCCAGGTTGACCAGTAGAACTTGCGAACCTAGGAAATTCTAACGAAAGTTGGGTGCACCTGGCAGCAAATTTGTCGTGCGAAGCTGCTGGGCGAAACTGCCAGCGAAACTGCTAGCGAAACTGTTAGTGAAACTGGCAGTGAAACGGGCAGCGAAATTGCATAGAAATAACATATTTGAGTGTTAAATTATGTGCAGGTTATGTAGTACGAATCTAGCCTAGGAAACTTAGACGATAAACCATTTACTTTGACCAGGTGAGTTCTAGATCCCCCTTATTTACAAGTTTTTTCATTGTTCTAGAACCCGCTATCAGGGGTTGCCACCCCCGAAACCCCGCTGTCCCGCGGAGGGTCGGTTATATGGTTTATTTCTCATTGTTGATGAAATGTAAATGCATAGACTAAAAGTTTATTTCTTATCATGTAAAGTATATGTATAACTAAAGATGTAAGTGAAACTTAAAGAAATCTTATTGGGCCCATAACGTGTACCTTGGTAAAGTAAAGCCTTGCAAGCAAATGACAGAGGAGTGTTGTATTTGTTGTGCCCTTATGACAGGAAGGCCTGGATTGGCATGTTAGAAGAGTAAAGGCTCGAGCAGGAAGGTCAGTAAGGCCTGGATTGGCATGACAATAATGGCATGTTTGGGTACGACAGTAAAGCCTGAATTGGCATGTCGGTAAAGTCCTGTGTTTATCATAGGCACCGATAGTGACTGGGAATTGACGGGTAAAGAAGAGTAATAGTTAATAATTAAGCGAACGTCTTAATAATAAAGTATTGATAAAGTGATGATTTGTGTATACTAAGGTTCTATTATGTGATGATTACTTTCGAAGGATAAAGCTAATATATCTTACTAAAAAGTTATTTAATGAAGTAAACCTAGAATTCACTCAGCGAAGCTGATTTTTGTATGCATATTAGTCTGACAAGTGAGCTATAAGGCTTAGAGGGATGGGAGCATGGATCTAAAGCTTCTTGAAAATCGAAGACTGACATCCCTGATTCAGAAGATTGTTAAATACACCTTTTAGAATTTGTTTGATGTACTTAAAACAATGTTAACGAATTTTTTTTAATTATGTCATGACGAATTTGATTTAAAGAAATTTCCGCTGCAATATTTACTTACGTAGATATTTTAAATTGATGTCATGCTGTGAACGACCAACTGTTGGACTTTCTGGGATCAGGAGTCTTACACTATTCGTGTTTATTACTAATTATAATACATTTAATGAATGAGTTTTTAGTCTATCGATCGATCTATCTATCTATCTAAAAAAACTAAAATAAACGTGATACGATTGTAAAACTCATCATACTAATTTTCTCATTTCTCTTTATTATTAATAATAATATTGAATATTAATAATATTACTCATATCATTTTTAAGTTAAAAAATATATAACTTAATAAATTAAAAACCTATAGTTTTATTAAAAGCACACTTTTTAAAAACAATAGTTTTATAAAATATGGAATACAATGAACTATTTTTTAGTTCATTTTTCTTAAAATAAAATATATAAAAATCACAGTTATTTTATAAAATAAAAGTTTAAGAAAAGTGTATTATTGTTTGTTTACTTAAAGTAGCTATTTATACGTAATTATAATCATATTTTATATTCAATCATTATTTTGTAGTGTATACATTTTTATTACTAATTATTTAATATTTTATTTATTCAGTCCGTATAACATACGAGACTAACCTAGTGTAAGTATGTATGTAACAAGTATGATTGAAGCCTGAAGGATGAAGAATCAAATAATTAGAAAGGGTTTCCATGCATCTAAATGGCATAAAGTGACCTTCCTTTTTAAGGTGAATTGCAAACAAAGAGTATGAAAACTACTTTTATTAAGGATTTAGATTCTTTAGTTTATTGGACAGGCTATAACCTCGATTAAAAGTTTTAAAAACAAATCGCTAGCTTCAACATCACTCACTTTGCTTGTTCTAGTGAATATATAGTAAGAATATATGATTCGATGAGTGAAACAAAATCTTTATACGGTTTGGTGTTGAAATCTAATGTAAAACGGTCTTCGTGTGGAAATATACATCCTAATATCAAAAGAATAAAATTTTCAAAGAATGAAAAGTTGTAATTGTGGGTAGCGAACTAAAAATATTTTTTTTTCTAATGTAATATATATTGAGAAAAGTATAGAACTTAATTTTTAATTAAATACCAAAGAATATTTTAAGACCGGTCACTCGGGTAAACCCATTCCCGCAAATCCATTCATGCACGTGAACACAAATAACGCTGATTACCTTGCCCGCCCATCATTTCAAGGAAAAACTCATCACCTAAAGTCCCACTATAATAAATTCTCTGACCCACTTAAAACATATTGCTTTAAATGAGACTTGAACACATAACATTCACATGGGTGACTGCTTTTAAAACAATTGATCTAGAACTCATTAGGTATAGAACTTTATTACTTGACATTAATAAGTTGTTATATGAAGGTAGTGTTTTTTCCCTTCAATATCTAATTATAAGATATAAGTGTTTATATATATATATATATATATATATATATATACACACACACACACACACATATATATATATACATATATATATATATATGTATATATATATATACACACATATATATATATACATATATATATATATACATACATACATACACTAGTAAGGGACCCGCACGATGCGACGGCGATGATATTTTACAACACGGTAGTCGTTTTCCTTCAAATTATTAATCCTCTTGTTATATATTGTATTTTATGTTTATTAGTTTTATTATTCATAGCGTCAATGTAGTCTATCAATATTGTGAGTATTAAAGAACTAAATTAAATATCAACGATTGAACACAAGATAATCAAATATTAGTCATAAACATTTTAATTTTAAAATAAAATCCAACCCCACGACTATGAAAATATAAGTCATAAACATAGCATACGCAGAAGTTCATGTACTTGTAATTTTGAGTGAGTTTAAACATAAATTTTATAACTCATATCACTATTAATGCAACTTGTAATATGGGGCTTTGTAAAACTTATGGTATAGATATTTTTGGCTTTGAACCTACTTTTTCATTAAATCATGCCAAAAAAAAACTATATATATGCATCTAGCATTAAAAAGATGTACTTAAATGTTCTAATGATGGGAGTATAATCAAACCTTCATATTGAGAAAATAAAACAAAACATTGACTGCTTTTGTTATAGAAATCCTAATCAACGAAAAAGAAACAAAACATTGACTGCTTTTGTTGTAGGTAAAATCCTAATCAACGAAACTACATCCGTCACGTAAATTAGGAAATTTCTGATGGTAGTAAAATGAGTACCACTGAGCTGCAATATAAGTAAATCCCCAAATCACACAAAAGGGATCACACAGAAAAGAAAAAAATACATTAAGAATTATCAAAAACACTGTCAGTTTTAATATTTATGAATCATTTAACTATCTAGATGAGCCCAAAAAATCATTTATCAATAATTAAAGTCAATTCATGTTAGTCAATATTTTAAAAACAGAAAGATACTTGTATGATCAAATCACATGCCCTATTCAATATTTGAGTACAACATCATATATAGGAAAAAAACCATACATCTGATTGTAGACAAGCACCAATTAAGATATATATCATGACAAGTTGCTAAACTTTTGATATGAAAACTAATACCTTTGACTTTGGAATAAATTTCACTGCAGCTTCTTCGCCCTTCAAATCTCACTTACCTTTACATGTATGTCCAAAATGAGCTCTACTTACTTCTTCATCATGCTCATACCTTGCTGCATCATAACTTTTAACTCTATTAGATCAATACCAACCAAAACTCGTTAGCATAGCTGCTGGAATCACGGCGCCAACAGTCATCTTCTCCAACCCTGTCATCGGAAAAATGATCCTTGATCGGATGGAATCACAAATGTGAAAAAATCATAACTCTTATCTCTATTAGATATGTAAACATATCTTTTGTTACTTGTAAAGTCCATATCATAATTCAAACTTATTTTGAAGTCAAGACCTCAAGCACCTAATAACCTCAAACTTGTCATATCAGTTAGGTGTTTAATCATATATTTCAAATTAAAGCATGAACATTTGAACCTTTTACGTGAATATGTAAACCTTCAAGCACCCAATTAACCTCAAACCTGACCAAATAAACTGAGGGGCTGTTTGGTAGCCTCTTAATAGTTCCATTAAGAGGCTACCTCTTAACCGTTAAGAGGTTGGAGTGTTTGTTTCGAAAATAAGAGGCCTCTTAACTGAACCATTCAGTGCTGAATGGTTCAGATATATGTATGTGGCTATTTGTTCATTCATTATGTAATGTTGCACTCAAACTGCCTTTCTTGTGAATAAGTTTTGAATTTTACCTCTACACTTAAGGTCACCAGTTAATCGTGGATTCTTGAGTTGTTTCTGTTCTGTTTTGGATTGCTTATTAGGTATGTTCTTGTATATAGGATGGGGTTCACAAGGCATTAATTATATGAATAATTTGCGTGATGAGATAGCTAGTCAATTAGTTTCAATTGATTAATATTTGAATTACTTTGTAATTGGATATTAGTATGTTGTATTTGAAATATTTTGAGTTTGAATTTTAATATGTTGTATTTTGTTAACCTATTGATCATTCATGTACAGTCATTCAGACATCTAACCAAACAGATACATTTTATTCAGCCCAAAATAATTCAGAGGGGTAAAATTGTCATTTTGTACAGTCATTCAGAGATTCAACCAAACAGCACATTTTGGTTCAGCACTTACTGGTTCAAAGCCTCTTAACCATTCAGACCTCTTAACCATTCAGCACTTAATGATTCAGATCTAACCAAACAGCCCCTGAGCCTAAGTACACGCAGCATAACAGTAGCTTGAACAATAACAATAATTAACAACATTCATTCAAGTAATTTTGACAGAGCAATATGCAGGGGATCGAACCAAAATAATAGGCAATCTTACGCCAATCCTCGTCACAAATCACCTAGCAAGCCTTCATCTACAACCAAATCAACCAAATAATATTTCAGACATCTAGAACTATATTAGGTTAAAACACTTTAAACATTCAAATGTAAGCTAAGTTTGATAAATCCGAACCTTTCTAGCATCAAGGATGGAGATGGAGGTGGATTGTTTTCAGAAAGATGAAGATAAAAAAAGATGGATATTTAATTTACAAGAGAGATTTGAGTTTTAAGATTTAAGATTCGAGCCATTCCTCTTGTTTTGGGGCTACTTCTTTCGTGATAGTCAGCTTCAGAAGCGATCATGCCAAAGAAAAGATCCCTGCTCGTTTTGGGACTGTTAGCGGCTTTTGAAGATACATGTCCTTCTTTGGGTTGGTGTTCAACTGTGAATGTTGCAACAGAGATAGAAGAAAAGAAAAACCTTTCTTCTTTATGGGTTTAGCAAAATTACAAGATTGCCCTTATGCCTTATGTGGCTTAGATATGTTGTACCATGTGCTTTCTAACATGTAAAACTCTTAAAATTAAGAGTTTTTGATAAATTACTATGTTGCCCTTCCGATCTCTATATTAATATAGTGTATATATATATATATATGTATGTATATATATGTATGTGTATATATATGTTTAATATAGGGTAAGGTTCCTTTGTTAACCCTTGTTTATTGTTATAACTCGTTAACTCTAATGCAGTAAACACTTACACCAGTGTAACTAACTTTTACACTGCATTACACCACTGATGTAACGGTTTTTTTCTCAATTTTCAAATTTTCCATCCATTTTTAAAAAGCTCCACCCCTTTTTTAAAATATTTTTAACTTTTTTGTATAATGTTATTTTTTTAAACAAATTACATCATTAAATAGATCATCTTAATATCTTTAATTTGAGTATAGTTTTGCTATATTTTTTTAAAAAAAATTTAACGTTCGTTTTGAACTACTAGTTTTACCACTGTAACTCTAAGTTACAGTGGTGACGTGGCTTGCTGTGGACCACTAGTTGGGTTAATGAGTTATCGCAATAAACAAGGGTTAACATTTGATCCCTATATATAATATATACACATATATATACATATATATACATACACACACACACACATATATATATACATGTATATATATACACGTATATACATGTATATAAACATATATACATGTATATACATGTATATATACATATATACATATATATATGTATATATATGTATATATATACATACATATATGTATATATATGTATATACATATATACATACATATACATACATATATGTATATATATGTATATACACTATATATGTATATACATATTTACATGCATATACGTACATATATGTATATATATGTATATACATATATACATACATATACGTACATATATGTATATATATGTATATACATATATGTACATATTTATATGTATTGTATATATGTATATTGTATATATGTATATACATATATATATATATATGTATATATATATACATCTATACTATATATATATTCATTTGATAAGGGCACCAAGGTAATTTCACATAAATCTCTTAATTTTAAGAGATGTACATCTCTTAAAGCATAACTTACAACTCATTAAAGCATAAGGGCTTTTCTTTCGGAGATGTACATCTACGCTTTTCAAAATTCAAAACCCCATATCTCAAAAATTTTCTCCCTAAAGCGAGTTGCAGAAACAACGACGGTAGCCTCACCGCCACCCCCACCACAGCGAATACGACGGTAGCCTCACCGCATTCCAGATCACAGCGTCGGATATGATTTGCAGGTTCACACAAACCCTAACCTTCTTCTCTCCTTGATCATATAGATTGATCCGTCCTCCATTATGCCATTCTAGGGTTTCACCGACGAATCTCACTCTCTATCACCCTCACCCCTTGGGATTGTATACATCTCAATCAAAACCCCTAAATTTTTAAATCATCTTCAGCTTCTGCTGCTTAAATCTCACAGCTACTTACGATTATTAATAGCCACCATGAAGTGCGCCGTACTCGATCTGCGTTTCCTTACTGGGAGTCGCTTCTTTCTTATGCATCCTGGTGTTTCCCGCTTTATAAATTCTCCAATGGACTTGCATCTATTCATCAACCATCATCTGCTACTCATCACTCACTCAATTTCACAGAGTCTCACTCTGCACTATGTTTTAAAGATTTGTAAGTGTTCTCTTACACTTCTAATTTGTTTAGTTTCAAAATGTATGCATAATTGATCTGCTATGATGACGCTTTGGAATCACATTGATGTGATATGATTAGGAATTAAATGATGAATGTAACTGGGATTTGATCATGAAGATGACCCTCAACTGATTTTGAAAAATGCAGGTGTTAGATTTTGGGAGGACATAGCCTGAAAACATGAAGCAGGCCAGTTTCCTGCCATTTTATCTCGGACTATTGGCATGGGTGTGCGTCTTCTGTGTGAATGCTGAAGACCCATACAGAAATTTTAACTTTGTAGTCACATACGGTCAGATTTCGCCTCTTGGTGTTCCACAGAGGGTAGGTTCTTCACAACGTATATGATATATCGTGTTCTTGTGATGTTTAAATGATAATGATACACTTAACTTAAGGAATAACATCTTCTCGTGTATGACTCTTGCAGGGCATACTTATCAATGGGATGTTTCCAGGCCCAACTATTGAGTGCGAAACTAATGACAATGTTGTTGTTACTGTTGTCAATAAGTTGGATGAACCTTTCCTCATCACATGGTATGTGGTCTGTTTAGCTGCATTTTGTCTTTGTAATGCTTTTGATACAAGCACATAATCTGTAAACTTCAAAAATGTGACGACAGGAATGGGATAAAACAAAGAAAGACTTCATGGCAAGATGGAGTTTTGGCAACTAACTGTCCAATCCCACCGAATTCACAGTGGACTTATCATATGCAAGTGAAAGATCAGATTGGAACCTTTTCCTATTTTGCTTCGCTCGGTATGCATAGAGCTGTTGGTGCTATTGGAGGGTTTAATATCCAAGCAAGACCTGTGATTTTCGTCCCCTATCTTAAACCTGTTGCTGAGTTCACTCTACTTGTCAGTGATTGGTAGAAAGCCGATCACAAGGTTTGTAATATTTCAACTTTTCTCAGATCTTTAAGTGTTTTGGAAGTTATTAACAGTTAAAGTTTAATTTTTGCAGACTTTAAGACAAAGATTGGACTCAGGGAAAGCTCTTCCTAAGCTTGGCGGTCTACTTATCAATGGGAGTCCTCGTGCTACATCTTTCACTGGCCGAGCAGGTACTGAACTACTGATCCCCTTTTGGTAATAGTGATCGAATTTATTATTAAATATTGAATGTGCTTCAATAAGTTGATCCGACATGGGTTATTTTTTATTTTTGTTTTTGTTGGATTTCAGGTCAAAGGTACTTGTTTAGGGTGTCAAATGTGGCATTGACAACTTCAATTAACTTTAGGATCCAAGGGCACACAATGACATTGGTTGAAGTAGAAGGGGCTCATACTTTGCATGAATCCTATGAATCACTTGACCTTCATGTTGGTCGATCTACTTCTTTCTTGGTCACCCTACATTCTCCTGCGAAAGATTACTTCATCGTCGCTTCAACTAGATTTACAAAACAAATTCTTACTGCTACTGGAATTCTTCACTATGATGGCTCTAAAGCAAAAGCTTCTTTGCCATTGCCTGTTGCACCAACCTATCAGGTTCACTGGTCAATGAAACAAGCCAGAACAATCAGGTAAAATATTTTCATGATTACTGAATTGGCGAATTTATCATAATCAGAAGCTGTATTCACCTTTCGGTTTCCTTGTAGATGGAATTTGACAGCAAATGCAGCAAGGCACAACCCTCAAGGTGCATTTCACTATGGAACAATCCCAGTAACCAGAACAGTTGTATTAGCTAATTCAAAAGCTAAAATTGGCGGGAAGCTTATATGATCATTTATTAAGTTCTTAGAATGTTCTTTTACCCATATGTCTAGGGTGGAGCTAAGAAGGTCATCATCTCTGCCCCGAGTAAGGATGCACCCATGTTTGTTGTGGGTGTGAACGAGAAGGAATACACACCCGATGTTCACATCGTTTCAAATGCAAGCTGTACCACAAACTGTCTTGCCCCTCTGGCCACGGTTTTTATTCTTTAGTCGATAAATTTTATGTTTTTTCCTTAATAATTAGCCTATTTATTTAATCCCATTTGTGTGATGAAGGTTATAAATGACATGTTTGGTATTGTTGAGGGTCTTATGACCACCGTGCACTCCATTACCGGTATTTTTTTTCAAAGTTGTTAATTGTTTATTTGTTAGAGGTGGTATGCTGACCCAATGACCCATTTATGTATCATTAATGGGTTAAATTGGGTAATGTTTGATCTCTTAACAGGTTAAATGTTTTTTGAGTTTATTCAAATGTATAAAGAGATAAAAAGGTGTTAAAGTTGGTCTAACCTGGTCTGTTTTAAGTTCCATTTATAAAATGAACTTCAACACATTAACCCGGCTGACCCGTCCATCTTGCGACTTCATGAATTTTACTTTTGTATATTGTAGTTTTGTGATTTTGCATTGTTTGTTTATACTTCAGCCACACAAAAGACTGTTGATGGACCATCAGCCAAGGACTGGAGAGGTGGAAAGGCTGCTTCATTCAACATCATTCCTAGCAGCACCGGTGCTGCTAAGGTATTCAAGAATTCAAGTTTCATATTTTGCTAAATTCCGGCAGCTTTTAACGTTTTTGTGCAATATGATATTGAATAGGCCGTAGGAAAATTGCTCCCTCAATTGAACGGGAAGTTGAATGGAATGGCATTCCGAGTCCCAACTGTTGATGTGTTTGTCGTCGATCTGACCGTGAGGCTGGAAAAGGCTGCCACCTATGATGAAATCAAAGCTGCTATCAAGTAAATCACGACTAATATATGCATGATTTCTGTTTGTTTTTATGTATCTTATATAATTCTGATAAATTATATGTATATTATGTATCTTATATGATTCTAATAAAGTAACAGACATTTTTGAACACGCGTCTGATGCTATTCGTATCTTGCAGGAAATCAAGCTGTTAAGGCTTCTAAGGCATCCGGATATTGTTGAAATTAAACGGATCATGTTGCCACCGTCTAGACGTGCCTTTAAAGATATTTATGTAGTATTTGAACTCATGGAGTCTGATCTGTATCAAGTCATAAAGGCCAACGACGACTTGACACATGAACACCACCGTTTTTTCCTCTATCAAATGCTACGAGCTATGTAATTGTTATATGTTTCTTTTGCCTTTGGTTGTCATCTCCCACTATATTTATCATTTATGTCTTTATCGTGTCATTGCATTGGATGGGTTTCTTACTAGATAATTAGTTTTATTATTACGTAATGAAATAGATTGTCGTTGCCGCCGCATTGCGCGAGTCCCCAACTAGTATATACATATATATATGTATATATGTATATACATATATATACATATATATGTATAGACATATATGTGTGTATATATATATATGTGTACATACATGTATATATATATACATACATGAACATATATACATATATACATATATGTATATATATGTACATACATGTACATATATGTGTATATGTGTGTATATATATATATGTATATATATATATATGTATATATGTATATACATATATACATACGTATATGTACATACATATATGTATATCTATACTACATATAATAAGCAACTCTTTAGGGCAAAATAGTAATTTTGCAAAATCTCTTAAAATTAAGAAATGTACATGTGTTCATGCACAAGGTACAACTTTGTTTGCTTGGATGTATATGCAACGGAGGTCAAACTGATCTTCATCTCCATCATCTTCATCTCACATCCCAATCAAAAGAAAAGAACAACCTTCGCAGGAAAGAAAAGATCGGGAGAACCACCAAGACGAAAGAAGAAGGTCTGCGATCTTCTTTTCTTCTGCAGATCTGAACATGGCTGAGGATTTCCACTTCTCGATCGATTTATACCTTCATTGGGAACCCCGGTATCATAGTTGCTTTCTGTTTTTAAAATTTGAACACAGCCACACACATATTCCCGACTCTTACGTACCTAGGGTTAAATTTCTAGAGCTGCTTGTTTTTGTTAGATAAATTATAATAATTTTTCAGATTTCTTGAGTCGAGTGGGAGTTTTAAGAAATATGAAGTAGATGTTCGTGTGTGAGATTCATTTTTTTGGATTTTGGGGGTTTTCCTTGATCGTTCACTGATCTGAGAAGATCTAGCTTCGCAATTTTGGTCATAAATATGAACTTTGTATGACATTTTTTGGGGAATTGATGTACAAAAGCACATAGAAATGATGACTGTTGATTAGTAGTAGCTATATTTATTCTTCTTGTTGTATACATTATAAACTTTCATGACATGTGTTATGCTTTTATATTGTAGGATGCTTTATATATGTATTAGTGGTGCTCAGTGAAGTCTTCTGTTGAGTTATCATCCTTGTTTGGTAAGTTACACTATTTATTGCAGAGTAAATTCATTATTTTTTCACATAGTTTCACTTTGGAGATCACAAATGTAAACAAATAAGCATTCTGTATCTTCATTTTCTTTTTGTTAGGATTTAGACATTTCTAATAGAAGAAGAGAATAGCAAAATATTGGTGTTCCACCGGCACACACACACACATAACCACACAAAGCAAAGTTAGGGTTGAAGCTCCTATTAGTTGTAACCACCATTCTGGCCAGAAGCTCCTCCGAACAGGTACAACTACTCTACCATTTAATGTATATCACGTTTTTATTTATTATGAGATTCATAAAAGTTATACATCCTGAATGTATGTAGATGGTATGGAGATTTCTCTTGACTTTTTGATTACCTTTTAGGTTGGAGCAAACCTCTTTGATAGTTGATAAAGATAAGTAAGTCTTTTTTTATCATACTTTCAATTGCGATTAAATTTTATTAGAAGGCTTCTAACAATTGCGGGTGCTCTTGGGAAGGAACTTCCAATGATAATCAGTTGTGAGAGTGAAGGAAGCCTGGTTGTTTGAGCAGGTGTTTAGAGTAGGATCATTGTTGGCTAACAAAGGTACGTTTCAATCCCAACTACTAATAGACATTTTAGCTATTGTCAATTATAATTAGACTGTGTATCAAAAGTTGATTAGAGTGTTGGACCTGTTGCGGGTCAAGCATTTGAATGGAAGAAATGATCTTGATGAGGTCTTGAAGGTCAAAGGATTTATAAGAACAACAAATTAGATCTTGGTTGTGAAAGCTTATTGGGGTGATTTTTATGTTTTTATGGGGATTAAACATAACTACAGGCACTACGCTCCAGTATGTATTCCCTTTGCAAGTTCTCATCCCTAAAACCCTTATATATTATGAGATTTTCTTGATGGACCTGCGTTTTCATTTTACTGTTCCGGTGTGTCAAAGTTTCCAGCTATCTGAGAAAGTCTATGGTATAATGGTAATATCTCTGTTTAAGGTTGTGAAAATTTTTCAGAAAAGGGGTTCCTCCAAAATTATGCTCCCTTGTTTGCACCTTCATTGTTTGTGTCTGCAGTTTATTCTCCATGTTGGTGCTTTAACTGATGATGTCTTTTTGCTTCTTTTTCTTATGTTGTGACTGCCAATGGACATCCGTTCTAATCACTCTAGCACATGTAGAAGCTTGCTTTGATGATTTAAAGGTATAATGTTTCAAGATATCACTACATTGTTGTTTTATTCAAAGGCACCACTGATAAATGATCTTGAACTTATGCAGGTTTCAGATTCTTAGGGACCTCCTTCCTGAGAGCGATTAGAAGAGTAACAATGCTTCATTCTTGTTGGAGGTTTGTGTTTATGATGTTGCATTTTGGTAATGTAATCACAATAATATGTGTTTATTGTTTTATCTTTATAAGTACCATCAACTGGATAATCATATGAAGTTACTACCAGTTAAAATCAAGAACTTGCTACTGATCATGTCAAATGTATTTTTAAACAGAAAGTTGGAGAAGATGCATACGAAAAGGTAAGATCTTTTCGAATATTATGGATGTCTTGAATAATATGTCTTGAAAATATTGAAGGGTTTTTTGAATTATTACAAGATTAGTGTTAGTATAATTGTCAAAATTGTATAATTTGGTTGTTTGTGTGAGAAGCAATACAAATCAATGGTTAAGAGGAATCTTTTTTGAATTTTAATGTTATGATTTGGGTTGAAATGATGTAAAATTGATCTTTTGTGTTTGGCAGTTGGATGTTATTGGGATTGATGAGGCGCAATTCTTTGATGATCTTTATGACTTTTGTTGTAAAGCTGCTGATCATGATGGAAAGACTGTTATAGTTGCTGGTCTTGATGGTGATTACTTAAGGTGTTTAGCTTAATTATGTATTTATGTCATCATTATATATCCATTGTTTTACCTTTATCTAAATTACTTTCATTTGGCAGAAGGAACTTTGGTCCGGTGCTTGATATAGTACCCCTTGCTGATACAGTAACTAAATTAACAAGAAGAAGCTCAACTCGGGACGTCTGTTTCCAACAACAAGGACGGTAATAAACTAGCATTTCTTTTCTGTTGCACCAATTTTTATAATAATTTTGTATATTCATCCTTTTTTTTTTTTTTTGCAGACCAAAGCAGACAAAAGAAGAACCGCAGAGCAAAGAAGAACCGCCAAGACCGCCAAGACCAGCTGTTCGGTGTCGCAGAACTACCAAGACCAAAGAAGAAGGTCTGCGACCTTCTTTTCTTCTCCAGATGTCAACATGGCTAAAAAATTTCCACTTCTCGATCGATTTTCAAATGAGCGGGCATTAGTGCTACTCAAATGGGCGGGCATTTTCAAATTGGCACACATCTGGATTTATAGTTCTTCACACCTAATGCTACTCACGAGGTATATAGTTCTTCACTTCAAAACGTGAAGAACTGATCGATTTATACACTTCGAAGGTTGAGGATTTCAAATTGGGTGAGTGCTGCTCTTCTCTTCCTATTTCATTTACCAATTTGGTTTTCATGTATGTGATTAGTAGAATGTTAGGGTTTTTGTTTATGTTGCAAATTTGGGTTTTGTTTATCGAGAGAGAGCTTTTTGTATGTTAGGGTTTTTGTTTATGTTGCAAATTTGGGGTGTTGTCCATGAATGCAGTTTAATGTAGGTGAAGAAGACGAACAATAGGGCTGGTTGTTGTTTGTTAGATTTCTATAAATGTGAAATTGAACTGCATTTGCTTGTGTTAGGTTCTACGAAATTAATATCTTTCATTTTTTTTCTGTTTATTGGTTTCCAGATACCAAAGTGGAACAATTTGGGTCAAGTGGACAGAAGTTTATTTGGGTTAGAAAGGTATGTATATAATTAAACTCATTTCATTAGGTGGAACAATTTGGGTTAGAAAGGTATGTATATAATGAAACTCATTTCACAGAAGTTTATTTTCTCCTACAAAGTAAATAAAGCTTGGTCCCATACTTCTTTCTGCAATGGCCCCTCATTAACAGGTGTTTCTTTCACCACATAGGTGACATCTTTGTTACATCGATAGGTCCAGAACCTTATATGATACGGCTTAATATGAGCTCTCTGATGTGTTTCTAATGAACTTCAGTTATTTTTCGTTTAATTGCTCAAGACACTAGCTTAATCATAAACAAAATTGACTTTGTATGATAATGAATACAACAATATTTTATGCAGAAAATTGAATATCAGTTCTCTATTAGAAAAACACTAGGTTTAATCTCAAAGATCAATGTGATGTAAAAAGGGAGTGTTTTTTTGTGCATCTCAGATTTTTTTCCTCAATCATGTTTGTGTAATTAGGGCAAGGAATTTGGTTCTATTTACCTTGCTTGAATGTGAGATTATATCTTGCTCAATTATATGTTATAACCTTTGTTTGTAGAACATGTAGGTTTCTTCTTTTGTTTGCCTCGAGTAATTATTAATCATATAATTTTGGTCACTATGATGAAACAATAATTTTAGTCACTATGATGATATTATGATTAAATCTGTTTTGATATGTGAAAAGATGACTGACCGTGTAACTTGTATGATATGATAGTCAGACCCGTTAAAACTTTTATGAATTTTTCCAGGTTCATAAAATTTAAATCTGGTTGCAGCATGTTAGTGAGTACTTCACTGAACAAACTCCATTTTTTGTAAGAGCTTTGTGAATCATCAATTCCTTAAAGTTGTGTCACCAAAGGTGTTGAATACACAGTGTAATCAAAAGTCTGAGTAGGATACTTAATTATGTTGTCAAGGATACCGACAACCTTTAGATCCATCAGATCACCAACATCAAAAGTGTAAGCGTTTTTGGTTCACGCAGGTAAATTATAAAGGAAATATGAATGGACTATTGGCTGTATAGTATTAATCAAAAGATGTTGCATAAGTTATTTTCAAACATAAGTTGAACAAAATTTATAGAAATAAAAATATAATGGTTATGCCTATATTGGATTATTCAGAAGTTTGAAAAGTAGACCCTAATGGGTGTATGTAGAATCAGTTAGTATTATATGTTGGTTTTTATCTTCCTTAAAATCAAAGTATTAATAATTCTTCTATTTTATGATTAATAGGTTTTTGGTTTGGATGATTAATGAAGTAATGCAAAGGGAAGATTAGTATGTGATATTGTGGGTGGATTTGTAGATATTCAATATTCGTGTGAACTATTGGGTGTAAGGTTTGCTCTTTCCAAGTTTAGTTATTTTTGGTTTGTGGTGGTGATTGCAACATGTAAAACAGAGCACCCTTATATTAGAGTTTCAGAGAATATATTGCTACTCTTTAGTTTTGACTTTGTATAACATTTTGTTTTGTTGTTCGTTTAGGTTATGTTTCGGTTATGTTTCGGTTACATAATAGATGATCCTATTATACTCCATTCAATTAATACTACAATAAGTACTTTTTCATGTAACATTATAGTGACTGTTAACTTTTTGTGTATTTTGAACCATATTGATACATGAATTAATTGGAATTGCTATTTTGACGCATGTGCATTTTTTGTTGAGGAATAGTTTTTAGAGAAGTTTAAAACTTGATGTGATATATGATGCAAAAACTTTATCTTTCTTACAAATAATTTGATATGTATGATAATATATGATTCTATTTATGCTTAAAAATAGTTATTGACAATATATTTGATGTTTTCTTATATCTGCATCATCAGTTTTAGTTTAAATTTACTTAAGCATTCTTTATATTGATGATATTTTTTGTTTTATTTTGCCAAATCCATTTTTCTGTTTGTGTACAACTAAAGGGTATGTTTAGGTGAGATCTTATAGCTACAGAAAGCCTTATCTAGGCATGCATATCCCCTTCCTATATTGTATCCAAAAGTTAAATTATTATTAAAATGATATTTATATTTGTAATCATATTTTAACAGGAAATTATTTTGGTCAATCAACCGACCAGACCACCCTTGTAATATCTACCATGAATATCAAGAAGTTATTATATGGGAGATGCATTAGTTACCGAACTGATTATATTCTAGGTTTCAGATGGTTGGGTTCATATTGATTACTTTTAACATGTGCTTCCAACTAAAAAGAACATACACAAGCCCTCTTTTATAGCACATGGGCATAATTAGTAGCATTAGGTTGTTTATAGTGCTTGATCAGACACCTTATGCCTTAATAGTAAGTGTGCAGAAGATTAAATATGGATCATGTGCTGTAGAGATTGATGAGTTATGTATTTTGGACTACTATAGCAGAAACTTTTGACAACCTCACCAATTTGTAAGTTTTCATCTTATCATTCTCTACCTTTTAGATCATTTTGTTTAGTGTCTGAAGAAAGACTACTCTATACAGGTCAACAATGCAGTGGTGGGGAAATACCATGGCCTAACATAGTCTTATTTGTCTGTTGTTAAGGGTACAATTAGTATTTTCTTAACCATGTCATTGAATGGATTTCGGCCTCTGATCTTGGAGATGAACTTGCTCAATAGGTATGTAGCCCCTAGAATTTAATCTATTATGATTCAAGTAATAACTTCTCAACTAATTATTCTTTTACAGACACCAAAACTCATATAAAGTCATGGGGTCCCAGTGGATTTAGAGATCACGATGTAAAGGGTGTGATACTAGCTGCCAAGTATGTACCAGCAAATAAGGTTCCATATCTTCCATTAACTATTACATAATAAAGTTTGTTACATTTTGGTGCAATAAACCTTTTTTTGGGTCTAACACAAAGTAGACGATGCTTATACATAAACACTAAATTCTATTCCATTCCATTTTGCTATCATTTTACATTAGTTTTTTCCTTGATCATTAGCGGGTCAACGTGGGTGAATTTGAAAATGGTTCGGGTCGACATGCAATATATAACTCCAAGGACATTTATTACTTTATTTAAGTTGTATATAAAATAACCTTTTAAATCTAACCACGAAAAAAATTCATGAATGAAGACTTGAATGGGTTTGTATATACATGATTTTGGTAGAACTCTAAAGTATTATGTATGTCTATGATGTTTTGTGTGTTAAAACCTTATTTGTAAAATTCTATCCGGAACAATCAGTTTTTTCATATACATC
>CM044004.1:51176159-51183659 GCA_024085815.1 Flaveria linearis | reverse complement strand
TGTCTCCGACAGGTGCTCGTACACACCTTTTTGCCCCGTCATACATATCTTTGATTATTTTGATATACCTCTCTGGTACCCTTCTAAGTCGTAGACTTTCGCAGATGAGTTTCTGCGGCACACTGTCATAAGCTTTTTCTAGGTCAATGAATACCATATGTAGGTCTCTTTTCTTTTCTCTATATTTCTCCATTATCCTCCTTATGACGTGTATAGCTTCTGTTATAGAGCGTCCTGGCATAAATCCAAATTGGTTTACCGCTATCTGAGTTTGTCGTCTAATTCTCGTGTCAACAACTCTTTCCCATAGTTTCATCGTGTGACTCAATAGCTTTATTCCCCTGTAATTTGCGCAACATTGGACATCTCCTTTTTTCTTATATATGGGGACTATGACACTGCTTCTCCACTGCTCTGGCATCTTTCCTGTTTTAAAGATAGCGTTGAATAAGTCCGTTAGCCATTGTATGCCCTCATCTCCAAGGCATTTCCACACTACATATATATATATACATGTATACTTATATATATATATATATACATGTATATATATACATGTGTATATATATATATAGGTATATATATATATGTATGTGTGTGTATATATATGTGTGTGTATATATTTATATATATATACATATATGTATATATCTATATATATATACATATATATATATATATATATATACATATATATATATATATATATATATATATATATATATATATATATATACTACCTATAATATGCATATAGGAAGGACAAAATGGTCTTTTCCACAAATCTCTTAATTTTAAGAGATGTACATCTCTTATAGCACAAGGTACTACTCACACACCTGATCCCCCCACCAAACAACAGATTTCAAAATTCAAATCACAAGTCGCACGCTCTCTCTCTCAGAATAAGGTTTTGGTTTCTCTGCCTATTCTGTCGCACGCTCTTTCTCTCTCAAAATAAGGTTTTGGTTTCTCTCGCATGCTGATGGGGTTCAGCCTTTACAAGCCCTAAACACCGCAACGGCGAGCAGCTCGACATCGAGGCGTACGCGGCGTTGTACAGGTTGTACAGCGGCCGTACCAAGGTTTCGCGGCTGATGTTCATTGCCGACAAGTGTGACAACATTGCGATGCAGTTGGAGGCGCTTCGGATGGCGTATGAGGAAATTAAGAAAGGGGAGAACACGTAGTTGTTTAGGGAAGTTGTGCAGAAGATGGATAAAGTCGAGAGGAAGATTTCTAGGTTCATTCAGGGACCCCTTCAGGCTCATGTTCTTGCTGATGTGCATCATGTGAGGTTTGAGACGACCCAAAGGTTTGATCGGCTTGAAGGGTCGGCTCGAAGGTTGGAGCAGATTTTGGAAGATTTGATTTTAATTGTCTGTAAATAGATGATGTTACAAGCTGCGGCTGTCTCCCGTGCCGTCTGGATTTGGTGAAATGGTGTATGATTATGATTTGATGACTTCTTGATCCTAGATTTTGGAAGATTTGATTTTAATTGTTTGTAAAGAGATCTACTTGTTTTTCTCAACTAACTTGTTCGAAAACTTTAAAAATGGTGAAGGGCTGTCATGTAGAACGAGGTAAACCACTTTCCTCCAAAACCTAATTATTCAATCACAACCTTAACATCACTAACCTGTGGTAACATTTGTCCTCTGTTTTCAAACTCTACGCAAAAGGAATGGTTTTCTGTTACTAGAGGTAAGTTTGATTCATGATATTTTGAACATTATCGATCAACATATGGTTTGTGCTTTTATAACACTGATGGTAGGAATTTGATTGTTTAGATGTTTGTTATTATGTCAAAATTGAACCAGTATCCAAACACATGGTTGATTCAAATTGATGGCGAGAATACAAAGGAGGAGGTGGCGTGGTATCAAGGGAAACACATGGCTCACATCTACAAAGTCAAGGTGAAGAAGAATTGTAAATGTTATTGAATTAATTTCAAAAAGAAGCTGAGAAATATGATTGTCTACATGCTATAGTTTTGTTTCATTTTAATATTTAAAAGTTATTGAATTAAGTTTGAAAGAAGATAGTCACTGGGTACGTTTTAAGTTTGAAAGCTTGATGGGTATTGTTCGCACTTCTCTGAGTTGATAGAATATGATGAAATATTACAGTTTTTTTGGTATAGGAGGGTAGTAAAGATCAAGTGGGATTACAAACAATATATTATCGGCCTGTGTGAGCTATTATGGATCATGCTGGAGTGCCCACTTATAGTGGTGATGCTGTTGTGACTCTTGACCAAGTACCTAGGTGGAGTGATGGAGATTTAAGATGTTCTTATGTGAGTGAAGATCAGAGTTTACGCTTTCCAGACCCGTTAACTTTGTATTCGGAGACAGAGAGCAGTGCGTATGGATCGATTTCTAGGTTTCCAGTTGATCATGAGATTAACTCCAAGATTTATCTGTGGAGAGGAAACCCTTGGAATCTGGAGGTTGATGCTGTTGTCAACTTGACAAACGAGGTAAGTTGTTAATTCTTGTGAGATGATTTAGGAGTGGTGTTATGCATATGGGTTTGTTGTCATCTGGTTCTGTTTATGCTAATGATTTCATTTGAGATTCTAACTGTATGTTATCGAGTTCTTATTACAGAACATGGATAAACCACAATGCAGCCCTGGTTTGCATGCTACAGCTGGGCCTGGTCTTGCTGAAGAATGTGCAACTCTGGTAACCTACCTTCCTACTTATACTTTTTCTAGGTAAGTCGCGACTTGCATTAGGTAGGTGGCTTCTAAGGGAGAAAAAATAGAAAACCAGTGGTAGTTGGATTTCTACTTATATTTTTTGTGAAACAATCCAAACAATCAAGTTCTTAGTGAGAAAACTCACAAAAATACCTCATTGATGAGGTGTGACCTTTAACTGTCACAGGGTGGCTGCAGAACAGGGATGACAAAAGTTACTAATGCATATGATTTACATGCCAGGTAGGCATTAGGTTTAGGTGGTTGTCTTATAATGTTTGCCTTCACTTTTAGCTTACAATATTGTCGACCATGAGTAAGATTTAAGTAATCTTTTTTTTTAACATAACAAATGATATATTCTGATCTTCTTGTAGGAGGGTCATACATATCATCGGGCCCAAATATGCTGTAAAATATCATACCGCTGCAGAAAATGCTTTGAGTCACTGCTACAGCTCTTGTCTAGAACTTCTCATTGAGAATGGACTTCAGAGGTTTTTTCATATCTACAGTTGCGTCAATAATTAATTCCATACTTTATATGGGTGTATGAGTGGCAACATTTGAGCTTACTAATTATTATTCCCTTGGATTTATGAACACAGCGTTGCTATGGAATGTATATACACAGAAGCAAAAAATTATCCGCGGGAGCCAGCTGCTCATGTAGCAATAAGTAAGAAAACCCTTGCAATTCCTGTGCTTTTCTTTATTTTTCTCTGTTTAATTTTTAGTGCCTAGTTGCAGGCAATGTGATATATTATAGCAATCACATACAACTTGGTAGATGTTGGAAAATGTTTGTTCTGTATTTACATTTGTGTATTTACATTTGTGTATTGTAGGAAACGTCAATATTTGGTTGTAAACAAAATATGCAGGTTGGACAACAGATTACAAATGAATAACTTTTAGTACCCGGCATGACTTCGACCCATTCGACCAACTCGACCTATTTTCTTTATGGTCTTTTGAGTAGAATGATAATATTTTGCAGCTTTTTTAAAGAAAAAATATGACAAAGTACTTTACTTTCATTCACCTGAAAATTGCAAATGGATAAGTAGTTGCGGATGAGTAATTTTTATTGAATGGGTCAAATGGGTAAGTAGTTGCAAATGTGTGTACACATGTATGTGTTTCAGCAGGTTATGTTCGTCATCTTGGTTTTTCCAACTTCAATTTATAAAAAGTTTTGCTGGTATACTTACTGATTAGCAGTGGTTGTGCTCACTGATTAGCAGTGGCTGCTTAAGGGGGTAATATTTGTGGCTTTTATGGTATCTGTAAGAACCTGCCAAAAAGAAGGTAGTAATGGTGAAGGTATGTATGATACAACATATTACAATGAGTCAGCTTAGCTTGTCTAAAACTTTACATGATCCGATCTGTGACCCATTTCCTTTTTAAATACAGGGAAGAAGTTAAATAGAAGAAGCACAAGTTATACTGTCAAAATATGTTTATTGGTGATGATATGTAGTACATTGCTAGCCTAACTCATGCATTAGCCTAATCTCATGTAGGAATTATGTTGTATGATTTTCATTTTAAAAAGTACAAGGCTTAGACTTTGGATTGTTGTATGAAATTTTATTTTAAAATGTAGGTGACTTAGACTTGGAACATGTGAAAGACAAAAATGTCTTAGAAAAACATTAGCATCCACAAACTTCTTCAATAGCGTGGTTCTACAAATCTTAGTTACATATTGACGTCTCCGCTGCCGCCGCATCGCGCGGGTCCTGACTAGTACATATATGTATATCTATACTATATATATAAACAAATGAGAAGGGCAAAATAATCATTTGACCAAAATCTCTTAAAATTAAGAGTTTTACAACTCTTATAGCTTTTGGTACAACTCTTATAGCTTTTGATACAATTGTTAAAGCTTTAAATACCCTTAAAGCTTTCCAGCCGTCATCCCTTTTCAAAATTCAAACAACCATCTTTAAAACCTCTGATTCCATTTCAAATTTCAAACATATCCCAAGATCAAGGAAAGGGGCTAGCCGGTCAATCACCGGCGGTCTCCCACGTCGGTTCTCGACCAAAAACGGTTGTGGTGGCGCGATTTGGTGGTGTTGCGTTGACGAGAGAGGTTCGTTAGCGACAACAGCCGCCTCCTTGACAACCCTAACTACTTCAAGCTGCGATTTGGTGGTGTCGATCGATTTATACACTTCAAAACGTGAAGAATTACTCTATACAACTCAAGAGCATCAAGTAATCTTGTATGTGGTTCATGCTCAAGAGCATCATCTCAAATTCTGAGGTTCTTTTTCTTACTTCTTGTTTGATTTCAGTTTTTAGTGTTTTAGGGTTTTTAGTGTTTCAGATTTGCAGAAATTATGTTCTTTTTAGCTTAGGTCAGTGTGTTTTGATGAAGAATTTTTGTGGTTTGAGATGAGCTGATTCTACACACCCGTTGATTGGGTTTGGTTTGTGTATTTTTGTTTGATTTGCAGTATTTTTTAGGGTTTGAAACAGCTTTTTGTAGTTCAGTTTTCAGATTTGTAGAAGTTATTGAATCTTTGTAGTGTGTAGGTGATTAGTAGAATGTTCATACCAACGAGAGATAATGAAACATAAGGAATGCCCATTATAAATACTGCAAATAAGTTTAGGGTTGATTGATTGGGTTTGGTTTGTGTATTTTTAGTTTTGTCCCTCTGCTTTGTTTTTGGCAGGATTACAACTTCAATGAATTGAATGAAGTACTACGGTATGTCCCCCAGGGTTATCATGGTATTGACAAAGAAGGAAGGCCTGTTTACATTGAAATATTAGGACAAGTAGACCCAAAGAATCTTTTGAGAGTAACAACTATTGAACGGTATGTGAAATACTATGTGCAACAATATGAGAGAACTTTATCTATTCGGTTTCCAGCCTGCTCAATTGCACCAGGAAGATGTGTTGATTCAAATACAACAATTATAGATGTTCAAGGCGTGGTATGATATGAATTATCTAAGTAATGGGAGCTTAATTTTATTCAGCTAAAACTGTTTTTGTGGGTGGTTGTAGCCGATAGTGGTGCTGATCAAAGGTGTACACCGGTAAAGGTAGAACAACGGAGGTGGCTGGTGGTTCCTAATACGATCAATGATAGGGTTTTTGCCCTTCAAATCGATTCTTATACTATGAAATTTGATGTTGAGATGTTAGAGATCGTAGTATTGTATAGATGTTGATATGTGATCTAGCTTTGATTGAGGTTGCTGAATTTGCGGTTTTAGTTGATTAGTTCTAACTTTTCAAATCTAGGGTTTTGATTTGAACATTTAGGTTAAAACTTAAATTCATGAATCGGAACTATGAAGTTGATGAATTTAGGGTAGTGAGAGGATATGATAGGCAATAGGTACTGATTGATAGATGAGAACAATGATTTGTTATGCAGGCTCTTGATTTTAGGCAATTTTGTAGCTGGTGAACTGTAATAGCGTTTATACGATACTAAAAGCAATTAGAGCTTTGAGTTTAATAAATTTTTACATTTTTTCTCCATCGACTGCTTTGCTATATGCTGTGCAGGTGTTTTTTCTTGGTGGAAGGTTTATATATGGACCAGATGTTGGATCTGTGTTCCTATCTATATTCATGATAGTTGCCCCTGTTGCTGTTTTCTGTGCATTTGTGGCCAGAAAGTTTATTGGTGATTTTGCCCATAATCTGGGAGTGTTGATTATGGTGGTAGTAATTGTATTCACATGTTATGTAAGTTCTCTCAACTTGTTCAGATATTTATTTTTACATGCATATTTGTATGGAAATGTTAGGTTTGGTTTCTGCCCCAATAATCTAATTTCTGTAATTGGAGCCTTAATAAACTTGCAGTTGGAAACTAGGGATATGACCAGGCTGTGTAGTTTTGTCAGTAATGCTTGCTAAACTTGAGGATGAGAATATACAATTCTTGGTTAATCGTTTAAGTCATTGTTAACACCATTAATGATATGCTTATTACAAACTTACTGACTGGTGAAAGACCAAGGTGCTTGTTTTTGTATCTTACAAACTAGACTTTTTTGTATCTTTCAAACCAGACACATGAATTGCACTCAAGAGCATTCATGGAAAAGTTTTTAAGCTACGGAAACAAGAGACGCAATATGCATTGTTTATAATTTTAGACTTCTAGAGGATCCATGTATGTAAGTGTTATATGCCATAGGAAGATATTAAACTATAAATTTTATATTATTTGGTTGACGTCATCATCCATGTAAACTATTATTTGACATATACCAGTGTATTTAAAATGTAAGTATTAGAAAAAACACTAAATAGAACCTTGGATATTGGCTCTAGCCATTGCAACCAACTACAATAGGTCAATTTGCAAAACAATCATATTGTTGATTTTACTCCGAGGAGCAATATGATATTGAAGTAATGTGAGTTTCCTAAATTTATTGCCATCTTTTTTGATTTTTTAATAAAATAGATTTGGTTACTATTTTTAATAAATAGTAACCAATCAACTTCACAAGAATTGATCAATCATGGGTTGTTGTTTCAGTGTTGGATTGAAGATTGAAAGCTCAATGTTAGATCGTGAGTTTAAAACATCATCTGCTCTTGATTTTGATTGATCAATCTTATGATCTTGAATATATTTGTTTATTGATCAATCTTTTGATCTTGAAAATCTTTGTTTAATTGATGCTTTTCACTTTATTATTGATGATTTGGGTGATTTTTTTGTATGTTTGCATTAAAGATTCTTGCTTTAGCTACTTTTTGTAACTCAATGTTTCAATCGTGAA
>CM044004.1:50753659-51173659 GCA_024085815.1 Flaveria linearis | reverse complement strand
TTGAGAAAACCCAAGTTTAATGAGCAAAACAATAATTAGAATTAAATGAGTCCGTGCTCACACGACACCTAACTCGTTTAATTTATATTATTATTTTCTTGATGAACAAGTTAATCCAATACGTAAATGAAGATGTCACACGGATTGAATTTTCACCTTAGTATATTACACAATATATATATATATATATATATATATATATATATATATATATATATATATATATATATATATATATATATATATATATATATATATATATATATATTAGAATAACCGGGTGTTAAAATGGATTGAACCCAAGTTATTCATTTAAATACACGTAGGTAACATACATATACATTTACAAATCCAAACTTCACTTGACATAATGTTTTACTAGCGTGTGTCCTAATTCTTCAAAGAAAATATAAAAGTTCAAGTCCAAAGCTTCCTGAAACGACTAAACTTCATATTTTTATAGACAGTTTATTACACTTGCACATGTAATTTATCAATAAACTATTAAGAAATTGAATTTACCCCATTTATCTTGTAGTCTGAATACATACTTTGGGATGATTTTACTAATGTGTTTCAGTATCTTTATGACAAGCTAGCTTACCACATTGAATTCAGCATCTAATGTGGTATTAGATGGGAATTGGCGTCTTGACATAAGATATTAAAATTGGACTTTATACCCATCCTTACGACTGATTTACTCACGAGATCTCTTCCTAACTCTTTAATTAGATAATTAGTCAAAATATACTTAGATCTTAATAATTCAACAAACATCATACCATACATGACGAGCTCATAAACATGTAATGTATAATACACAACCGTCTGGACTTTCCATTATACACCTGACTATAATCCTTAGCCAGCACTATCACATTTGATAGAGATTGGTAATATCGGTTTTAACCACAATGAAATCTCAAAGATCAAATTTTCTTAGCTATTTAGTTTTCTCACCAGCTGAAAAAGATCAAATTTTCTTAGCTATTTAGTTTTCTCACCAGCTGCAGCTAGAGCTAACACTATAAATTCGCATTCCATTGTCAAGTAATGCAAACTCACCCAAGAGAGAATACACATCCACTTAGTTACCCAAATTTTTTTAGAAAATCCTTTTATAACTAAAGGAAAACCTAAATAATGCAAACCATAGTTCATGGTTCTTTTCAGATATTTAAAATCATGTATACACAAGTTACTAATAATGTGTACTTGGAGTTTTGATAAATCTACTCACCTTAAAACATAAGCTACATTAGGACAGGTGATAATCATAACATATATTGGATAACCAATTGCTTTAAATATTTCATCTTTGAATAGATTTACCCTAACTACTCAACGGTCAAATATTAGGACCTATAGGATTATTATTAAAATTTCCTTAATATTATCTGAATATAATGAGACTATATCATGAAGATATTATTACTCCTTTTAATCATTATCCCAAGGATCACATCTGCCTCCCCCTTATTTTTCATTTTAATATGACAACATATTTCTTATTATCGATTAAAGGCGAGTTATAAAAATCACACAAGTCTAAATTAATGAATTCTAATACCTTAGAATTCCTTTTAGCGTCTTTAAACGGTTTCTTTGTAATCTTAATTAATTCACAGGTATGACCTTTATTAAGATTCATATCAAAAGCTGACATTAAACTTATCTTAAACATGTCTTTCATTATAGAACAATTCACATGACCTACTCTATCATGACACAAGTTAGAAACATAATCTACTTTGCTAGAAGATAATGATATTTTAAAAACAAATTCAATATCAAATGATACATTAATAAGTTTTCCTAAATACTTGACCCATACAACACATAATCTAATAATAATTGTTTTTCAAATGTAAATACAAGCCTAACTTTTTAAATACTTTGATAGGCTAAGTTTCAACATTTTCCATTTCTTTCACAACCTAATATTTTTTGGTTTTTTTCGACTTGTAAACATCCAACTGATTGGTTCTAACTTGAATCGTGGTCTAGGAACACCATTGATTATGTGAACAAACAAGTTTAGTGTTAACTTTATTTGATTCCAAATATCTTGGCTCTTATGTCCAGGAGGACGAAGAGATTCACAGTGATGTAGCCCACCGTGTCCAGACAGGATGGTGCAAATGGAGAGCAGCGTCAGGAATTTTGTGTGACAAAAATTCCAACAAAACTAAAGGGAAAGTTCTATAGAATAGCAGTAAGACCTGCTATGTTATATGGAACAGATTGTCGGGCCATGAAGAAGTCACAAGGGCGGCAGATAGAGGTCGCTGAGATGAGAATGCTGAGGTGGATGTGCGGCCACACAAGGATGGATCGGATAAGGAACGACATGTTCCGATAGAAATTAGGGGTGGCATGCATCACTAATAAAATTCGGGAGGGGAGATTGAGATGGTTTGGACACGTGAAGAGGAGACAGATGACATCACCGGTTATAACTGTAGATAACATTGTCTTAGATGGTAGGAGGGGTAGAGGAAGACCAAAGTTGACGTGAGAGGAGTTGATTAGGCAGGACATGTTAGAGTTGTACCTCTCCGAGCACATGATCGAGGACATGAGTGACTGGAGGTGTAGAATTAAGGTTAACGACTATTAGTGGGAGTCGGTTGAGATAGTGCATGCTTGTGACATAGGTTCGTTTCCGTTATATGTGCAGTGCTATCACAAGATTAAGAATAAGGGCTTTTATAGAAACCCCAGAGCAGAGTAATTAGGAGTGTTGTTATTGAGTGTGCACTTTTTATTATAAAAATCTGTCTGCCTTTTTATTCATTTCCTGAGATGTATATATGGGTCTATTGTCGTTGTGTTTTGCTAAACTATTATTTGAAATAAACGAGATCTGCAAGTAATCTTGTGGTTTTTTATTTTGTCAAGCCGGGGGTCTCATTGGAAGCGGTCTCTCTATCCTAAAAGATAGAGGTAAGATTTTGTAACACCCCGAAAAGTCAAAACGAGTCATCAAGGATAATGAGCTTAATTAATAGATATTTAATTAAAGGAAGAAATGGCCATGGGCTAAATTAGCCTTATTGGGTTGTAGCCTAAGGGATTAAAGGCCTATAATCAGCCCTTAAGCCACTTAGCCAGCCATCATCTTCCTCATTTGAACCCTAGCCACCCAAATTCATAGAGAGAGAAAGTAGAGAGAAGATGAAGAAAACTCAAGATTTGGAGCTTCAAAGGTTAAGAGATTGAAGATGTGGGTATTGGAGCATCAAACCATAAGAAAGGAGCAACAAATCCAGGTAAGAATCAGCCTCTAAACCCTTCTATAGATCAAACCCGGATTCTAGGGTTTTGGGTTTTGAAAAGTTGTAAAGAATCGCATAAAGGTCACATTTTTACGTATGAAAACGTGTAAAAAGCTTAGATATAGCCTCATGGTTGATAAACTATGAGATTGGACGTAAAAAGTTAAGATTTTAGGTTAAAAACGGGCTGGTTCGTCATTTTTATTCGTCCAGCGAAACTGTAAGCTCGATCAGCGAAACTGTAAGCTCGATCAGCGAAACTGTGGACTCATCCAGCGAAACTAAGAGAATTCCCAGTTTCGCTGGTAATTTCGCTAGTGCCCAGGTTGACCTATAGATATTGCGAAACTAGGAAATTCTAACGAAAGTTGGGCGCACCTGACAGTGAAACTGTCGTGCGAAACTGCTGGGCGAAACTGTTGGGTGAAACTGGCAGCGAAACCGCCAGCGAAACTGCCAGCGAAATTGCAGCAAAACTGCAGCGAAACTACAGCGAAACTGCTTGTCTGGCAGCAAAATTAGCAGCAAAATTAGGTAGAAATTAACCCCTTTAAGTGTTAACTTATCTGCAGGCTGTGTAGTGTGACCCTAGCCTAGAAAGCTTAGTTTAGAAGTTACTCACGATATCCAGGTCAGTTCTAGATCCCCTTATTTAAAAGTTTTTTCCATGTGTTTTGGGGCTATTATGCATAGTAAACATAAGATTTTCAAGGTAAAGATTTTAAGCGGTTTTAACAAGAAAATAAATTTTCCTATAACAAATATGTTATATAAAGTCCTTAAAATAAAAAATTTTGCGCGCTGACCTGGCCGTTCGGCCCCAGCCAGGGGTGTTGCCCCTTGGACCCCACTAGGGTTGCTGCCCCTTGGACCCCACTAGGGGTTGCTGCCCCTAGGACCCCCCTGTCAGGGGCTGCCGCCCCCGAACCCCCGCTGTCCCGCGAAAAGTTGGTTATGTGTTATGATGACTAGTACTTGGTATGTTGTGTACTTAATAAGTTAAGTATTATATATTAAGTGGAAGATAATATTAATGAGAAGTGGAACTTAACGAATGTTACCCCGGGCCCGTTAGATGATGAAAAGTCTTGCAAGCACTATGATAGACTTCACTTATGTGAGTCTGATGTATAATGATGGATCCGTATTTATGAGCGGGCTATGTGCCTTGTAGTGCGGATCAACTGTCGGGGGTTAGCTGCCATGATGATGTATACCGACGGGGATCGACATTCATTGTCGATCAACATGGAGCTCTTGCTTTGTGCAATCTCGCTTATGATGAAGTGAAAGATAATAAAAGAATGAAAGATAATAAACATGCTTAATATGATGCAAGAAATGTTATGTAGTATGATGTATGCGTGGTCATTATATGAAGGATAATGCGTATATTTTCTTATTTATCTAAAATTAGAATTCACTCAGCAAAGCTGATTTTTATGCATAATAGTGGGCAGGTAAATGCTGATGCTGAGGATGACACCAGGGAGCTACTTGGAGAGCAATGGATGGTATTCCTGTCTATGAAATCTTTATTGTAATTTAAGACCATGCACTATGTTTTTATTCTAATTAAAGAAATGTATGAGTAGAATATGATTTCCAAGTTTTAAATGAATGTTTATTTAATTCCGCTGCAATGTTTTGTTTATAAAGTGATCTTATGCTATGATTAATCAACTGTGAGGTTTCCCGGGAACGGGGCCTTACAGATTTGCCACCAACCAACCCCTCCCAGACCCTGCTTCTAGTGGGACATAGTGGCTATGTCGTTGTTTATTTGATTCCAAATCATTACCTTTTATCTGTTTATTTATTCAAAATATAAAATAAACTTTGATTCTTTGAACCAAATTTAGTTTTTTGTTTGTACCGAGAGCCTGCGTCCCGGCGTTTTTGCGCAATAAACCCCTCCGGCCGAAGACTAGTGGTAGGTGGTCCCGCGGGAGCTTTCGGAAAAGGGTAGCATAGTGTGTAAGCACAGCAATGAACCACGGCGAACCCCCAGACGACCTATCTAAGATTAGGGGGGAGATCCTCAATAGTAATGACCCTTTCACTCTTCCACGGACTGATACATGTACCGAATTGTTAACGTGTCCTTAATGAATCGTTCAATTAATTACAAAACTCATAGGTTTGTTAAATTTAAAGTAGAATTAGTAAGCGTACCTTATGGAATATTCGGGTCTGTCAACCCACTAGAATCTGCCACATTAGGCTTGTCTCACCCGCAAGCTTCACTCGACAATCTTTCTTGAGATGCCCCGGTTTTTTCACATCTCCAACAAGACCAATTTGGCTTTTTTTGAATTGATATTTATCCCGGTTAAACTTCCTTTTGTTTTCCTTAAACTTTTCTAACTTAGTATACTGTATACTTGCTTGACATATTACGATTCATCAATAAGCGTGTTCAAGAAAATTGTCTTAAATTTATACAATTAAAATCAAATGTATAAGTCTAGTACACTTTGACCCACAAAATAATCAATCAAACCCACACTGCAATTGATAACAACCGAATCAATTAAATTTGCCATCGATTGGAATCTTGGATTTAGAAAAAAAAATCAAAATTACAATTGGAAAGCCGCATCTCTTTTTGAATGGAAATTCCCTTTGATTTCGAGCCCTCAATTGAACCAATATAAAAGTTCAAGTAAATCCGAAATCCAAAATAAACCCACTGCCTTTGTTTTCCACAAACATACAAGAACATACGACCACAAATTGAACACTAAAATAGGTTTATCTTTGTTGAATTTGAGAGTCTTAACAATAAATCAAACATAAAAAGAATGAAAACGTACCCGGATTAGATTCAATATTCAAACATTAAAACAAATTGGATTATTCTCTGAATCATGAATCACTATTAGATAATATTATTTTACGGGTTACACGCTAATAATTTATCGGATTAGACAGAGAATTATGAGTTGAATTTGGATTTGAGAGATGATTTTTAAATTTTTTTGTTGAAGAGTTCATGTAACCGTGATATTCTTCTTGTTCTTGATCGAGATCCGCCAAAAGGAACCGGTATCCAGATAGAATTCTATCTCAGCGAGAGAATCGGTGTTTTACTACCGATCACAAGTTTCAGGTTGGTGGTTTCTTTTTTTTTTTTAATCTTGACCAAGAGAGTCAAAAGCAATTTCAAGAAATCCCCTATATGATTTCTTATCTTCACGGCTGGATCTCTTGTGGGCTAATTAATATCCATTTAACATTGAGCCCAACCAAAATTATAAGAAAACCCAAGTTTAATGACCAATATAATAATTAAAATCACTCACGTAACACCTAAGTTGTTTAATTTCTATTATTATTTTCTTAATCAACAAGTTAATCCAATACAATAAAATATGTATTAATAACACTAAAATTACTAACATAATCTACAATCAAATAGTTTGTGGTAAAGCGTTGTAATCTACAACCAAATAGTAGAGTGCGTTCGTCGTTAAAAATAATATATGTCAACTTAAATAAAATTTAAAATACTGCGATAAAAACTTCAATGTTTATATGATCCAAATATCAAGTGCGAAGCATAGGCGTATAACGTGTTGAAACTGAAGTGCTTGCACGATATCCTGTGTGTCAAAAAATAATGGTCACTTGTACAAGATGTAGACATCTGAAACAGACAAGTTGGTTAGCCATATAGGGTCGAACACCCTAATCGTCTCTACCTTCCCTTCTTTATCCAAAACAATGACGGCCTCACCAGTGCGCCAGTCATAATACCACCATTTAAAATGGGGTGCAAAATCTTGTGCCATCTCCCTCAGTGGAATACACGACATTGTGCGCGGAGGGTGCCATCTCAAGACCACCTTTGGTCTTCCTGAGGTGGGGTCAACCTCTGTCTTATGAATCAACCTTTTGGGCTGTTGAGGTTTAAAATTGACCCACCTCGTATGATACTCCTTCTTCAGAGCCTTCTCAAACCATCCCGATATCTTTCCGGGAACAGCATACAGGAGGTTCAAGTTGGCTAGACGGATTAGCTCAAATCCAGGGAGAGTTTTCAGATCGTGTGGGAATCTGAAATACTCTATTCCCTTCTCCCTCTGGACGGAATATACTTTGAGGTCCTTAAAGTATGCCCAGCTGATAATCTTGCCTGACACCTTCTGATGCTTCTTTACCTTGTAGAGCTTGGTGTAGGCGTTTGACTTTATAGGCACACGCTGTTTCTTCATTTCCTCCAGGCAGGCTGCCCACTCAGCCTTTTTGGATGCTAGATCAGCATCATCTGCCTGAGTCTCTTCTGCTGTAGCTTCTTTTACAGCAGTCATTTCTTCAACTTTGTCGAATGCACTGCTGTCAAATGTTTCTCCCAGATCCGGTAGTACTTCGCCTTCGGCGTTAGTTACTGGGGATAATGATCAGCAGTCACATCCTCTATCTCCACCTCTTCGACATCCTGTAGCTCCTCATCACTGACTACGTCGACCTCTGGAGCATGCACGACTGAGTCGAGCGACTGAGCTTCAGTCGTACGACTCTCCCATTCGGTCATCACCAGTCGTACGATTTAGGTTCATTCGTGCGACTGTCACAGTCGGTTACCTCCAATCGTACGATTGGGCTCATTCGTATGGTCCATTCGTACGACTGGTCCATACTCATGGTCCAGTCGTGCGAATGGTTTCATTCGTATGGTCCATTCGTAAGACTGGTCCATACTCATGGTCCAGCGTGCGAATGGGTTATACTTGTGAAGTTTTTCCTTTTTGACCCATGAACACTTATACCCTTATTTCAATAGATAAACTTTTTGATCAATTTGATCATCTCAGACATGATCCATTTATCCACCTGATCATCTCAGGCATGATCCATTTATCCACCTGATCATCTCAGACATGATCCATTTATCCACCTGATCATCTCAGACATGATCCATTTATCCACCTGATCATCTCAGACATGATCCATTTATCCACCTGATCATCTCAGACATGATCCATTTATCCACCTAATCATCTCAGACATGATCCATTTATCCATTCAGAAACAATTGATTTTAGATTAAACGTTAAGTTCATATTTGTTACATTTTCTGCAATGAGTAGCATAGCACAGTTCGACACTGACACACTTTACAAATAAATTAAAAGACTAAACTAAGTAACAAAATAAACATATTTTTGTGATTTTCTTAGGGTTTGGTAGACCAGCCTATTTGCATTAACATCATTTATAAGACAGATTCTTATGGAATCAGACAGGCATAAACTCAATTACTTGGAACTTTTTATACATTTATTGAAATGGAAACTAACATATTTACATATCACAGTATCTCATTCATCTGAGACTTCTAAATTCTAACTGGGAATCATGCTTGATCTGATACATAACACACGTTGATTATCAACATCAGGCGGTGCATCCATGACGATTGTCAGTATACTTGTCCACTTAAATCCATACACAGACTTTTGACATATATTGGTGATGTACTAGATTACATTATTTCAACCAACATTTGTGAATCCCACGCTTTATAGTAATCAACATTTCTCAGGAGACTTTTGAGCGGTCTACGGGTATTTTGACAAGAAAAGACTATTCTTAGAACTTTCAAAGAGAAGGCAAGGCTCAGGTCAGTGCCACCGCACAGCAGAGAGGCGGCAAACAACAGTGAATTCTAGAATATCTAGGTTATGCTTATCCTCAGGTCAGTGCCATCGCACAGTAGAGAGGCACACAACCTATTTCCTTGTTAGAGCATTTCTTATTTTCTTTTGCACATAACGCACCAACAACATATGTTATCAGCTTGATTGCACTTAATTTCAATTTTTTCGTGGTTTGCTCTTTTTATGGTCATCCACACACTTTTAGTTGCGTTAATTTGCTCATCATCCCTCATTGGAAATAACTGATTGTGTTAACCAGTGATAAGATGGGAACCCACAGTCGGTTGAACAGATTAGTTTAAATTGTGTTCACCAATGGTGTCTACTGGTCTATCGTGTTGAATCTCCCGACACATCGTATAGTGAACTAGCACCTTCCTAGCTTAACTTTCTCCGTGTAATTACAGTAACACCCAAACGTACTATCATTTTCCCATTTGTTAGACTTAGAATTCTCTGACTAACGATTTTCTGTGATTTAATTAAACTAAAATTGCAAAAATTTCAAATCTTTTTGGTGTTCCAAGTAACTAGCCGCCTGTGTACTATCACTTTCCATTTGTGTAGAATCACAGTCTTATCTTTATTGTTTTTGCCTTTTAGCTTATCTGCCCTTCCCCTTTTTTTTAAGTTAATAACCTAATCTCCCCTAAAATTCTAAAACATAAAATCTTTTTGTGTTTTTGGGATTTTTATAAGACAAGGAATTTAAAAAAATAAAATAAAAAAAAACTAAACTAGAGTCGGACTATGCATCTGTGTCTTCAGAGATAATATCACTTTTCTTTTTCACGCCGTTGACCTCTAACAGATAGAAAAATCTGAGTTTATCAAATGGTTTGGTGTAGAGGTCAGCGCGTTAAAAGTCTATGTTTATCTTAACCACATCAATTAATTGTTTTTTCATAGCAGTCGTGTATGAAGTGATACTTTATGCCGATGTGTTCAGTTTTAGGGTGTTGAACCGGATTTTTAGTTACAGCTATGACAGCAGAGTTATCAACATAGATAGGGATGTTAGAGAATTGCAAAGCGTAGTCCCGCATTTGCTGTTGGATCCAGATAATCTGAGAGCAGCAGCTTGCAGCAGCAACGTATTCAGCTTCACAGGTTGATAAGCCAACCGAGGTCTGCTTCTTGCATTGCCACATGACTAAACGCCTTCCAAAAAACTAACACCCTACTAATGTAGACTTGAAATTCATCTTGCAGCCGCCGTAGTCTGAATCACTATACGCCGTTAGCTCAAAGTCATCATCATGAGGATACCATAACCCCAGTGTTGGAGTATCCTTCAGATAACGAAAGATCCGTTTCACCCCGATCAGATGATTTACTTTCGGTTTTGCTTGATATCTGTAGCATAGACATGTGGCATACATAATATCTGGACGCGAGGCAGTGAGATACATGAGAGATCCAATCATCCCACGATAAATAGTGGCATCCACCAAATCCCCATTCTCATCAGGAGCCACATCATGATTTGTGGCGAGTGGGGTACCGGCAGCAGTGACATTTTCCATATCAAATCGACTAAGAATGTCTCCGACATACTTAGTCTGATGCAGAAAAATACCGGTAGGTGTCTGATCCACCTGTAATCCCAGGAAGAACTTGTCACACCCCAACCTTGACGGCGGAAACGCCGAGGTGTGAGGGTTAAGATCGTTCACAGCCACATAACGCTATTAATAACCCAAATATATATTATTCATAAATGTGAATTTTACCATTACAAACATAAGTCTCAAAAAGTAAATAACATAACACAAGATGCAACAATCCAATTTATTTCGTTTATTTAGCTAGGTCCATTCCTAGATGTGAAAGCACTTCAAGCTATCAATCAAGCTTGTGTATTTCCTGAAACATGTTAAAAATAAAAGGTCAACATAAAGATGTTGGTGAGCATTCTATAGTTTTGGATATATAAGTATATAAAAGATGGCAATTCATGTTGTAAATTAGAGAACAAAGTAACTAGGGATGTAAGACATAACGCACAATCAAACCTTGACAAAGTTTTACAAGTTTCAAACGTGTACTTGGATCAACCAAGTTATAAGTATATACGATTAGCTAAGTGTACTTGGATCAACCAAGCAGGCTTGTCAAGCCCATAGATCTATGACGTCGCCAGACTAGCATAGTTAATGATTCTACATGTATTCGACATTACATGGTAGCTACAAGATTCAACTAATCACAACACACAAGTAAATTGCCATAAGTTTACAAGAATCAAACGTGTTTACAAGTGTAATGGTTAATAAGTAACATGTTTCACCCCAAAGTGTGAAAATAAGAAAAAGGGGTATAGAAATACTCACATGGAAAATAAGTATGCAATGAATATTAATAAGAATAATAAACGTCGTTCCAAGATGAATCATCACAAGACACCTATATATATATATATATATATATATATATATATATATATATGTTCACAAGGTTAAAATTTTAATAATAAGATTAACGTTCTAACAAGAACTAGGGTTTCAATAGAATTGTGGGGTTTTGACAAGTAATTAAATTCAATAATGAAATTATTTATATTTTGATCCATTGAGAATAATTATCCCATTTAAGTGTTTTAATATAGAAGAGAAATTAGGTATAATGATTGATAAGGTTAAAATATAAAATGTAAATAAATCTTTATAATCTAAAATAAACACTATTTAACAATGATTACAATAACGTATTGACCAACAATGATTTATTAATCTAAACTATTAGTTAAAGTATATTTATAAGAATTAACCTAAAATAACACTTGAAGATAATTTGTGAAAATATATATAATTTCTACTATTATCACTATTAATCCACAGTTAAAGATAATATAATGTCCACTAATAATTTAATGGTTTAAATTATTATTTAAAGTCCATTTTTATAAAAATAACTATTTATAAGATTTGTAAATAATACAAAATAAATAAATAAATAAATAAGGTTTTTAATGGAATAAATTTTCAGAAAATAAATAGATAACTTTTAGAATAAACAAAGTTTGTAAAACCGATTTTTATAATTTTTAGAAATTTTTTATAATTTTTTTGAAGGCTGAAAGGCCCTAAAAAAATGTTTGAGGGAGCCCGGGTTCGAACCCGGGACCTCAAGTGGTGTATGCATGCATTTAACCAGTAGACCAGCGCCGCAGCCGTGGTCTATCTTGATTTTTAAAAGTTAAAACACATGTTTAAAGAAATCCCCAAATTCTCTCAAGAACCCTAGATTTTTAGGACCCAAATTGATCATCCAAACGTAGTTGTTAATGATTCTAACCATAGGGCTTTTGTTTCCCTTGTAAAAACGAACCAAAAGAGTATCATATTACCTATTATTTCAAAGGAAATCGATGGTTTCAAGATCGAATGCGGTCGCAGCTGTGATATTGTGATTTCATGAGATATAGGCGATTATACACAAATTAGTTGCACCAGAAGCTCCTAATGATGATGGTGAACAAAAGCCCTCTATCAATTTCGTGAAATAAAACTCAGGAGGTGGAAATCGAGTGTGTTGCAGGTCGCGAGGTTCATGTGATTCATTGCTGATGATTAAGCGTGTTGTCACACCCCAACCTTGACGGCGGAAACGTCGAGGTGTGAGGGTTAAGATTGTTCACAGCCACATAACGCTATGTTAAAATATAAAATGCCATTAATCAATTGTTTCAAACGCCACATACATCAAAGTCTCAAAATAAATCAAACGAAAACAAGAATCCAATTGTCTTTATTAAGCCTAGGTCCATGTTCTAGGTTTAAGCATTTCTTCAATCATCGCTAAGCTTGCACATTACCTGAAACATGTTGAAAATAAAGTCAACTAACGCGTTGGTGAGTTCTCATGGTTTTATATATAATATGTATACAAAAACGTGGCAATTCTAGTCAATGGTCACAAGATAGCAAGTATATAGAACATGCATAGTTACAATCAAGCCTCGACTGAATAATATGAATAAGCATGATTAGCTAAGTGTATTTGGTTCCCTAGTGCACAAGCATACGGCTCCTAGGAGCCGGCAATCCCTCGGCTTTAGCACCAAATAGGCTTGTCAGGCCCAAAGAGCTAAGACTTCGCTAGGCTAGCAATAGTTAATGATTGCACACGTATGTCACATCTCATATAATACTTAACATATTCAAACAACCACGACTATGTAAAGAATTGCGCGTGTGTAATAAGTATCAAAGCGTGTATGTGTAAGTTTGTATAAGCAACATGTTTCACCCCGAAAGATGTGAAATAATCGTAAAGCGGGGCATAAGAACTCACATGTTTGAATAATAGAAGACTCGTAGATGAAATAAGAGTAATCACGAATAAGGTTTCCAACACAACGTCACAACGCACCTAAACGAAATAAAGTAGCGCGTTATAATTTGTTTGATGATTAATTGTAGGTCTAATAGAATTTAATAATTATTCGTATTTATTGCATGTTAATAACGTGATCGGTTAAATGGAACGAATGGATTTTTTTTATACTTGGTATAATCAATTGTTTGCGCGTAAGAGAAAGAATAAATAAAATTTGATTTAATTGTACGTTAACCGATTTATAAGGATTGTATATAATAATTATAATAAGTGATTTAGCTATTATAAGAAACTATATATAAATATATATATATTTATAGGTATAAGTAATTTAAACAATTTAATTTTTTGAATATATATATATATATAAATATATATACCAAACAATTATAATATTGTGTATAATAATTAATTTAAGTGATTTAGCTATTAAAAGAACTATGTATATATATATATATATATATATATATATATATATATATATATATATATATATATATATAAGTAACTAATCAATTAAATTGTTTGAATATATATATAAATATATATACTAAACAATTATAATATTGTATATAATAATCATAATAAGTGATTTAGCTATTAAAAGAAATATATATAAATATATATAGGTATAAGTAACTAAAATTAAATTGTTTGAATATATATAAATACATACACATGTATTATATTTACACGTTTCTTTTGTATTTTTTGAAATACAATAATGTATTTATAAATACAAAAGTATTTTATAAAATTAATTTAGAATAATCTCATTTAAAAGGTTAAATAATTAAAAAGAAATAAAGAAAAGAAAGAAAATTCGAAAAGAAAAAGAAAAGGAAAAAGAGGGCTGCCCGGGGTCGAACCCGGGACCTCCTTTTCAATAGGGAGCTCAGGGACCAGTGAACCAGGGCTAAGGCCTTGGTTTTCCTTTGGTTTATTTTGAATTTAAACCTGGTCGCCCTGATTTCCCCCAATTCCTATGAACCCTAGGTTCATTCGATCTACAATTGACCCTCGATTCGATATTAAACACTCGAATCATCATAGGGCTTTTGTTCCTTGATCAAAAACGAGTAGAATACAGGTTTGGATTACCTGTTTTGATGGGGTTTTGAGTGATATCGAGTTCGTTTTAGGTTCGGTTGTTCTTGGGTTGGGGTTTTCTGATCGAGAGGGTTTAGGGTGAAATTGAGTATTTAGAGAGGTTAGAAACTTCAAAATGAGTCGAACACCCCTAATTTGTAGACTTGATTTCATGGTTTCGGGTATGACCCGTTTGATTTTGAAACCGCGTTCGTGTTTACCAATTTTAGGAGATTCGAGCTGTAATTTTGCAATTTTAATTGATTGATTGATTGTTTAAGCCGCGTATTAAGTTTAGGAGTGATTAATTTGATTGATTTTGTGTATTTGGATGAGATTTGATTCGAAGTTCATCACGGTTTCGATTTGGAAAGGTGAACGAGCGGGAAAATCAAATCAAATCCGGGTTCAGGTTCGAAACTGGGGGCCGAGAGGGTTGGGCCAGTTGGATTCGATCGAAAGGTGGAAATTTGGTGGTTTTTGGGCTTGCCGGAGCTCGCCGGAGCTCGCCGGAGCCGGCAGCCGGGAAAACGGGGTAAAGGGGGGCGGTTTGGGCGTTTTACACAAATGGTCCCTCATCTTTGGTTTCTTATTATTTTATGCTATAAACTTTTATTTAAAGTTTTCAAAATGGCAAAACAACCCCCTGCACTTAAATTCTAAGTTTTATTATTATTATTATTATTATTAATATTATATTATATTATTATTATTATTATTATTATTATTATTATTATTATTATTTTTATTATTATTATTATTATTATTATTATTATTGTTTATAAAAAAATTTTTACTAAGGATGCTATAAAATGGTATAAATAAAACGAACAAAAATACAGGATGTTACAGTCTCCCCAACTTAAAAGAATTTCGTCCCGAAATTAAAATCAAAAAGCGGTTACAAGAATAAGTAAGGGTACGTCTTCTTCATATGTTCTTCACGCTCCCAAGTGAATTCCGCTCCTCGTTTGTTCTCCCATCGAACCTTTACAATTGGGGTCGTAGAGGTCCTAGTCTTCTTCATAATGCGATCCATGATTTCGACGGGTTTCTCAACGAAGTGTAGTGACTCGTCGATCTGAATGTCTTCCAATGGCACATGCAAATTATCGTCGGCCAGACACTTCCTCAGGTTCGAGACGTGGAAGACCGGGTGAATTCCGCTAAGGTCGGAGGGTAGTTCTAGTTTGTAGGCCACTTTCCCGATTCTTTTCAGAACCTTGAAAGGTCCTATAAACCTCAGAGCTAATTTTTCTTTCCTTCCAAAGCGAGCCACACCCTTCCACGGTGAGACCTTGAGAAGGACCATCTCCCCAACTTGGAATTCCAGTGGCTTGCGACGTTTATCAGCGTAGCTCTTCTGTCGACTCCTTGCCACTTCCAGGTTCTTGCGGATGATAGCGACTTTATCGGTCGTCTCTTGGATGAGCTCGGGACCGGTAATAAGATTCTCGCCAATGTCGGTCCAGCAGATTGGTGAACGACACTTACGACCGTAAAGTGCTTCAGACGGTGCCTTTTGGATGCTTGAGTGGTAACTGTTGTTGTAGGAGAATTCTACGAGCGGCAGGTGTGTATCCCAGTCGCCACCAAAGTCAAGGACACAGAGACGCGACAGGTCTTCCAGAGTTTGGATCGTCCGCTCGGTTTGGCCATCGGTTTGGGGATGGTAAGCCGTGCTTAAATCCAATTGCATACCCAAAAGTTCTTGCATAGTAGACCAGAAGTGAGAGGTGAATCGAGTGTCTCGGTCGGATATAATGTGAAGAGGCACACCATGACGGCTTACAATCTCGTCGATGTAAATCCGGGCTAACCTTGATGTCTTATACGTGTCGCGTATGGGTATGAAATGTGCCGACTTGGTCAATCGGTCGACGATTACCCATATGCTATCGTGCCCGCGAGATGTCCGAGGTAGCTTGGTTATGAAATCCATGGATATATGTTCCCACTTCCACATGGGAATTTCGGGTTGTTCGAGTAATCCACTTGGACGTTGATGCTCCGCTTTAACCTTCGTGCACGTAAGGCACTTAGCAACATAGGTTGCTACGTCTCGTTTCATTCCGGGCCACCAATATTGACTCCGTAAGTCCATGTACATCTTATCGGAGCCCGGGTGGATAGAATAACGAGTCCGATGTGCTTCGTTCATGATAGAAGTCCGAAGGTTATTGCGTTTGGGAATCCAGATTCGGTTTGCGAAATACATTAACCCATTGGCTCTTGTTTCCAATTGGGCTAAGAGATTTGGCTCGAGCTCTTCCTTCATACTCCCTTCGGTTTGCACCGCTTGCTGTGCTTCTCGAATACTCGCCTCGATGTCACAATCGATCTTTAAGTTCTGCAATAACACCGTAGCATTGTTGACATCGAGTCAGACTTCAGTGTCAAACTCTCCCAATGTATCGAACCATTGGCGTCGGTCGCGAATCTCTTGAACTGAGACCATCTTTTGGTGCGTCTTTCGACTCAGCGCATCGGCTACGACATTTGCCTTGCCGGGATGGTATCGGATATCACAGTTGTAGTCTCTAATTAGTTCCACCCAACGGCGTTGCCTCATATTGAGGTCCTTCTGATTGAAAACGTGTTGGAGGCTCTTGTGGTCCGTGTAGACTATACATTGCGTGCCGTATAGATAGTGTCTCCAGATTTTCAAAGCAAAGACCACTGCTCCGAGCTCGAGATCATGCTTCGTATAATTTACCTCATGAACCTTCAATTGTCTCGAGGCATATGCGATGACCTTTCCCCGTTGCATGAGAACACAACCAAGGCCTTGTTTCGACGCGTCGCAGTATACTATGAAGTCGTCATTCCCATCCGGTAGCGTCAGAATAGGAGCATTGCACAACTTGTGCTTCAATGTCTCAAACGCCTCTTCTTGATCGGCTTTCCACTCGAAAGGCTTGTTCTTCTGAGTCAAGGACGTGAGTGGCTTTGCGATTTTTGAGAAGTTGGCAATAAATCGCCGGTAATACCGGCTAGACCAAGAAACGATCGAATTTCCGTCGGAGTTGTGGGAGCACTCCAATTCTTTACGGCTTCAACCTTTGCAGGGTCGACGTGAATTCCTTGACTATTCACAACGTGCCTTAAGAATTGTACTTCTTCAAGCCAAAACTCACATTTCGAGAATTTCACGTACAGTTGTTCATTCTTCAACAGATCAAGGATTTGACGGAGATGAAGTTCATGATCGGAGCGAGACTTGGAATAAATGAGAATATCATCAATGAAAACGATGACAAACTTGTCTAGGTATGGCTTGCACACCCGATTCATAAGATCCATGAAGACCGCAGGAGCATTGGTTAAGCCGAAAGGCATAACCATGAACTCGTAATGCCCGTACCGAGTGCGGAATGCAGTCTTTGGGATATCGTCGTCGTGGACTCGCAGTTGGTGATAACCCGAACGCAAGTCGATTTTTGAAAAGATTGCAGCTCCTTGGAGTTGATCGAAGAGATCGTCGATACGAGGAAGAGGATATCGGTTCTTGATGGTCAACTTGTTGAGCTCACGGTAATCGATACACATGCGGAAAGACCCATCTTTCTTCTTCACAAATAAGACAGGTGCACCCCAAGGAGAAGAACTAGGGCGGATAAACCCTTCTCGGATAATTCCTGGAGTTGGCTAGAGAGTTCTTGCATTTCAGACGGTGCGAGCCGATAAGGTGATTTAGCCGCGGGCTTGCTCCCAGAATCAAGTCGATTTTGAATTCTACTTCACGTATGGGAGGTAACCCGCTAAGATCATCGGAAAAGACCTCAGGGAATTCTTGTACAACTGGAACATCTTTGAGTTCCTTCTCTTTGGCTTTGGTGTTGACTACATAGGCCAAGAATGCCGGATAACTCTTATGTTGGACCAAAAGAACCAATGAGCCAAGATCAGGAAAACCTCTAAGTCCCACATGCCACTGCAACAACTGCTGAAGACTCCCATCAGTTACAGTGTTCTCTTGCTTGAATGTCAGACTCGAGAACATCTGAAGACTCCCATCAGCTATTGTGTTCTCTTGCTTGAATGTCAGACTCGAGAGCATCTTAGCCCCAGCCTCAGCTGTTATGACAAAGTCTGAAGAACAAAGATTGAAGATCAAAGAACTGAAGAACAACAACTAAAGACTCCAAAGTACTGAAGACCAAGTACTGAAGTCTGAAGTACTGATCATTCAAGTACTGAAGACTTCAAGTACTGAAGACCAAGTACTGAAGTATCAAAAGCTGAAGAACTAAAGAATTGAAGATCTTCTTCCGAAGCACAAAGTCTGAAGACAAAGACTGAAGACAACAACTGATGATATCTACTGAAGTCATCAGTTGTTACATCTTCCGAAGCTGTTCTATCTTCCGAAGCAAAGTCTGAAGAAAAAGACCGAGGACAACAACTGATGATATCTACTGAAGTCATCAGTTGTTATATCTTCCGAAGCTATTACATCTTCCGAAGCCAAGTCTGAAGACCAAGTACTGAAGACTCAGAGTTTGTCACAACAACTGAAGAAGTCTTCTTCAGTTGTTGTGGTGGTTTTTCTTTTTCCGAAGTTTATTTTGTTTCAGTAGCTGTACAACAGCTGAAGAGCATGTTCTTCAGCTGTTATAGTGTCAGTAGTTTATTTTTGTCAGTACTTAGGAACTTTTGTAAGAAGATGTCAGTTGTTGACATCTTCAGTAGTTTTATGTTTTTGTCAGTTGTAATTTGAATATTCAGTGATGTCAGAAAAAGGACATCTGCCCATCCTTTTGCCGCCTATAAAAGGATGGGTAACCATACTGTTTTAATTGCCGAAACGTGCGACCAATAGAACATTTATTGTTTTGCAGAACTCTTCTCTCTCTATGTTTATGCTTTTAATTGCAATATCTTTTATGTTCTTGCTATAATTGCTAATTAATGTGCTAAATCCGCTGCAAACATAATCTAATTGGTCAAACGAGAGGCTGAGATCCTGTCAAATGGTATCAGAGCGGGTTAATCATTGATCGATTTCACTATTGATCATTTGAAACTGCTCTTTTGATCTCTTAGTTTGATCGAATTAGCAATTTGCAAGAATTAGCCATAGAGAGTGAGTTTCTGCTGTTTCCGGCCAAAATCTTGAGGTCTTTTGGTGGTTTTGAGTTACGTTTGTCGTGTTTAAACTTGTTTTTAACTAAAACCTGAGATGACAACACCAACCAATGATCCAATGATCCACAATACTGGTTCCGCAACCAAGCCTCCGATGCTGGTTAGGAACGAGTATAACATATGGCAAAGACGTATGCTACACCACTTGGCTGTCAACAGTGCTGGTTGTTGGAAGTCAGTGGTGCATGGGCCATACAAGCCTATGGTGAGCGTCCCGGAATCTAATGAACAGGTTGCGAAGAAACCTGAACAATATTCGGACGAAGATCTAAAGCTGTTCAAAATTGATGCTAGAGCCCATGGAATTTTAGCCATGGCCATTCCAAACGAGATATATTCAGGGCTCATGTATCATGAGTCTGCTCATGACCTATGGGTTGCTCTAAAGGAACAATTTGGAGGAACTGATTTGGTCTTAGCAAACAATAGGAAAATCCTCGCCCAACAATATGAGACATTCTCATATAGAAAGGGTGAGACTCTGACCCAGCAATATGAGCGGTTCTCTTGTTTGATCTCTGAGCTAAAGATGGTCAAACAAGAGTACTCCAAAATCCAGATGAACAACAGGTTTCTCAGGTCACTGCCTGAGAGATGGGACACATATACCATTGTCCTACGCTCCAGTGCTGATCTGGAAACTCTATCTCTCACCCAACTTCATGGGAAGTTGCTCACTTTTGAGAGAGAGATAGAGCAAAAGAGGAAGCTGTCCTCTTCTGGCAAGCTCGCTGATGACTTTGTCCAAGGTAATGCTGCCTTGATAAGTCATGAGTCAGAATATGCTTCATCAGAAAGTTCTTATGATGAGCATATTGATTTCTCTACCAATTCAGTACAAGCTTTTGTTGGTGTTAGTAGTTCAGGAGGTGGTGGTGACAACTTGTGTTTTCTGATGGAGGATTTGAAGGGCATTCCAGATGATGATCTGGAAGAGATGGATATTTTGAACCAAATGGCAATGATAAATATCCGCTCTCAGAAGTTCTACAAAAGAACTGGTAGGAAATTCCCAGGACTCTCTGGCAAAACCAAAGTTGGTTTTGACAAGAGCAAGTTGAGGTGTCACAAGTGCCAAAGGATTGGACACTTTGCAAGAGAGTGTAGATCATCTGGATCTAACTCATCTGCACCCTTTATGACTTTTCCCAGTAATAGCTCACAGCACAAAGGGCAACCTTCCTACAATTCTTCCCATCCATCTCAGGCACAAGCACCACCTGCTTATTTTGTGCCACAGGGTCATATGCCATATCCTTACCCCTGTTACTACATGCCTCAGTCTGGTCAAACTCAAGCACCCTCGGCTCAACCACCTCATGCTCTTCCAGAGCCCCAATCTTCCCAATCTCATCATCACACACAACCTCAACAACAAAGCTTTTTCACCCCAACTGCTGTTGACTGGAGTAGTCTACTAGAAGAGCTATCTGGTCAGGAACCACTACTCCAAGGTGCTGGTCAACATGGTGGTGATCAACCTTTCGGAAATCTTGCTCTGATGGCCCTTGATTCTGCTGAAGGGTCATCATCCAATGCCTCATCTCAGGTATCCAGTGAGGCAAAAGCCAAGCTTTGTTCAGAGTCATGCATAGCAGCATTTGCTTCTATTAGAGAAGCAAATGTAGCTTTAATAGATAAAAATCTTGAGCTTGAGCACACTATTTCCAAAAGAAAAGCTGATTTTGAGGTTGTTCTAAAAGATAAAAATGATGAGATTTACAAGCTTAAATGCCAAATCAAAGATGCTAAAGCTAGGGAAGATGTACTTCTAGAGAAGTACAAAGACCTCAAGGAAACTCTTGCAACCACCCAAGTTGAGTGTGATCGATGGGTGCAATCATGCAAGGGTTTTGAAATGCTTCTTAGTAAGCAATCAGCTTCCAATGTGAAGTTTGGCATTGGTTATAATCACACTGCTCCTCCCTCAGATTTCACTTCAAGAGCAGAAGTTGAGTCTGATGAGGAGAGCAATAGCCTATCCTTCTCATCATGTGACCTACTATCCTCTGAATCAGCATCTTCAGAGATAGATGTCAGCATTTACAATGGTTCAATACTGACTGTCACATGACCAAAAGGCTGATCAACTCAGGAATTGTCACTAGAAGTACTGAAGGTACGGGAGAGCATGTGACAACATCTGAAGTTCAAACCTCAAATACTGTTAGCACTAAAGAGAAGAAAACTAACAGTAGGAAAGGCTTGAAGACAGCTAGAGAGGATACCAGGAAAGCAGGCACTAGGAAGAAAACTGCTAGTACTGATGACAAACAGCTAAAGAACAAGTCTTCAGCAGTTAAATCCTCTTCAGCTGATGATCAGCATGAGATGAAGAAAAAGCCATGTGAGATATGTGGCTTGTTCAATCATCTTACCGATGATTGCTGGTACAAAAGGGGTTCCAAACTCAAACAGAAGGAGAAAATTACTGAGAGCATCAATAAAATGAAGAATGAGTTTGAAACCAAGTTTGTACTAGCAACATCCAAGCCTGAAATCCCTAAGCCCAAAGCTAAAACTAAAAAGAAGGTAGGGATAACTCAGGCAACAGCTGAGGTTGCTCAGAAAAAGATGGTACAACATAGGAACTCATCATCAGCAAACTCCAATGTGTCTGAAGAGCTGAAAGCTTTATCACAGAATCAGACACAGTTGGTGATGATGGTTCAGCAGCTAGTGGGAAGAGTCAACCACTTAGATGCACCTGTGTTGAAACCACAGAAAAGGAAGCCCAAGCCAAAGGGTTCCTCTTCTGTACCATCTTTTTCACCTCAAGCTGTCACACAAAACACACCTGTTAGTGCTGCACCTGTAGCTGAGAACAGACCCAAAACTAAGCAGGTTTGGGTCTCCAAGACTAACTAACACATGGCTGTGTTTGCAGGGTTCTTCAACATGTCATAGAAGCATCTGGTATGTAGACAGTGGAGGATCCATGCACATGACAGGAAGCAGCTCCCTTCTTAATGACTACTCTCAAGGAAAGAAGGGATTTGTTTCTTTTGGTAATGATGCAAAGGGTTACATCATCGGAAAAGGCTTTGTTTCCAATGGGGAAATAAGGTTTGATGATGTTAACCATGTGGAGAATCTCAAGTACAACCTCTTGAGTGTCAGTCAAATGTGTGACGAAGGCCATGTTGCCCTTTTCACAAGCCAGAACTGTCGGATTCTGTCATCCAAAGTTCTGAGTTCGATTGACAAGGCATTGGATGAACACACTCTCCTGAAGGCCAACAGGACAGGAAGAGTGTATGCCTTAGATCTTTCCAAAAAGATGGATCTAAAAGGCCATCCTTGCCTATTCTCCAAGGTATCTCCTCAAGAGTCTACACTATGGCATAGAAGGCTGGGTCATGTTAATTTCAAAAACATGAATCAGCTTATAAGCCATGGTTTAGTAAGAGGATTGCCTCTGAAGGAGTTCAAGTGTGAAGATGACTGCACTGCTTGCTTGAAAGGAAACAACACAAAGTTTCATTCCCTTCAATAGAAGAACCAAAGTCCACTGCCTGCTTACAACTTCTACACATGGATCTCTTTGGTCCTGTCAGAGTAATGAGCATGGCAAAGAAGAAATACTGCCTGGTAATTGTGGATGATTACTCCAGGTTTGTATGGACTTTCTTCTTGCACTCCAAGGATGAAGCAGCAAAGACAATAATGAACTTTGTGTTACAAGTAGAAAAGCAGTATTCCCTACAGGTCAACTGTGTGAGGAGTGATAATGGAACAGAATTTAGAAACCACACACTTGATGACTTCTACCTGTCCAAGGGAATTATAAGGCAGTTTAGCATTCCTAGAACTCCTGAGCAGAATGGAGTGGTGGAGAGAAAGAACAGGACCCTCATTGAAGCAGCAAGGTCAATGTTGGCTGACTCTGGGTTGCCACTGACCTTTTGGGCTGAAGCTGTCAATACAGCTTGCTATGTACAAAATAGAGCTTTAGTGAATAAGAGGTTGATGAAGACACCTTATGAAGTTCTTCATCACTTGGCCCCTCTTATTTCATTCTTTAGAGCCTTTGGGTGTCCATGTTTCATTCTTAACACTAGCAGCCCACTCCATAAGTTTGCTAGTAAGGTGGATGCAGGGTACTTTGTTGGTTATTCATCAACTTGCAAGGCATACAGAGTCTTCAACTGTAGAACCAAGGGGGTTGAAGAAACTCTGCATGTTAAGTTCAATGAATCTCCAAAGGACAAGTTTCCACAAAACCCTGTGGAGTTGTTTGATCTGGACATACTGCAATATGTTCCTTATCAACCTCCATCTGTTGAGCCTGTCAATAGATCTCCACCTGGTGGTACTGATGATGATGTAGTCAGTACTCACCTCTTCAGGATCAGTGACAACCTGCCTGAGTCCACTGAACCTGATGCTCCTGTAGCCTCAGCAGCTCCATCCACTACAAATGCTGATGAGATTTCTGCTTGCTCTACTTCGTTTGAGCTGCCATCCTCTACATGGTTTCAGGAATCTCCATCACCATCTGTTGCTGCTGATGGGTCTACAAACACTTGCACAGATATCATAGTTTATCAAGAGCTCAAGAATCACCCCACTTCACAAATCATTTGTGATATCCATGCTGGAGTTTCAACCAGGAATCAGTTGTCCAACTTCTGCTTCTATGCTCTCTTCATCAGTCAGCAAGAGCCAAAGAACTATCATATTGCTTTAAGAGACAATGGATGGGTGGAAGCTATGCAGCTTGAGCTTCTTCAATTCAAGAAATAGCAAGTGTGGGAGCTTGTTCCATTACCCAAAGATAAGTGTGCTATAGGCATCAAGTGGGTATTTAGGAACAAAACAGATGAGAAGGGCCAAATTGTCAAGAACAAGGCAAGACTGGTTGTTCAAGGGTTTGCACAGGAAGAAGGCATCGATTATGATGAGACCTTTGCACCTGTGGCCAGACTGGAATCAGACTCTTCTTAGCTTATGCTGCCTTTCACAGTCTTAAGGTTTATCAAATGGATGTCAAAAGTGCCTTCCAATATGGGAAAATAAAAGAAGAGGTCTATGTGTGTCAACCACCAGGCTTTGAGGACAATAAACATCCTGATTGGGTGTACAAGCTTGATAAGGCTCTTTATCGGCTGAAGCAAGCACCTAGAGCCTGGTATGAGACACTCTCAACCTTTCTTCTAGAGAATAAGTTCACTAGAGGCACCATTGATAAAACCTTATTCATTAAGACTGTGGGACAACATAAGCTCCTTGTTCAGATTTATGTTGATGACATCATCTTTGCATCCTCTGATCCAAAGTTGTGTGATGAATTTACAAAGCTTATGAAGCTGAGATTTGAAATGAGTGCTATGGGAGAATTACAGTATTTTCTGGGTTTGCAAATCAAACAACTGGATGATGGAATCTTCATCCATCAGTCCAAGTACACCAAAGAGTTGTTAAATAAGTTTGATTTACAATCCTGTAAGCCCTGTTCTACTCCCATGAGCAGCATCACACAACTAGATGTAGATCAGAAAGGTAAAGCGGTTGATGAAACCCTTTACAGATGTATGATTGGGTCCTTGATGTACCTTACAGCTTCTAGACCAGACATCATGTTTTCAACATGTGCTTGTGCTAGATTTCAGGCTGCACCTAAAGAATCCCATTTGATTGCAGTCAAAAGGATCTTTAGATATCTGCAAGGTACCCAATCACTAGGTCTTTGGTATTCAGCTGGGCATTCTTGCAAATTAGTAGCTTTCTCTGATAGTGACTATGCAGGATGCAAAGTCACCAGAAAATCCACTTCTGGTGGTTGCCAATTCCTAGGCAATTGTTTAGTTTCTTCGCAGAGTAAGAAACAAACATCAATTGCTACATCCACTGCTGAAGCTGAGTACATTGCTGCTGCAAGTTGTACATCTCAGATACTCTGGCTTCAGAACCAACTTCTGGATTATGGCATTACTGAGACTAAGACTCCATTATTAATGGATAGTGCTTCAGCTCTCTGTATTGTTAAGAATCCAGTCCAGCACTCAAGGACCAAACATATTGAGATCAGACATCATTTTATCAGGAATTGCTATGAGAAAGGTCTGATTGATCCTAAGTTTGTGCCTAGTGCTGATGAGCTTGCAGACATTTTTACTAAGCCTCTAGATAGTGCCACATTCCAAAATTTGGTACTAAGGCTTGGTATGCTGCAGCTTGATTGATTTGACCTATGCTGGTACTCTTAGTTCACAACTACTGGAGAGCAAAGGTCAAATACAAGTACTGATGAGTAATTTAGTCTTCAGCTCTTTCACAACTACTGAAGACTAAAATGACTCAAAGTACTGATGTACATTATTTATTGAAAAACAACTGTAGTGAGGTGGATTACAACTACTGATGTATGATTTTCAAATAAATAAGTACTGAAGAACAAATTTTGCTCATAAGTACTGATGTGTAATCTTACACAAATACTGAAGACAAAATTTGTTCACCAGCTCTGAAGAATATTTCATCAGCACTTGTGAACATCTGATCACAAGAGCTGAAGGCATAAATATTCACAAGAGCTGAAGGGTCGATGAAACATCTGAAAGTCAGCCAAAGAGCTGATGAGTAAGTGTGGAGGCTAGTATGAAACAACTGATTTGACGGAAACAGCTGATGAGTAATTTCTCATCAGCTGATAACAACAGCTGTTGTTTCATACACAAACAACTGGACAAAACCATGTCTTCAGTAGTTCACAACTACTGACATCAGTAGTTCACAACTACTGAAGGCTAACACCAAGTCCTCAGTTGTTTACAACAACTGAAGCAATACCATGTCTTCAGTAGTTCACAACTACTGATCTCAGTAGTTTACAACTACTGAAGGCTAACACCAAGTCTTCAGTTGTTCCAACGTCTGAAGAAGAATACTAGGTCATCAGTAGTTCATAACTACTGACGACTGACAGTAACTCTTCAGACGTTTACAACATCTGAAGGACAAAACCAAGGTCTCAGTAGTTTCAACTACTGAAGACTAATACCAAGTCCTCAGATGTTACAACCACTGAAGGTTAAAACCACGTCATCAGTCGTTACAACAACTGATAACTAACACCAAAACCTTTAGTAGTTTCCTTTCAACCTTTGGCCTACCCTATAAATACCCCACCTTCAGAGCATTTACTTCACTTGCCCTAATCCTTCCAAACCTCTGAAATTCCCATACACCATTAATGGCGACCATGCAACTGAAACCTCGACACAACTGTGTCGCCCATCTTACAAAATCGCCATTATGGCCCAAGTTTCACCAAGCCGTAGATCTTATGAACGACTCACCCTACAAAACGGCTTTTCTCCTGAACCCCACTATATACACCGACTCCTTGGCGGAGGTTTGGACAAATGTAACCGTCCAAACTGGAGAGCAGGATGGCGAGGTCTCTCTCCGGTCCTCCGTCAACGGCCAACCCGTGGTTATCACTCCAGCTACCCTACGCCAAACCCTAGAGCTGGAGGATGCCACTCACCCAACTTCCTACCCCAAAGGTACCTTGGATCTCTCATTCACATCCCATGACTACCAGGGTAACCTCTCCGCCTCCACCTTGTTGAAGAAACACTTCCCTGACCCTCAACGACTGATCTTCCACATGGTGAACGTGTGTCTGGCTCCCAAAACCTCTTCGTGGGACCAGATGTCCACAAGGTGGCAACAGGTATTGTATTCTATCCTTGAGAAACAACCTCTAAATTTTACTGATATTTTATTTTTGGAACTCAAGGACATGGCCACAAAACCTTTTTCTAATCGTTGGAACTTGTATCCGCGGTTCATAATGGCCATGATCGAAAACCAGCTTCAGGCTGAGGGACTAGTTGGCACTGGGGTCCCTGCCATGGCTGTTCAAGCCGAGGTATACTCCAGGCACAACACTGACCACACACTCAAACAGGCTGGCCGGCTGCGAAAACCCATGCAGCAGGAACCCACAGCCTCCACCTCCAAATCCACAGTCCCCACCAAGCCAAAAGCCAAAAAGAAGGTCAAAAAGGCTACTCAGGGAGATGAGTCCCCTGAGGATGCCCCTGCAACACAAAGGTAGAATGTGCCTGCTGGTTCGATTCTCCCAGCAGGTACCACGACTCCACCCACCACAACCGCACAGGCTTCCTCTCAACAGGAGCCTGATGCAACCAATTTTGGGGCAACCACATTACTGGGGTCTTTCTCACTTGAGAAGACTGCCATTGAAGAGCACAGTCCTCCCCATGTGCACACTGCTTCTAGCCCATCTACTGATGAGACCGCCCCACTAAGCCCAACATTGGCAATAGCCAAAGTGCTGACCGATCTAAGCACTCCACCCTCTCCCCAGAAACCTATTACACCTGGGGAGACTCCAACCGAAGAGGGGGTGGGTACAAGTGCGGATGGGAGCCCACAGCACAAAGAATCAGTTCAATCTCCCAGTGTGGCTAGGGAAATAGAACAATCTGGTGAGGCTGCCACTTCCCCTGCATCAACATCTGAGCAGGGTGCAGCTGGTAACATCACTAAGACCTCACCAGAGGCAATGGCCGATGATGGATCCAATCCGGAGGCCAGAAGTCCCCAGTAACATGAACAAGGGGCACATGTCATTACTGAGCCACACTCAGGACATGTACATCCTGACAATGTCAGGAGGTCAGGTGATTCAGCTCATGCTGATGATGACCTGAGTTTCTTCTATGATGTAGTAGCTCAAAACACTATCCTAGAGGATGAGATAAGCAGACTCAAAGAGCTGCTTGCTCAAATGACTCAGGATAGAAGTCCATCTGCCACCACTACCCCACAGATGGCACCTTCACCCGAAGGTCTCATAAACACTGAGCCACTCCCACAAACTCGGCCACCAGCCCCTGCTTCTGGCACTAGCTCTCAGGGTCAGAACCCCCCTGAGCAGCTGGATGCTATCCTCTAAAAATCCCTACCTCTCATCACACCCATGCTTAAAGACTTAGTCATTCAAACCCTTGATGAGAGGCTTCCCACATACATACAACCCATGGTGGAGGTTGCCATAACTAAGGCGCTTGCTGATAGTCAAACCCCAACCAATGCACCCAAAAAGGGGGAGACGTCAGTGCAAGCCAAGAGGAAGAGGGGTGAGGAGGAGAAAGAGGCAGAGAAAGAAGTGGTGGTAGAGAGGGAGTTGGTTGAGGAGACTAGGAAGGTGATGGAGAAAGGGAAGAGGAAAGAGAGGGAGGTTGAGCAAATAGAAGTGGCTGACATCCAAAAGGATTTCAGTTTCACTGATAAGAAAAAGGGAGAGGAGGGAAAGATGGTGGCTGACTCTGATCTAGCAGCCCTTGTCAAGGAGGCTGATGCTGAACACAGCAAATCAATGGATTCTGCCATTGCTCAGCTGTTCAAGCAAGGCTTTGACAAGGACACTGCCCTGCTAGATCAGGAGATCAGGAAAATGGAAACTAGAAAGATAGAATACCGATGGTCTACTTATAGCCAAGAGGATCAAAAGAGACTCGAGGCTATGAGTAGATTCATTTCGAAGTATCTGGGCAGGCCAGTCCTTGATGTCAAAGCATGGACCAGGGACAGGATCTTGGCTTGCCGCCAAGATCTGTTCAGCTGGTGACTTCACAAAGGGACTGGTCGCTGAGGCCCTTTCCGAAGCCGGTGCTGGGAACAGGACACTTCTAGCAAAACAGACTAAGCCTTCTCTAATATCTAGATTGCTAGCAGTGCCTGCCAAAATTCCCACACCAACCACCAAACCACAACCCACAAAACCAACCCCTTCACCATCAAAACCCGCAGCCAATGATCCACCCTTGGTGAAGAAGAGAAGGGTGTTGAGGCTGCAAGAAGAAGATGAGGAGGATGAGGAGGATAGTCTGCCAATTTCAGCAGTTATACCTCTACCCAAAGCCAAACCACAAACCATCACTCCCACCTCACAGCAGGACACTGTGAGGGTAAAATTAGAAGAGGAGGAGCAGCAAAAGCGACATGATGAGGAAATACTGAAAAGCATTGACAAATGCTATGCTGCTTCCACCTCTATAATGAATATGCAAAAGGAAGCTCTGAGATTGTTCACCCTCAAGAAAACCTTTCAATATGAAAAGGAGAGGGTGAGAACTTGGCCTGACCCAAGGGTGTCTCACAGGATAGTAAAAAAGGACATGCCTGTGAGATACAAGACCCAACTAAAGAGAATCGTAGATGAAGTGATCTCTGTGGCTTTTGTAATAACACCCTGGGAAATAGTAGAGGAATTCGAGAAAGCTTATAGAGCCGGCCAATCACCCTTTACAATGCTAGATGATAGGGTGGTTAGGAAGGGTCTGGTCTATAAGAGGTTTGAGAATTTCCATAGGACCTGTTGTTGGAAGGTAAACATCCTGATTAGTTTGCATACAGGCAAACCACAACACTTGAGCTCAAAAATGGAAGACAGGTCAAGTTCATCTCAGAGCTGTACGGTCGGGAGGGATTGTTTGATGGTGTGCCTGAAGATCTATCCAAAGAAGAGCATATGATCTTTCTTCAGGCCTACACCCGAGAATCCTACCGGCTTGTACATGGGAGGTAGATCTCATGGATGGGACAACAGCTCTGTGTCCAATTCCCCAAGACAGAGCTCCCATCCATACTTAGCCAAACAAACACTTGAGACTACCTCTCAGGCCAGTGCTTATCTGGGTCAACTTCTAATCTGATCTAGAAGAAAATAGACCAATCATTATGCCATCAATAAGTGGGACATCCAATAATTAGAGGTTTTGGCTGCATTGGTTCAGGGGGAGTTTGTTGGACCAAAAGAACCAATAAGCCAAGATTAGGAAAACCTCTAAGTCCCACATGCCACTGCAACAACTGCTAAAGACTCCCATCAGTTACAGTGTTCTCTTGCTTGAATGTCAGACTCGAGAACATCTGAAGACTCCCATCAGCTATTGTGTTCTCTTGCTTGAATGTCAGACTCGAGAGCATCTTAGCCCCATCCTCAGCTGTTATGACAAAGTCTGAAGAACAAAGATTGAAGATCAAAGAACTGAAGAACAACAGCTAAAGACTCCAAAGTACTGAAGACCAAGTACTGAAGTCTGAAGTACTGATCATTCAAGTACTGAAGACTTCAAGTACTGAAGACCAAGTACTGAAGTATCAAAAGCTGAAGAACTAAAGAACTGAAGATCTTCTTCCGAAGCACAAAGTCTGAAGACAAAGACTGAAGACAACAACTGATGATATCTACTGAAGTCATCAGTTGTTACATCTTTCGAAGCTGTTCTATCTTCCGAAGCAAAGTCTGAAGAAAAAGACTGAGGACAACAACTGACGATATCTACTGAAGTCATCAGTTGTTATATCTTCCGAAGCTGTTACATCTTCCGAAGCCAAGTCTGAAGACCAAGTACTAAAGACTCAGAGTTTGTCACAACAACTGAAGAAGTCTTCTTCAGTTGTTGTGGTGGTTTTTCTTTTTCCGAAGTTTATTTTGTTTCAGTAGTTGTACAACAGCTGAAGAGCATGTTCTTCAGCTGTTATAGTGTCAGTAGTTTATTTTTGTCAGTACTTAGGAACTTTTGTAAGAAGATGTCAGTTGTTGACATCTTCAGTAGTTTTATGTTTTTGTCAGTTGTAATTTGAATATTCAGTGATGTCAGAAAAAGGACATCTGCCCATCCTTTTGCCGCCTATAAAAGGATGGGTAACCATACTGTTTTAATTGCCGAAACGTGCGACCAATAGAACATTTATTGTTTTGCAGAACTCTTCTCTCTCTATGTTTATGCTTTTAATTGCAATATCTTTTATGTTCTTGCTATAATTGCTAATTAATGTGCTAAATCCGCTGCAAACATAATCTAATTGATCAAACGAGAGGCTGAGATCCTGTCATCTTACTTAGGCATTTCTGAGCCTTAGTACATGACATAAGCTTGAGTCCTTTGGAGGACCGTTCACCGAACACCTTCATCGTGTCACCGGAGGGTAAGGGCATGCGAATACACTTCTCGAAGCAGATGATCTCGGCATGGTTCTTGGATAACCAATCCATGCCAATAATAACGTCGAAGCTTCCAAGCTTCATTGGAATGAGGTCGATAAGAAATTTATGGTTGTCGAGGCACAATAGACAATCGCGGATAACCACGCCGACGGTGATGGGTTCTCCATCAGCAACTTCGACAGTGAGAGGTCTCTCTAGATTTGAGCGAGGTTTAGAAAGTGTCGGCTCGAACTCTAGGGAAACGAAACTTCTATCGGCGCCCGAATCAAATAATACGTATGCATAGGTTTCATTAATAAGAAACATACCTGTATAGGTTTTAAAGGCACTTAAGGACATAAGTAAGGAATTTTAAGAGAAATTCTATGGAGATGGGTTGCAATTTTTACGTACCGTTCACCACCTCGTTGTTCGCCTGAGCTTGGTTCGCGTTGATGTTGAAGGCACGTCCACGAGCTTGTGGAACATTGCCCACAAGACGAGGGCACTGGGGTCGGTAGTGACCTGGTTCTCCACAATTGTAGCAGACCCGATTTGGTTCCGTCACTGCGTTTCCCATTGCTCGGCGGCACGTTGCCACGAGGTGCCCGTACTTGCCACATAGTGTGCAGATGCGACACGGAAGATTGCCCGGGTGATGATACCGTCACGTGTTACACATAGGTAGAGGGCCCGCATAAGCCTTTGCCACGGGCACTTGTGTTGCCGGTGCAGCCCCGGGAACACACTGTCTTTGGGGCGGCTTAGGAGCAGCCACGGCATAGTTCCGTGCCGGTACAAACTTTCGTTTCTTGTTATCAGGCTTGACCTCCTTGACCTCCTTGGTGGTCGTCTTCTCAGTCTTCTTGGCACCCTTTGCAGACATAGTGCCCGCTCGGATGTGGTTCTCCGTCAGCTGTGCAGTGATAGTGATGGCTTCTTCCAGAGTTGCGGGTCGGCTACCCACAACGGCATCCTGAATCTGAGGCGGTACTCCCTTAATAAATTTTTCCACGTTTCGGGAAACAGTATCCACCATGTGTGGCAGCAGTATACTCAGCTCGTGATGACGGGTAGAATACGCCAGATGGTTCCCGCCATCCTGTTTCAAGTTCCAGAATTCCTCCTCTAGTTTCTGGATTTCACTTCTCGGGAAAAACTTGGCGATGGCTATGTTTTTGAATTCCTCCCAAGTTAAGGCCAAGATTGCGTCGGGGCCTCGGTTTCTCTTTTCACTGTTCCACCATGTTAAGGCCCGTTGCTGCAGCATACTGGTGGCATACCTTACTTTGAGTGCTTCGGGGCACTCACAGTTGACGAAGGTGTTCTCCATCCCCTCAAACCATTCTAACAGACCGGTGGCACCTTCCTTGCCACTATAACTCGAAGGCTTGCATGAACTAAAGTGCTTGAAGGTGCAAGACTGGTTATTACGCCGTTGGTTCGCACTATTTTCCCCTTGGCCGTTGCTGTTGTTCATGATGTTTGCGATCATAGTGCTGCTGAGTTCAGCCACCATGGTCGGGATGACCGCAGCCATTTGCCGGGCAATCATGGTAGCAAGCTTACGGCCGGATCTTCCTCGGTTTCCGTGGTAACGAGACATGCTGGAAAAATACAAATTGGGTTAGGATCGGTTAAAAGGATAATAAGGATGGGCAATTAAGGTAAGAATCATGAATTATACGGAATGATTCCATTTGGTGACGCATCACCATTTGGAAACGTTGACACGTCAAGATGAATTGACCCATTCACCTCAGAAACTTGTGTATGTTGGTCATAGTTTATCACTCATCCCGGAAATCCCCAGGTAAGCATGACTGGTCCCGTAGGATTTATGCGAAATACTTACCTTAGCCCGAGGGCCTTTTGCCAGGAAAACCAGAATACAGGTGTCTATGTACCACACTAGTTCTTTGGTTCATGAAATCAAAAATCTTGATGGGATTATTACAAGATTAGACATAAAGTCTAAAGAATTCCTATCAATAGATTCTACTCGGAGACGAGAATAAGTTTAAGAAATAGTAACTGTCGGGGAGAATCAATGTTTAAGATAAGCCTAGGGGAGACGGGTAACAATATGTAATCATGCAGAAAGGCACCTATGCTAAGGCATCACGTTGCACATAATAAGGCATAGCGTTAGGCAGCATGCAAACAATAAGTATGTATTCATAAGAATACTATTCTATAAGGATCATGCATAAACTATAGTCTAGGTCACCATTTCTAATAACCTAAATCCCTATAGTTATGGGCTCTGATACCAATCTGTCACACCCCAACCTTGACGGCGGAAACGTCGAGGTGTGAGGGTTAAGATTGTTCACAGCCACATAATGCTATGTTAAAATATAAAATTCCATTAATCAATTGTTTCAAACGCCACATACATCAAAGTCTCAAAATAAATCAAACGAAAACAAGAATCCAATTGTCTTTATTAAGCCTAGGTCCATGTTCTAGGTTTAAGCATTTCTTCAATCATCGCTAAGCTTGCACATTACCTGAAACATGTTGAAAATAAAGTCAACTAACGCGTTGGTGATTTCTCATGGTTTTATATATAATATGTATACAAAAACGTGGCAATTCTAGTCAATGGTCACAAGATAGCAAGTATATAGAACATGCATAGTTACAATCAAGCCTTGACTGAATAATATGAATAAGCATGATTAGCTAAGTGTATTTGGTTCCCTAGTGCACAAGCATACGGCTCCTAGGAGTCGGCAATCCCTCGGCTTTAGCACCAAATAGGCTTGTCAGGCCCAAAGATCTAAGACTTCGCTAGGCTAGCAATAGTTAATGATTGCACACGTATGTCACATCTCATATAATACTTAACATATTCAAACAACCACGACTATGTAAAGAATTGCACGTGTGTAATAAGTATCAAAGCGTGTATGTGTAACTTTGTATAAGCAACATGTTTCACCCCGAAAGATGTGAAATAATCATAAAGCGGGGCATAAGAACTCACATGTTTGAATAATAGAAGACTCGTAGATGAAATAAGAGTAATCACGAATAAGGTTTCCAACACAACGTCACAACGCACCTAAACGAAATAAAGTAGCGCGTTATAATTTGTTTGATGATTAATTGTAGGTCTAATAGAATTTAATAATTATTCGTATTTATTACATGTTAATAACGTGATCGGTTAAATGGAACGAATGGATTTTTTTTATACTTGGTATAATCAATTGTTTGCGCGTAAGAGAAAGAATAAATAAAACTTGATTTAATTGTACATTAACCGATTTATAAGGATTGTATATAATAATTATAATAAGTGATTTAGCTATTATAAGGAACTATATATAAATATATATATATTTATAGGTATAAGTAGTTTAAACAATTTAATTGTTTGAATATATATATAAATATATATACCAAACAATTATAATATTGTGTATAATAATCAATTTAAGTGATTTAGCTATTAAAAGAACTATGTATATATATATATATATATATATATATATATATATAACTAAACAATTAAATTTTTTGAATATATATATAAATATATATACTAAACAATTATAATATTGTATATAATAATCATAATAAGTGATTTAGCTATTAAAAGAAATATATATAAATATATATATAGGTATAAGTAACTAAACAATTAAATTGTTTGAATATATATATATAAATACATACACATGTATTATATTTACACGTTTCTTTTGTATTTTTTTTGAAATACAATAATGTATTTATAAATACAAAAGTATTTTATAAAAATTAATTTAGTCACAAATTAATTAAACAAAAATAAAAAGAATAATCTGCATTTTATAAAATTATTTTTAGAAATTCTCAGAATTTAAAAAGGTTAAATAATTAAAAAGAAATGAAGAAAAGAAAGAAAATTCGAAAAGAAAAAGAAAAAGGAAAAAGGGGGCTGCCCGGGGTCGAACCCGGGACCTCCTTTTCAATAGGGAGCTCAGGGACCAGTGAACCAGGGCCAAGGCCTTGGTTTTCCTTTGGTTTATTTTGAATTTAAACCTGGTCGCCCTGATTTTCCCCAATTCCTATGAACCCTAGGTTCATTCGATCAGCAATTGACCCTCGATTCGATATTAAACACTCGAATCATCATAGGGCTTTTGTTCCTTGATCAAAAACGAGTAGAATACAGGTTTGGATTACCTGTTTTGATGGGGTTTTGAGTGATATCGAGTTCGTTTTAGGTTCGGTTGTTCTTGGGTTGGGGTTTTCTGATCGAGAGGGTTTAGGGTGAAATTGAGTATTCAGAGAGGTTAGGAACTTCAAAATGAGTCGAACGCTCGTAATTTGTAGACTTGATTTCATGGTTTCGGGTATGACCCGTTTGATTTTGAAACCGCGTTCGTGTTTACCAATTTTAGGAGATTCGAGCTGTAATTTGCAATTTTAATTGATTGATTGATTGTCTAAGCCGCGTATTAAGTTTAGGAGTGATTAATTTGATTGATTTCGTGTATTTGGACGAGATTTGATTCGAAGTTCATCACGGTTTCGATTTGGAAAGGTGAACGAGCGGGAAAATCAAATTAAATCCGGGTTCAGGTTCGAAACTGGGGGCCGAGAGGGTTGGGCCGGTTGGATTCGATCGAAAGGTGGAAATTTGGTGGTTTTTGGGCTTGTCGGAGCTCGTTGGAGCCGGCAGCCGGGAAAACGGGGTAAAGGGGGGCGGTTTGGGCGTTTTACACAAATGGTCCCTCATCTTTGGTTTCTTATTATTTTATGCTATAAACTTTTATTTAAAGTTTTCAAAATGGCAAAACAACCCCCTGCACTTAAATTCTAAATTTTATTATTATTATTATTATTATTAATATTAATATTATTATTATTATTATTATTATTATTATTATTATTATTACTATTATTATTATTATTATTATTATTATTATTATTATTATTATTATTATTATTATTATTATTATTATTATTATTGTTTATAAAAAATTTTTTTACTAAGGATGCTATAAAATGGCATAAATAAAACGAACAAAAATACAGGATGTTACACGTGTGTTGGGTGAAATTGAGTCTAGTTATAGCTTAAAAATGATTAAACGGTTGCTTAGGATTCGAATGATTGTTTAGTAATCAAGTTTTTGTGGTCGAACGACTTTGTGGATTAAAGGCGATCGGTTACAAGTTCAATTAGACTAGAAACCGATGTTTTAACTCGATTTAATGGTGTTAAAGGTTCGAATCATGATCTATAACGGTTTGGGGACGGTTTTGGATTTAAAATCGGTGAATATGGATGGTTTGGGGGTGGCCGGAGCCGCGGCCGGAGGCCGACCGGTGGCTCGCCGGAAATGCGGGGAAGGGAAGGGGAAATTTGGTTTGGGTTTCAAAAATTACATATTTAGTCCCTATAGTTTTTAATGTTTATTATTTTATGCAAAGAACCTTCTTTATGGTTTAGAAAATGACAAAAACACCCCCTAACTTAATTATTATAAATTCTTTAAACATTTCAAAGATTATTATTTAATTTAATTAATTTTTTTTATTTTTTTATTCTTTTATTTTTTATTTATTTTTAGTGTTAATACTATTATTATTATTATTATTATTATTATTATTATTATTATTATTATTATTATTATAATATTTATTTCTAGGATTATTGACACTTTAAGTTTGATAAAATTAAATAAACATTATACAACTTATAATGTTATTATTATCCATTATATTAATTTGTTAACCACCAAACTAATTATTAACCATACTAAGTCCCCAAAGTTTCAAAATTGACATAAAAACCCTTTTTAAAATTTAACAAAGTTAACTTTTAAGTTAACGAAAATACGAGATGTTACAGTCTCCCCAACTTAAAAGAATTTCGTCCCGAAATTAAGAATGAAACTTAAACGAACAATAGGGTTTAAATAAAAGATAAGTGTACGAACGGACAATGATAGACATTTGATTACAGATGAGATGTTTCACTTTAGGGACTCTTTCAAGCTTTTGGCATAATGCATGCCAATTTAAACCCTTTCAGTGAAATGTGAGACGTTTTGAGATGAAATGTTGGAAAACGATGACGAGTTACCGTGGTATGTTAGACTTATAAGCCACAACTCCTAGAATATAAGTTTGTAGTAAAATGATGTCTAGAAATCAATAAAAGACCAACAATAATAAAAAGGTTAACCGTCGGGATTTAAGAATCCCAAACGTCACTATATAAAATGATCTTAACGCATTTCTTGTAAATATGTATTTCTCCTTTGACCAACCATCGGTCTAAGAATAATACGATATGCGAAGATTTTGGGATGAGTTCACAATGATGATTAGGAACATTGTTAATAGTAGGAAGATGAATCATAATTAACGATCGATGTTTAACGACATACCACGATAAACGATTATTTGAGACAGATACAAGTCAAGTTCTCGACCCATTATCTCACATGAGTCAATATGAGGTTAGTCAATCGGTCTATAATTCACCAATTGTTATCATGACCTCGAAGATAAGAAGCATTCAGTGATGAGTTAAACAGGAGATTCACGGAAATACAGAGGTTAGGTTTTGTCATATGTGAAGGTAAGACACTTGGACATACACCAAATTACGTCTTTTCCTTTATGCCAAACCCATGACTACAAGTTATGAAGGCTTATAACCCTCCACGTTATAATGTAAGTAATAACGAGTCTCGTTGATCGAAATCAAGATAGAGTTTTAAATATTTCCAAGGTTAAGGATTCAAAAGCGATTCAAGAAGTGACACAAACAATAAGAAGGCTATTTGTAAACATGTTTTGCAAGGTAGAAATCTCTACGTACAGTTTACATATGCAGTTCAACAAACCATAAGCACAGCTGAGAACATTGGTATGACTAGAAAGACATGGGCATAAGTTGTTAATGTCTTTAGCAGAAAGATTGTTTAGGAATGCTACCATCGCGCAATCGGGTTTCGATGATAACTCAAAATAAAGTCGATGAATAAGGAATAAATGGTTTCATATAGCTGAATCAAATCAAAACATGAGAATAAAGGGAAAGAAATCAATTTAAGAATTTAAATGCTCCAAGCTTGGAATCAAAATCTACTTAGAGCGATCGGGTCTTCTTTCAAGTTCAAAGATCATGCTTTGGCTTGATAGGTCGAAACACTAACATTGTTTCACCCTTCAAGTTACTACATGCTTCTCGCCACTTGATTTCAACCTTGGTAAGTTAGAGATCAAGAAATGAGAATAGTCATCAAGGTATGGTTTTCACTCCTAACTTGATGGTGTATTCCCAAGGTATGACCAATAACTTACCAAACAAAAATTCGATCCCTAACTCATTGTTAAGGATCCACAGAAATAAGAAGAGGTAACTCACCTTTAAGTTAAGGGAATCACTCCTATCTAAATGGTGAAGTTTTACAAAAACAAAATATAACAAGATAAACTTCTTCATCAAAATCCAGAACTCACTCCTACTTTGATAAGGTCGTTTTATTTGAACAAATTCAATTCATAAAAATGACATTATCATCAAGGTATGGAATTCACGCCTATCTTGATGATTGAATTTCATAATAACAAGAATATAATCGAAGATTGACATTTGTCACCAAAGTACGGGTTTCAATCCTATTTTGGTGAGATCATGTCGTTTGTGATATGCAAGTTCTAAAGAAAATAATTGGAGTCGGTCCTCAAGATAAGGAGATCACCCCGATCCAGAGGGTGAAATTTTATAAATCACAATTGGAAACCATTTATTGAAACGATTGAAGAATCATCACCAAAGTGAGGGAATCACCCCTGTTTTAGTGAGATAGAATCATTTATGAGATACGAATGTTCTTAGTCATAGGTTGACTTACAAACTCTTGCATCTCTCACGATGCAAACGGTACGAAGTTTGACATAACAGTGAAAAGAAAAAGAATATCAATTAGAAGTTCAGGAAATTTCAAATTACATCAATGTAACAAAAGAGAAAATCATGCTTACAAGCTTAAGATCAAAGTTCGAGACAATAGAATTTGTTATGGTGTTCAAATCTTGGATGGCTTAAATCGGGAAGACGAAATCAAGGATAATAATGATTCAACATCATAATGAAATGTGAACATTCGATTCACAATCGAAAGGAAAATACATGGACTTCTCAAGATATGAGATCAGCCATAATCTTATTGAATACACGCGTACTTATAAGTGGTAACAAAGTTATAATTAGTTTATTCGATCATTGAGGTGAGTGACCACTTATAATATTTGAGTTAACAAAATTAACATTCAATTAGCAAAGTATCCCGAGATGTAGGAATTCCACCTACAACATTGAATGTCTTTAGTTATGGGACACACCCTTAGGAAGATTTGAAAACCATAAGTAACGATTTAAAGTTTTAAAGATCATTCGATTTAGATTCCCAATATCTTTGGGTATAACAAGAGTCATGTACACGTTGATCAAGGTATAGAAATAGCTACATGAAACGCCTAACGTGTAACGATGTTTAAACGTAGGAGTTGAAAGGTAAGACGATTTCAATATCACAGGAACATTATGTATGATAAGAATGAGAAGAAACCAGTTCAAGGAATCAAAGATTTTTAAGATACAAAGAGGATGGTTCCATTCAGTAACGCATTACCATTTGGAATCGTTGACACGTCAAGGTAAATTGACCCACTTGCCTTAGAGACTTGTTTATGTTGACCATAGTTTATCACTCATCCCAGATATCCCCAGGTAAGCATAACTGGTCTCGCAATGAGATTTATACGATATGCTTGCCTTAGCCCGAAGGCCTTTTGCCAGGAAATCTAGAATACAGGTGTCTATGTGTCACACAAGTTTCTTTGGTTCATAGAATTAAAACCTTGATGAGATTTTTATAGATTAGACATAGAGTCTAAGGAATTAATCCCACGATGATAAGTGTAGATTCCACATGTCATTGAGAATAGGTTTAGGAAGTTCATTTGTTGGGGAGAATCAAAGAGTCAAAGTTAAGTTTAGGGAGACAAGTAACTAAGTTTTAAGAATACATAAGGCAATCCTATGCTAAGTCATCAAGTTGCACAAAAGGCATAGCATTATGTAGCATTCAAACAATATGTAAGCATAAAAGTGTAAGGATCTTTCTATGAGGTTCATGCAACTGTAGTCTAGGTCACCATTTCTAAACAAACAAACAAACAAACATACCCAGTGTATCCCGCTGGAGAGCAGGGTCTGGGAGGGGTATGTGGTGGCAAGTCTTTCCTCTATCCTGAGAGATAGAGAGACCGCTTCCGAAGAGACCCCCGACTCGTTTACAAAGGCGGTAACCATAACAATCATAATAATCATAATCATAATAATCATAATACATATCATGCAACACATAGGCAAATATCGCATCACATGCAGAGTTAGATAGTGCGCGCATCATAAAAAGCGACATGTAACACCCAAACAGGGGAAATGACGAAAGGAAAAAAAACTACACCTGACGCGGGAGGTCCCGCCGCATGTAACCGTAGCCCGTCTCACCCACATATCCCACTAAAAGTCCTTAATTTTTATTCTACGCCTCCACTCACTCCTATCCTCTATCATGTGCTCAGAGAGGTGCAATCTAGGTCACCATTTCTAATAACCTAAATCCCTATAGTTATGGGCTCTGATACCATTCTGTCACACCCCAACCTTGACGGCGGAAATGTCGAGGTGTGAGGGTTAAGATCGTTCACAGCCACATAACGCTATTAATAACCCAAATATATATTATTCATAAATGTGAATTGTACCATTACAAACATAAGTCTCAAAAAGTAAATAACATAACACAAGATGCAACAATTCAATTTATTTTGTTTATTTAGCTAGGTCCATTCCTAGATGTGAAAGCACTTCAAGCTATCAATCAAGCTTGTGTATTTCCTGAAACATGTTAAAAATAAAAGGTCAACATAAAGATGTTGGTGAGCATTCTATAGTTTTGGATACATAAGTATATAAAAGATGGCAATTCATGTTGTAAATTAGAGAACAAAGTAACTAGGGATGTAAGACAGAATGCACAATCAAACCTTGACAAAGTTTCACAAGTTTCAAACGTGTACTTGGATCAACCAAGTTATAAGTATATACGATTAGCTAATTGTACTTGGATCAACCAAGCAGGCTTGTCAGGCCCATAGATCTATGACGTCGCCAGGCTAGCAATAGTTAATGATTGTACATGTATTCGACATTACATGGTAGCTACAAGATTCAACTAATCACAACACATAAGTAAATTGCCATAAGTTTACAAGAATCAAACGTGTTTACAAGTGTAATGGTTAATAAGTAACATGTTTCACCCCAAAGTGTGAAAATAAGAAAAAGGGGTATAGAAATACTCACATGGAAAATAAGTATGCAATGAATATTAATAAGAATAATAAACGTCATTCCAAGATGAATCATCACAAGACACCTAAATATATATATATATATATATATATATATATATATATATATTCACAAGGTTAAAATTTTAATAATAAGATTAACATTCTAACAAGAACTAGGGTTTCAATAGAATTATGGGGTTTTGACAATTAATTAAATTCAATAATGAAATTATTTATATTTTGATCCATTGAGAATAATTATCCCATTTAAGTGTTTTAATATAGAAGAGAAATTAGGTATAATGATTGATAAGGTTAAAATATAAAATATAAATAAATCTTTATAATCTAAAATAAACACTATTTAACAATGATTACAATAACGTATTGACCAACAATGATTTATTAATCGAAACTATTAGTTAAAGTATATTTATAATAATTAACCTAAAATAACACTTGAAGATAATTTGTGAAAATATATATAATTTCTACTATTATCACTATTAATCCACAGTTAAAGATAATATAATGTCCACTAATAATTTAATGGTTTAAATTATTATTTAAAGTCCATTTTTATAAAAATAACTATTTATAAGATTTGTAAATAATACAAAAATAAATAAATAAATAAATAAGGTTTTTAAAGGAATAAATTTTCAGAAAATAAATAGATAACTTTTAGAATAAACAAAGTTTGTAAAACCGATTTTTATAATTTTTAGAAATTTTTTATAATTTTTTCGAAGGCTGAAAGGCCCTAAAAATTGTTTGAGGGAGCCCGGGTTCGAACCCGGGACCTCAAGTGGTGTATGCGTGCATTTAACCAGTAGACCAGCGCCGCAGCCGTGGTCTATCTTGGTTTTTAAAAGTTAAAACACATGTTTAAAGAAATCCCCAAATTCTCTCAAGAACCCTAGATTTTTAGAACCAAAATTGATCATCCAAACGTAGTTGTTAATGATTCTAACCATAGAGCTTTTGTTTCCCTTGTAAAAACGAACCAAAAGAGTATCATATTACCTATTATTTCAAAGGAAATCGATGGTTTCAAGATCGAATGCGGTCGTGGCTGTGATATTGTGATTTCATGAGATATAGGCGATTATACACAAATTAGTTGCACCAGAAGCTCCTAATGATGATAGTGAACAAAAGCCCTCTATCAATTTCGTGAAATAAAACTCAGGAGGTGGAAATCGAGTGTGTTGCAGGTCGCGAGGTTCATGTGATTCATTGCTGATGATTAAGCGTGTGTTGGGTGAAATTGAGTCTAGTTATAGCTTAAAAATGATTAAACGGTTGCTTAGGATTCGAATGATTGTTTAGTAATCAAGTTTTTGTGGTCGAACGGCTTTGTGGATTAAAGGCGATCGGTTACAAGTTCAATTAGACTAGAAACCGATGTTTTAACTCGATTTAATGGTGTTAATGGTTCGAATCATGATCTATAACGGTTCGGGGACGGTTTTGGATTTAAAATCGGTGAATATGGATGGTTTGGGGGTGGCCGGAGCCGCGGCCGGAGGCCGACCGGTGGCTCGCCGGAAATGCGGGGAAGGGAAGGGGAAATTTGGTTTGGGTTTCAAAAATTACATATTTAGTCCCTATAGTTTTCAATGTTTATTATTTTATGCAAAGAACCTTCTTTAAGGTTTAGAAAATGACAAAAACACCCCCTAACTTAATTATTATAAATTCTTTAAACATTTCAAAGATTATTAATTAATTTAATTAATTTTTTTTATTTTTTTTATTCTTTTATTTTTTATTTATTTTTAGTGTTAATACTATTATTATTATTATTATTATTATTATTATTATTATTCTTATTATTATTATTATTATTATTATTATATTTATTTCTAGGATTATTGACACTTTAAGTTTGATAAAATTAAATAAACATTATAGAACTTATAATGTTATTATTATCCATTATATTAATTTGTTAACCACCAAACTAATTATTAACCATACTAAGTCCCCAAAGTTTCAAAATTGACATAAAAGCCTTTTTTAAAATTTAACAAAGTTAACTTTTAAGTTAACGAAAATACGAGATGTTACAGAACTTAATTTCTCCCATGGCGCTCATTTCAAATTCTGCCTTCATCACAGATTCGAATTCTTTACACAGATCTTCGTTTCGCGAACCGAAAATAATTTCATCCATATAAATTTGCACCATCAGTAAATCTCCGTCTCTTTCCTTGATAAACAGCGTGTAGTCAATCACACCCCTGCGAAACCCGTGTTTCAGCAGGTGGGTGGAGAGCTTTTCATACCAAGCTCGAGGAGCCTGATATAGCCCATACAGAGCCTTGTCCAACTTGTAGACTCTGTCCTGATGGTAAGGATCTTCGAATCCCTCGGGTTGACTGACGTAGACCTCTTCACGGATTTCCCCGTGAAGGAACGCACTATTTACATCTAGTTGATAGACTTTGATCTTCATGTAAGATGCGTAGGCTAGAAAGATACGGATTGTTTCCATTCTAGCCACTGGTGCAAAAACTTCATTATAGTCGACTCCTTCGACTTGTCTAAAGCCTTGAACAACCAACTGTGCCTTGTTTCTGATAACAACACCTTGGTCATCCTTCTTGCAGTGTAGCACCCATTTGGTGCCTATCACTTTAACTCCTCTGGGCCGGTCAACAAGTGTCCACACTCCAAGCTTCTTGAACTATAACAGCTCCTCTTGCATAGCATTGACCCAGGCCTCATCCTTCAGGACATCGCTTACGTGTTTGGGTTCGACTTGAGATACAAAGCATTTGAAGGCCCCATCATTCACGTAGCCCTTTTCCATAATTGAAGCGTAATCAGCAGAATACAACTGATTTCTCGTCTGCACGCCAGAGTGTAGATCTCTAATGATAGCCTCCGGCGGATGATTCGTACTGATCTTAGTCACAGGTGTCGTAGGGACGACAACTTCAGTATCCAGATTTGTGACAGGATGTTCAGTATCCATATGTCCAGATGCATGTTCAGCAGCTGATGAGCTTTCCTCTTGATTAACATTTTGCTCAAGGCCTGTCTCAGCGGCTTCTTCCTCATCTGATGAGTCATCACTCTCGTCCTGATCAGCTGTTGAAGATCCAGATGAACCACTCGCAGGAGTTGTATTGCTAGTATCCAGATTCGGTGTGTTTAGAACATCGTGCATCATCTGAGTAGCAATTTCTTCATCTGAATCTATCTGAGGAAGATTGAATGATTTGAAAATGCCATAGTAGTCGAAGAACGACGATGGACCTTTTCCAGCAGGGGGGATGGTGAATCGTTGTACGTCGACATTGCATCATACTTCGACCTAACCTGTTCAGTTGTTGTAAACTCGTTTGTCTGGTATGCTGTATCCTAGAAAGATCCCCTGATCTGCCTTTTCATTGAACTTGCCCTCCGGAGTTTTCTTCAGTAACGTACATGGAGCTCCGAATGGTTCCAGATACTCCAGGTTAGGTTTACGTTTCTAAAGCAACTCATAGCAAGTCTTCCCATGGCTCTTGACAAATGACATACGATTAAGTGTGTAGCATGCGTTGGCAACAACTTCATTCCAGAACTGCACTGGCAACTTTAAATCTGCTAACATAGTCCTGACAGTCTCGATCAAGCTCCTATTCTTCCGCTCAGTAAATCAATTCATCTGTGGTATATATGCAGAGGTGAACTGATGAACAATTCCCTTTTCTTTGAAGAAAGCATCCATCAACTAATTCTTAAACTCTGTTCCATTGTCTAAACGAATCTTCCTAATCTTCAGCTTGTAGAGAGACTCCAGTGTAGTAACGAGCACCTTGAATGACTCAAAGGTTTCTGACTTTACTTTCAGAAACATCACCCAGGAAAACCGTGAGTAGTCATCTGTGACTATAAAGCAGTACCAGTCTCCGGCGATACTCTTCGTGCTGACGGGACCGAATAGATCCATATGCAATAGCTCAAGGGGCATCTCAATAGAATTGACTTGTTTAGTCTTATGAGATTTCCTGATCTGTTTTCCCTTCTTGCAAGAGACCCAAAAATCAGGAAGTTTGAAGTTCTTAACAGGAACTCCATCAACTAAGTTGTTATGAATCAGATGATTCATCTTCCTGTGATTAATGTGTCCAATTCTCCTGTGCCATGAGATGGAATCCTTCTCTATAGCTTTAGATAAAAAGCATTAAACAGTAGACACACTAGTAGAAGCATTTGACATATCTAGAACATACAGGTCATTATACCTAGATGCTGACATTAATACCTGCTCCTCTGGAATCTCCATCTCCTTCTTCAGAATGTAACACTTCCGATTGTCAGACATAACTTTGAAGCCCTTGTCACATATCTGAGACACTGAAAGCAGATTGTTTTCCAATTGTTGAATGAAATTAACTTTATCAAACCTTACCTTTGCATTACCTACTTCTCCTTGTGCGGTAATGTATCCTCCTTTGTTTCCAGCAAAATAAATGTGTCCCCCTTTAATTTGTTTGACATTGTAAAGGAGAGACTGATTTCCAGTCATGTGCCTGGATGCTCCGCTATCAACTATCCATGTGTTGGTAGAAGCACTATAGCGGACAACCTGCACATAATAGAAAATAATTAGTTAAGGAGGGGGACCCAATCCTTGACTGGCTTGGGTTTCCCAGAGGCATCACAAATCACGAACTCGACCCACTGTCCTTTATCAGTAGGTGGAACCTCAATCTTCAACTTATCCACGCTTTCAGACACTTCAGGTGTTTTGGCTTTCCACAAAGCATCCTTGTGAAAGGATTGTTTAAGGTAAACCGATGACTGATTTACAGTTTGAACCTTAGGTTTAGTTTCAAAAACAGGTTTCACCTCAGGCATCACAGACTTGCCAGTGACTTGTCTGGGTTGTCTGTGTCGTTGAGGAGAGGTAAAAGACCTAGAAGGTGTTTTAGACCTAATAGGAGTTTTTGATCTAACGGGAGTCTTAGATCTCTGTTTTGAAAACTGTTTAACTTCATTGTCTAGTTCAATTTTAATTTTGGGTGTCTGATAGCGTGGACAGTTTGAAGAGATGTGACCGCGTTGTCCACAAGTATAGCATGATCTCCTTTCAACAGGACTAGGAGATCTCTTGTGGGGCGGTGAGTAAACTTCAGGTACTGACTTTTTGGTCTCACTCCTTTGATTTTCACCTTCCTTGACAAATTTTACTTGTTTAACGTTATGGGGGTTTTGTCTTTGAAGATGATTGTTATCTTGCTTAACCGGTTTAGTTTGAGTGGTTTTGAAAATCTTAGGTTGTGTGGCAGCAGATTTTGGACCCAACCCAAGAGATGCTTGAACATTCTCTCCCACCCGGTTTTCAGTGATGGTTTTACCAGTTGTGCCTGATGTTGATGTTGTCTGATCAGCTGTCGGAGGAGCAGGTTTAACTGTTGTGTCCGGATCGCTGACCAGAGGAGTAGTCACCACATGGTCCTTTATTGGATTATTATTAATAGGACGTTGTTTGGTGTTCAAAAGGATCTCATGTGATGGAGGCACAACCTTATAACCCAACCCTTCCCCGTTGTTGCGTTCCTTAACCAAGTTTTTCCAAAAATGTGAGAAGAACTAGCTAGACTGTGGAGTTTTTGCTTTAAAGACTCATTTTCAACTTGCAAAACAGCTCTGTCCTTTTTAGTTTCCTCAATTGTCTTTAAATAAAACTTTATATCGTTTTCTTGGTTAAACGCGACAGCCTCAGTTTCTTTTAGTTGTTTCTTTAACGCTTCAATTTTCTCCTTATAGCTGCTCTTATTTTGTTTTAACTATCTATTTGCCTCAGTGCACAATTTTAAGTCATTTACTAAGTTATCATTATGATCTAATAACCTAGCAAATTTCAGATCAATGCTTTCCCTAAATTTATCACATTCAACACAAGCATGTTTAATAAACAGATCATCCTTTGATTCTACCTGTGCAGATGTAGACGTTCCAGCCATGAAAGCATTTTGAGGTTCCGGTTGTGCTTCAGATTCAGCATTCAGTTCATTTTCAACAAGTTGATTAACAGCAGCTAAGGTCTCATCCATATTAGCAGTGTCAAGCTCAAGTGAGTTCTCCCCCTCACTCGCTGAGTCTTCATTCAGCTCTTCAACAGATGCAATGTTGGCTTCACCATCAGTTAAGAATCGGAAGGACCAGTCCTGTCCTTCATCACCTTGAGCAACCATTTCCTTTGAATCACTGCTTGTTGAAGCTGTCTTTTTCTCTTTATCCTGTTTGTTGAAGAACGAGAACGGGTTCCCATTGCCAGTCTTCTTCGGTTTGACACATTCCCGCTTGAAGTGGCCTTTTTCACCACAGTTGAAACAGGTGACTTTAGACTTGTCGAATCCAAAAGTAGTATCTTTGGTAGCCACTAGATTCTGTCCTATCTTCTTCACAAACTTTTTTGCTCGTCGCACAACACTTTCGAGAGCCCACATTATGTCCATTCTTTCCAGTTCATTTTCATCCACCTGCTCATAGTCTTCATCAGCCAAGTGGCAGTTCCCAATCTTTCCTGCAACCAAACCATCATAAGAATTAACCATAACAGCAAGTAGGTCCATGTGCTCCTTAGCCACTTCCACAGTTACTTTGCCCAGATTTTCTGTAACTAACTTCGTCGATTGAGCAACTGTAGGACTTTGTTGAACCCCTGATGAAACATGTGACTCACCACCAGATGATGAGCTTTGACCAGTTGCAGATGATGCATTAGATACAAGTGCAGTCTGCAGAGGGGCACTACTAGATTTTGCAGTTGGAGTAGGAGTAACATTGTAGAGAGATGGATCCTGAGTGTATGCTCCCTTCTTTGTCTTGTACTTGTGTCTTACCTCTTCTTCTATCAGTTTCAGGATGAAATCATTGATATCCAAAGTCTCCAGCACTGAGTTATATCTTAGAGTGGAAATGAATGAATCCCACTTCTCTGGTAGCCCATCAGCCAAGCTTACCACTTTTTCTTCCTTAGACGTTGTAACACCATGAGTGTGAAATTCACTCATCAAATGGTAGAAGCAATCTATGATATCATCCAAGCTTTCATTCCCAATAGAATAGAAATTATCAAACTCTTTCTTCAACGCTTTAGCCTTCAGTGACTTTAGTGTTGAATTACCTTCATATCTCTTCTCAAGAGCCTCCCATAACTTTTTGCTCTGCTTATGTTCTGAATATTAATGAAAAATGTCTTTGGGAATTGACTAGGTCAACATAGCATAGGCTTTCTTCTCTACATTATAAGCAAGCTTTTGTGCATCACTTAATCCACTCAAAGTAAGGGGTATACCATCAGCACCAACTGGCATAGTGTAGCCAGTTTCAATAGCATTCCAGAGATTTGTATCCACTCCATTAAGATGAATCTCAAACCTTTGTTTCCATTGAGGAAATTCATCAACAGACAATAGCTTAGGTGGTTTATTATGGTTCCCGATCTCATTTTTCAACAGCAAAAGGTTCTGGATCCTGGAGTCCTTCCCTGCTGAGAATGCAAAGTTCTCTGAGTCCATAATGAAGTAGTCTTAAACTTGAAAAACCAAACTGTGTATGCGACTGAAATGGGCGACTGAAGGACGACTGAGACAATCAATGTGTGATTGAGCTGAGTCGTACGACTGGGCAGGCGATTAGGGCAGTTGTGCGAATGAGCAGAACGACTGGGACAATCGTGCGATTGAACGAGCGATTGGTCCAATCGTGGGATTGAACTGGGAAATTGGAGTTCAGTCGTGCGATTGAGTCAATCGTGCGACTGAGACTGCTGACTTCGAAAATTTTCAACCTTTTTCACACAATTCGACCTAAAACACGATTTTGAATACCCTAGACGGCTGCAACTCGAAAAAGACTCAATTTTCAAAGCATGCACACGTAAAAACTGGATTTTGAGCAGAAAGAACGGATCTTTTCGCTTAGAAACGTTGACTTTTTCAAAAACAGGATTGAATCCACGAAGAATCAAGAACCTGGCTCTGATACCACTTGTTAGGACCTTAGGACCGTGTACGGACGGAGTACTAACTGATTCTATGTAAAACCGAATCAAATAGCACGGAATTCTATTTGATTGGCGATCCAATCAGGGAGAACGTTAATCGGATCAAACCTAACGATTAGAATACGTTAGGAACGAAGTAGGAAAGATCTGAAACGTTCTATGAACTTGGAAGGGACGTTCTGTGCGAACCGGGACGGCTAGGGTTGTGAATTCTCAAAGTGTTTTGTTTTTTCACGAATTAAGTGGTATTTATAGGTTACAGCTTTCATTCATACGACTGAGTCAAGCGACTGACTCAGTCGTGCGACTAAGTCATACGATTGATTCATTCGTACGACTGAGTCAGTCTTATGACTCAATCGTGCGATTGACACAATCACCTGGTTCAGTCGTGCGATTGGCCCATTCGCATGGTCCAGTCGTGCGACTAAATCAGAATACTTAGTTAAACACATTCTTGAACCTTTAATGATTCAGAACTATGTCTAACAACTGTAAACCTATATAACATGTTCATATATACGTGTAACAATAAATAATATTAATAGATATAACATTAAACAACCAATAAACATTCATAGAAGAGTTTTTCGTTTCATTGATAAAACATTACATATGTGTTACAAGATGAAAGTCTATTACATTGAAGCTCACTAAACTAGATCTAGGGACATGTGTATCAACAAATTAATTAATTAATTAATTTTCATCTCATGGTGTAAACTGAACCCATAATTATTTAAGTTAATTTTCTAAGTTTTTTTTTTAATTTTCTACATAACAGATAACTACAAAACAGTTATAAATATACAACATTAATAAACTAATCAAGATTCAGTATTTTATATTTATACATCCAAACGTTATAAAAATTATGAACTTGCATATAGAATATCTCATAGATGGTTTCTAAATCCTATTTACGTTTAAAAATGTGGAGAATAAAACTTTACAATTATAAATTTTATAATTGTTAAATAAGAAACGTCACGCTTTAATTGCACGTTCGTTTAGTCTCCATTAATAATTGTCCCAAAACATTAATTTATTTATTTTATATTTTTCTCTCTAAAGCAGGGTGCCTCGAGCATGGCCGTTGTTTTGTTGCAAATTCCACACCTTGGACCGCAAAGGCCCGGAGGTGTATCTAAAAGTTGGTTTTATACATAGCAGAACTTACAGGAATTTTCATTTTAGTCTTAACGCGAACTAGAAACTTCATAACTATTATAGACGTTATACAGATGCATAAAATATAAATGAAAAAAGCGTGAAAACAATAGAAAAGTATCTATACTAATATAAAAAATGTCTGGAAGCTATATGATAATTTTCTACACCATCCATCTAGGCTTCCCCTAGGATGCGGACACATGTCGTTATTAAAATAAAAGTTAATTGTTTAATGATATATTAAATGGTAATGATATTATATATATATATATACATACACACACAAACACACACACACACTAGTGAGTTACACTCGCGCTTCGCCGCGACTCAATTTTGTTGGTATATAAAAATGTCGTAATGGTATATTTAAAATTTCAATATACATATACATGTATATATATATATATATGTGTGTGTGTGAATATGCTTACGTATAACCAAATAATTAAGTTAAAATACATATCTATGTTTACTTTTTAATGGAGGAGACCTTTAAGAAAGAAGGAAACACACTCAAATAAGCTGAATATGATTTTTCTAAAATCAGTTGAGTGATATATTTCTATTATTTAACTGATTTCCACTTAAGTGAAGAAATTCTCTCTAATAATATCAATGATCCCTAACCAAAGTAGATAAAATGAGGTATCTATTTTATAGGTACAAGTCTCACTCTGACAAAAGGATTGAGTTAGACGGTTTTTCTAGTTATACGTTTTCTCTTGATACGGTTACCGGCTGTAAAACGAATGGATGAACCCGATTAAGTTAACACCTAATCAAACAAAAATATGCCAACTTTTATTTTTTCAGGAAGTTAAGAAAAAAACACTTTGAAGGGAGTTAATTCATACAGAAGCAACAACAACAACTCATTACTCTATGCTTAAAATGTCATTGATACCTAATAACCGCTTTCACTGCCGAAATTAAATTAACCGAGAGATCGAGAGACATAGAGAAAGAAAAATACATGCCTCTCCTCCCAAAGAAAATCTTGTTTCAGTTATGAGTTAATAACTGCTTTCACTGCCGAAATCAAATCTCGACTACCCAAAGCCATATGCACCTTCTTGGAAACAAAATTATTAATATATAAAGCTTGTATAAATGACCAATATCTTGCTAATTTTTAAGAAGATAATCAACACACAAGTCTTGAAAACTAATAAATTTATCTTCAAAGTAAAGATGAGAAACACCATTTTGTAACAAAACATCACACAAGGAATATAAGTAATAAAATCATTCCACACGGCCACACATCCCACAAAACCATAAAAATATGTGTTTCATCAACTTATTAGATAGTAACTTCAATATGTTTGATCCTTATGAAAAATACATCACCAAAAACTTAAAAGACAGAACCTATACGATAAGGTTACTTTACTTGCCCTGAAAGTCGGACTTCTTTTTCTTTTAGAAGCATATGTAATTTGGTAGAGAGTAGTAAAAATGCCCCCTAAAACAGCATCATGTTTCCCTATAATTTTCTTGCATAGATAGCTGATGAACCTTCCACAAGCAATGAGCCATGATATGATACATAAAAATATTGTTTATTGATATAACCCATAGCCTTTAGTTGCTTTATATTCCCTTTGCATTCTTGTGATGTAACGTTGTCATACATTCCAAAATTCAAAAGTTAACAGAAATACGCATTAAAACACACACAAGATAATATTGCTCGGCTAACGCAAGGGTAAATTAAACACACACATAGACACAAATTTATATGTGTGCGTGCGCATGTATCAAACTAACCCCATATATTCATATATTTATGACAGTGGGAATAAAGAATGAAAGACTAAGATAATTAGATAGCGGATGAAGTTGTGCAATCACATGCAGGTAGAAAAGATATAGGAATTAAAAATCAAAGTACAAATGCAAAACCAATGACCGAAGGATAACGAGGCAATTAATTTTAACTAAAGTGACATATATCATATATGAAGAAGCATAAGATGATTTAAATCATATGCATCCACAGTTGCACCACAAGCACGATTCATTGTACATTAAATTAGCAAAATGCACTTTTGAACTTTTCCAATAAACCCATTAAACCCTGAATACATTTTCGCCACCGCTACCCTCCTTCCAACCCACTCACACTTCTACATACAAATGATTAGATGGAATAAGGAGTCCATGAACTTGTGTCACTGTGTACTTTATGAGCAAAGTACTTCTAGAGGAATTTTGCATTGTAGAAATGAATACAAAGACTTACTTCAAGAATAGGGAAGGACTTGAGTACTTGATCAGACATACCATAAATTTTACTCCTAGCGTACCCATGATTTCTACACTCTCTAAAGAGTATATTCAAAGCCTCCCATTTTTAGTGTAACCTAAAGGCTGAAGGTGCCATGACAGATATGTATGCTTTGCAACTACAGGATCCATGGATATAATCCTATCATCCAGTAAATCATTTAGTAACCCATACAAAAAGTAGACATCTTTCTTGGCAGAGAAATTGCTGAACAAGCGTTAGACTACACAGAGTTATGTAAAACTTAAAATAACCTCCGCTTCAGCTCTTCCCCTTCACCTTGAAATTGTATAGCATCCTTTTGTGTTAAGCTACCTTAATGTAAAACTTAAAATAACCTCCGTTTCAGCTCTTCCCCTTCACCTTGAAATTGTATAGCATCCTTCTATGTTGCCCCGATAACCCCCGGCCTCTTTAACTCTCATCATTCAGTACTGCTAGTCAATATAAAAAAAACTTAAAAATATAATTTTGTTGTTGAGATTAAAAAGATAAACTATTCCACTTGTTCTAAGCAAGAAGTAGAAGCTAAGATTAACTTTTATCCTCAATCAAGCACTTCCAATATGCAAAATCAAAGTAAACTTCTATCACCAACAAGTTTTTATATGCATATATGAATACAATAAAACCAAAGGGATCAAACTTAGGTGAATGTAGTGTTTTCTCTACATACATGAATACAATAAATGATAATCTTAAATTGTATTAACAAAAAACAGAAGTGCCAAGACGTTTGTAAGGATCCCAAGCATGACTTTGAAATGTTACCTTAACAAATAGAAAACACATTAATCCTCCTTAAGAAACATTGCAGACTAATTAAATGACTTCAATATATACATAAAATTATATAATAAATATGGAGAATTCAAGGTCTACATTATTTGATTAAAGAGGTTTTTAAGGAAACACTTTAAACCCCCATAAACCAATGTGAATTTAGGAAGCTCATGGTCAAAATTAGGTTAAATGTCATGTTATCTATAAAAAAGTTTCAATACCTCCATATGTAGAATCAGCAGCAGCGCATCAATTCTTGCACACAAATACCTCGAATTATTAGAATCAATTTGAGCAGAGATCAAATTAAAACACAAGAAAACAATGAGCAAGATTGATTTAAAACAATTCCTACATATACCTAGATGTGAAGAAGTAATTCAAGATGAAATCGTGACAAAAATTAAATCAAAGACAGACCTTTATAACAACAGTGGTCTTGAGTGCCAATTGAATGAATCAAAGGTTGACTGGCAGGGAACCGTCTGGTATTATGATTGAACTGAAGAGTTTGCGATGGCATTGAAGGAGTCTTAACCTCCGATATTAAAGGGGGCTTCAAATAACGGATCCTTTGAACCTCCGGTGTTAGAACAGTGACAACCCTAAAAATAAATGGATAATTTTCTACCTTAAAAATTATATTACGACTAAATAAATATTATTATGTCAAGTATATATATATTTCACGTATGCATGTTTGCATGCATGTATATATATGCATAAAATTTACATGTGCATGCATGTATATATATGAAAGTTTCATATGCATGTTTGCATGCATGTATAGAATTTAAGCATGCATGTTTTTGCATGTACATATATATTCTACTTGTGATATATATTCTACATGTATATATATATACACACACATAAGTTAGACTTATGATTATCTATATTATTATATATGTGTATTATAGGTAAGCATGGTTACATGCTTGCTAAAATTTACGTATGCGTGTATGAATATACATCTATAAATGCATCCATATATAAATACAAATTAAGTGGATCAAAACCAAAACAAACACAACCAAATCAAACCCTCAAAACACTACTTAAAAACTAAGATTAACACTAAACTAAAAACACCAAACCACCCTCCCAATTCCCTTGGCTACAAGCATGCTCTATCACCCCCTCATGGCACCAACCTTGCCCATCTAGCCGCCACCTTGCATCCAAAGTCCCTTAGTCTTCAAACATCATCATTACTTGACACTAAGCCTCCTATAAATTGAACACTTCACTAACCTATGAATGCTTACTCATCCATGCTATCATGAGGGTGCCATTAATGGCAACCGACCCTTTTGCCCCTAAAAAGCTTTCGACTCCACCATTGCAACCACAAACACATCACAACCAAAGCCACTTCCAATTTCCTATTATCTTTCGGGTTATAAGCTGCAACCATCAAAACCGTGACCACCACCACCTTTTATCTCTCAAAACGCAACCATCACCTTTGTCTCTAAGTCCTCGGGCTTTCTTTGGAACACCACACACAACCACCATCGCACACCATCACCAACACCACCTTCACCCGTAGCCAAACACCACCACCAACATCCTTTACCACCTTACTTCCCTCTACCTCTCGGTTTTACAAGCAATACAAGCATCCAAGAACTCAAGACACCTTCCTCTTCTCATTACAAAGGTTAAAAATCCTTCTAAATATTTAAGATGCCAAAAATTTACATATGTGTTATAAACATATATAATTTGTTTGGTACATGTATATGTACCAAAACTAATCTTAATATATCTTGAAACCTTAATATCCATCAAGAACCAGTAATAAAATCAGAAAAACTTGACAAAAAGGTATATTTTTTATTTAATCTTGAAATATTAAGAAAAATCTAGTAAAAATACTAAATAATTATGATTGTGGGAATAAACGTTGGAAAATATTTAGAAATACTAAATCATTATTCTGTGAATTTTAGTATAAATATATTAAGTAAAATAATTTATACAAATTATTTAAAAATAAAGAAAATACTCAAAAAATACCAATAATTCAGGAAAATTCTGGAAAAATCTAAAAATGACTCTTTTGAGATTAAAAGCTCCAGAAATTATTTGGTATTTTATTTCCTTATTTTGTTTGAAAAATGAATTTTTAAGTGATCTGTAGTAGAAAATTCTATATAAATACTTATATAGTATCATAAATCGTGAAAAATTTACTGACGATATAATAAATCAGATTCAATATATGGTATAAATTTCATAATTTTTGAAGTTATATAAGTATTTTTAATGAATTTTGGGAATATTATAGGAATTACAGAAAACAATCTATTTTTAATTGGACATCATAAATTTTATGGGATAATGTAAACTGTTGAAATAGTGTTCTGTAAATTTTTGGAAATTTTTGGATAGCATTAGCTATTTTTGATGATTTATGGAGACTTTAAAATAATTATAACAATTTATATATAGTAAAGTGAAAATTGAGAATTTTATGGTGATGTTAGCTGATTATTTTACAGCTAAAATTTCAGGAACTTGTTATATCTGAAGATCTAAAATTTTTAAAGAAATTTTTATCTAACTTATGTATTATTTTATAGGTTACGATTTGGAGAAACGGTGAGACTCATAGTCTCATTTTGGTATTTGTAAAGTTTTTGGGGGAAAAAGCATACTGTTTATGTTGATGCATTATTTTTGGAAATATTTTAAGACATACTGTCATTTGTGATAGAACCATTAATTCGAATGAGGAACCGTCTGATAATATTAGTAGCACTACTAGGAGAATATTTTACACCAACAGGATGAGTATTATGATGCTATTTGAATATTTCCTGCACCAACCGAATGAGGGTTGAGATGTAATATTATCTGATCTTGTGAATTATTTCGTGACAGTATGATTATTTGTGTGAGTAGGTTTGGTTGTAATTGGTGCATCAATAAAATGTTTTGTCTGGAAATAAACCTATAATCTCATCAACTTTATGTTAACTATTTCAGTATGCTTTTTCAGGTGAAAATGACTAAAAATATAGACTTTTCCTTTGATGTTTACAATGGATGGGGTGAAGTTGTGGGACGAGTATGTGTAAGCCTAACCGTTAATATCTACGATGGCAGCGTGGTAGTGGATGCGTATTTTCATCGTACCTGAAGATGTTAGCTAAATAATATGTTATAATAAGGGTTATATCAAATTTTGACTTATATGTAATGATGTAATCCAAATTATGATATATATATGAAGTATGTGTTTTATGTTTTCATATTATTGTGATTTAAAGTTCTTGTAATCAATTACGTTCTGAACAAACAAGTCACATCTAAATATCGTTTTACGCTTTCGCCGGGATGTGACAGGTTGGTATCAGAGCCATTGGTTATAGAGAATTAGGTACAATGAAAGTACCTAGACTATAACCATAAGCTCAAATAATAGTAAATTTTTTTTATGTGAAATTCTGTGATTCTATGATTTCATGCTTAATAATTATAATAATATGTGACTAACCATTTTGTGAAATATTATAAAGAAGTTCGTGCAGTTATGAATTCAGATAGTTACCATAATGAGACCGATCCTTCCGAGTGCCCAGACCATAGCAACTTTAAGAAAATAACACCAGAACCAGAACCTCAACAAGCTATGGAAATCCGTCGACTGGAAGTGGAACATAAGCCAAAATTCTATGTTCAACGTGCACCGGTACACATTGAAGGATATACAATTAAGACCCCTAGGAAAAAGATACAACGTGGGAACAGGTTTATGACTAAGCAAGCTGAGGATATAGAAATACAACATTCTGATTCCCCCAGAAATGAAGATAAGATAACTAAAAGACAAGAGTTGGATCAAGTGAAGACAGCTCGACGGACTCTTAGAAAACTTAAGAAAATACAACTAGGAATCTGGAGAATCCAGAAGGACATCAAGCAAATCAAAACGCCCAAGAAGAATATCTTCACAAAGATATGGAATTGGATTCGCAAGAGTTAGAAGACTATAGTCTAACTTATCATAATAGAGAAATAAGAGCTTAATTGATATAAATATATGTATCCTTATGTTGAAATATTTATTTGATATATGTTAAATGATTTTGTGTTAGAATATTTATTTATGATACTAATGTTATAATTCACTATAGTGAATCATGCCGCCAAAAATAAACACTCAGCCTGTACGAAGAACAGCTCGAGTGGGACGACCTAGAACCCGACTTGGGGAAGAAACACCCGTGAACACTGACACAAATGAGAATGATAGAATTTCTCAAATAGTATCCTAACAAATAGAAGCTACCTTACCTACCCTAATAACCCAGCTACAACAAAATCTGAATTTTGGAACCACCTCACACCCACCAGAAAGGCCTGAAAATATTAATACAGAGGAGCGACAGGAAAAAGAAATCCTGAATGGAGTCTCGAAAGGATGTTCTTACAAAACCTTTATGTCCTGCAGACCCCGGGAATTCGATGGAAAGGGAGGAGTTGTGCAAGCCTTACGATGGTTAGATGAAATGGAAGGAGTCTTGGAAATCAGTAACTATGCTAAAAATTACAAGGCACTCTTTGCTTCGCATTCACTAAAAGGAGAGGCACAATCCTGGTGGAAAATGGAGGTACACACTAGAGGTAGACATGTTATGAATAAGATAAGATGGGAAGATTTTAGAAATCTAGTGATAGAAAAATATAGCCCTTATAATGAAATAGATAAATTAGAGGCTGAATTCTTAGCACTAGAAGTGAAAGGAGCTGCACACCGGGAATATATTGACAGGTATAATGAACTGTCCAGGTTAGTACCACATCTGATAACCCCTGAATCAAAAAGGATAGGGAGATATATCTGGGGACTAGTACCACAAATAAGAGGGTTAGTGAAATCTGCAGGAACCAAAACCTTTCAAGAAGCAGTAATCCTGTCAGGGAGTCTGACGGATGAAATGATCAGAAATGGATCATTAAGCCATCCACAAATAGGGGAGAAAAGGAAGTGGAATGAAAACCACTTAGGAAGAAGACTTGGAAAAAACCCTCAGAAAAGAATAACCCGACCTCCACCAAGAAATTTCTTAGGAACAGCTCAGGGGAAGAAGATGGATAAACAACCACAGTGTAATATCTGCCAAAGATATCATTCATGAAACTGTATGACAGTGGTTTGTTATAACTGCAAAAAGAAAGGACACATCTGTCGAGATTGCAAAAACCCTACCAACCCTAAACCAGTCTGCTTTCAGTGTGGAAGTGAAAATCATTTTCATAATGAATGCCCACAACGGAAAGGCAAAGCCCAAGTTAACCAGAACAACCCCCGTGGAAGAGCTTTCGTAATACAAGCTGAAGAAGCTCGCCATGAACCAGAAGTGGTAACGGGTACATTCCTTATCAATAACCAGTACGCAAAAGTATTATTTGATACAAGAGCAACTATTAGTTTTGTTTCGAATATCTTTAGACCATCACTTAGTTTAACATCTGAAAAATTAAGTCATAACTATATGATAGAATTAATTGATGGTAAAGTAATAGAAGCTGATGAAATCATTCCTAACTGCATTTTGAATTTAGATGAATATTGTTTTGATATAGATCTGATTCCTATTAAATTAGGAGGATTTGATATCATAGTAGGAATGGATTGGTTGAGTAAGAATCATGCTGAAATTATTTGTGATAAGAAAAAGATAAAGATTTCTTTAATTAAGGAAGACAAAACTCTCTGTATATACGGTGATAGACCAAATGGTATTGTGAAATTGATTTCCCGTGAAAAAGCACATAAATACTTAAATAAGAAATGTTTAGCTTTCTTAGCTCATATAGTTGATGCAAAACTTGATAAAGGAAATTTGGAAAATGTTCCTATTATTAATGAATACCCTGATGTTTTTCCTGATGAATTACCTGGATTACCACCCCCTCGTCAAGTAGAGTTTAAAATAGAGTTAATACCAGGAATCACCCCTATTGCTAAAGCACCATATCGTTTAGCACCAACTGAAATGAAAGAACTCATGACCCAATTACAAGAATTATTAGATAAGGGATTTATACGTCCTAGTGTATCACCTTGGGGAGCACCAGTTCTGTTTGTCAAAAAGAAAGATGGAACTTTTAGGATGTGTATCGATTATAGAGTACTCAATAAAGTTACTATAAAGAATAGATATCCTCTCCCTAGGATTGATGATTTATTTGATCAATTTCAAGGATCTAGTTATTTTTCAAAAATAGATTTAAGATCTGGATATCATCAATTAATAAAACAGGATGACGATATATCTAAAACTGCATTCAGAACTAGATAAGGACATTATGTATTTCTTGTGATGCCATTTGGATTAACCAATGCCCCAGCAGTGTTTATGGATTTAATGAATAGAGTGTGTAAACCCTATTTAGATAAATTCGTTATAGTATTCATAGATGACATTCTGATTTATTCTAAGAAAAAGGAAGACCACGAACAACACTTGAGGTTAACTTTAGAATTGCTACAAAAGGAAAAGTTATATGCAAAATTCTCAAAATGTGAATTTTGGAAAAGAGAAGTACAATTCCTAGGGCACATAGTTAACCAGAATAGAATTCAAGTTGATCCAGCAAAGATTGAGTCAGTTAAGAAATGGAAAGTTCCAAAAACCCCAACTGAAGTACGATAATTCTTCGGTTTAGCAGGATATTACAGGAGATTTATAGAAAATTTCTCGAGAATAGCTCAACCATTGACAGAATTGACCAAGAAGAATAGAAAGTATATATGGGAAGAAAAACAAAATGAAACTTTTGAACTCCTCAAAAGTAAGTTATGTAGTGCACCCATATTAGCTTTGCCAGAAGGGACAGATAATTTTATAGTGTATTGTGATGCATCACATCAAGGTTTTGGATGTGTTTTAATGCAAAAAGACAAAGTAATTGCATATGCATCCAGACAACTTAGGGGTAGTGAAAATAATTATACCACCCATGATCTAGAATTAGGAGCTATAGTATTTACACTAAAAATTTGAAGACATTATATGTATGGTACTAAGTGTACAATATATACGGATCATAAAAGTCTACAACACATCTTTGATCAGAAGATGTTAAATATGAGGCAGAGAAGATGAGTAGAATTACTAAGTGATTATGACTGTGAAATCAAGTATCATCCTGGTAAAGCAAATGTAGTTGCTGATGCTCTAAGTAGGAAAGAAAGGACTAAGCCATTACGGGTACGTGCTATGAGAATGGAACTACGTTCAGATTTGTTAAGACAAATCCGGGAAGCCCAACAAGAAGATGTGTTTAAACTAAAAGGACAATTAATGGACATGAAAGAAGAAATAGATGGAATTCTGAAGTTTAAAGGAAGAATTTGGATACCTGACAATAGCATGATTAGAACAACTGTCCTACAAGAAGCTCATAAGTCAAGATATTCTGTGCATCCAGGGAATAATAAAATGTACAAGGATTTGAAAAGCCAATATTAGTGGCCAGGCATGAAAAGATCAGTCGGAGAATTTGTGGAACAATGTGATGTCTGTTCAAGAATAAAAGCTGAATATCAAAAATCTTCAGGATACCTACAGCAACCTGAGATTCCAGAATGGAAATAGGATCAAATTACAATAGACTTCATAACTAAACTACCAAGAACCAGAAATGGATACGACACAATTTGGGTTATAGTAGATAGATTGACTAAGTCAGATTATTTCTTACCCATACGAGAAGATTATAAGATTGAGAGACTAGCAAGAATTTACATAAAGGAAATTATGTCTAGACATGGAATACCTGTATCCATTATCAGATAGAGATAGTAGATTTACTTCCAGATTCTGGCAGACATTACAAAAAGCCTTAGGAACCCAAGTGAACTTAAGTACAGCCTATCATCCACAGACTGATGGACAAAATGAAAGAACAATACAAATACTAGAAGATATGTTAAGAGCTTGTGCTATAGACTTTGGTGGAAATTAGGATAGCCACTTACCATTAATAGAATTTTCATACAATAACAGTTATCACTCTAGTATAGGGTTAGCTCCATTTGAAGCTTTATACGGAAGAAAGTGTAGATCACCCTTGTGTTGGAATGAAATAGGTGATAGACAACTCACAGGTCTTGAATTAATCTAAGAAACCACGGACAAGATCACTGAAATTAAAAATAGATTAAAAGCAGCTCGTGATCGACAGAAAAAGTTATGCAGACAAACAAAGAAAACCATTGGAATTTCAAATAAAAGACATGATCTACCTAAAGATATCTCACTCAAAAGGAATCTTCCGGTTTGGAAAACCAAGTAAGCTAAACCCTAGGTATGTCGGTCCATTTAAAATTCTTGACAGAATTGGTCCTGTGGCATATAGGTTGGAATTACCTCAAGAATTAAGTGAAGTGCATAACACCTTTCATGTGCCCAACCTCAAGAAATGTCTAACCAATGAAACCTTAGAGGTACCAATTCAAGAAGTCAGAGTAGATAGGAAACTTCATTTTATGGAGGAACCAGTAGCTATTATAGACAAAGAAATAAAGAAGTTAAGAAGGAACATAATCCCCATAGTGAAAGTTAAATGGAATGCAAAGAAAGGTCCAGAATACATGTGGGAAAGAGAAGATGAGATCAAGAAGAAATACCTCCACTAATTCAGAGGTAATGATCAGTTAAATTATTCTAAAATTTAAGAAATCACACTCCAAGGAATTTCGAGACGAAATTCTTTTAACAGGGGGAGAATGTGACAACCCTAAAAATAAATGGACAATTTTCTACCTTAAAAATTATATCACGACTAAATAAATATTATTATGTCAAGTATATATATATTTCACGTATGTATGTTTGCATGCATGTATATATATGCATAAAATTTACATGTGCATGCATGTATATATATGAAAGTTTCGTATGCATGTTTGCATGCATGTATAGAATTTAAGCATGCATGTTTTTGCATGTACATATATATTCTACTTGTGATATATATTCTACATGTATGTATATATATATATACACACATAAGTTAGACTTATGATTATCTATATTATTATATATGTGTATTATAGGTAAGCATGGTTGCATGCTTGCTAAAATTTACGTATGTGTGTATGAATATACATCTATAAATGCATCCATATATATATATACAAATTAAGTGGATCAAAACCAAAACAAACACAACCAAATCAAACCCTCAAACACTAATTAAAAACTAAGATTAACGCTAAACTAAAAACACCAAACCACCCTCCCAATTCCCTCGGCTACAAGCATGCTCTATCACCCCCTCATGACACCAACCTTGCCCATCTAGCCGCCACCTTACATCCAAAGTCCCTTAGTCATCAAACATCATCATTACTTGACACTAAGCCTCCTAAAAATTGAACACTTCATTAACCTATGAATGCTTACTCATCCATGCTATCATGAGGGTGCCATTAATGGCAACCGACCCTTTTGCCCCCTAAAAAGCTTTTAGACTCCACCATTGCAACCACAAACACATCACAACCAAAGCCACTTCCAATTTCCTATTATCTCTCGGGTTATAAGCTGCAACCATCAAAACCGCGACCACCACCACCTTTTATCTCTCAAAACGCAACCATCACCTTTGTCTCTAAGTCCTCGGGCTTTCTTTGGAACACCACACACAACCACCATCGCACACCATCACCAACACCACCATCACCCGTAGCCAAACACCACCACCAACATCCATCACCACCTTACTTCCCTCTACCTCTCGGTTTTACAAGCAAGACAAACATCCAAGAACTCAAGACACCTTCCTCTTCTCATTACAAAGGTTAAAATCCTTCTAAATATTTAAGATGCCAAAAATTTACATATGTGTTATAAACACATATAATTTGTTTTGGTACATGTATATGTACCAAAACTAATCTTAATAAATCTTGAAACCTTAATATCCATCAAGAACCAGTAATAAAATCAGAAAAACTTGACAAAAAGGTATATTTTGATTTAATCTTGAAATATTAAGAAAAATCTAGTAAAAATACTAAATAATTGCGATTGTGTGAATAAACATTGGAAAATCTTTAGAAAATATTATATTCTGTGAATTTTAGTAAAAATATATTAAGTAAAATAATTTATACAAATTATTTAAAAATAAAGAAAATACTCAAAAATACAAATAATTTGGAAAAATTCTGGAAAAATCACAGAATGGCTCTTTTGAGATATAAAAGCACCAGGAATTATTTGGTATTTTATTTCCTTATTATGTTTGAAAAATGAATTTTTAAGTGATCTGTAGTAGAAAAATCTAAATAAATACTTAAATAGTACCATAAATCTTGAAAAATTCACTGAAGCTATTATAAATCAGATTAAATATATGGTATAAGTTTCATAATTTTTGAAGTTATATAACTATTTTTAATGAATTTTGGGAATATTATAGGAATTAAAGAAAACAATCTGTTACGAATTGGACATCATAAATTTTATGGGATAATGTAACCTGTTTAAATTGTGTTCTGTAAAGTTTTGGAAATTTTTGGATAGCAATTTTGGTGGTTTATGGAGACTTTAAAATAATTATAACAATTTATATATAGTAAAGTGAAAATTGAGATTTTTATGGTGATGTTAGCTGATTATTTTATAGCTAAAATTTCAGGAACTTGTTATATCTTAAGTTCTAAAAATTTTAAAGAAATTTTTATCTAACTTATGAATTATTTTATATGTTACGATTTGAAGAAACGGTAAGACTCATAGCCCCATTTTGGTATTTGTAAAGTTTTTGGAGGAAAAGCATACTGTTTATGTTGATGCATTATTTTTGAAAATATTTTGAGACTTACTGTCATTTGTGATACAACCATTAATTCGAATGAGGAACCGTCTGATAATATTAGTAGCGCTACTAGGAGAATATTTTGCACCAACAGGATGAGTGTTGTGATACTATTTGAATATTTCCTGCACCAACCGAATGAGGGTTGAGATGTAATATTATCTGATCTTGTAAATTATTTCGTGACAGTACGATTATGTGTGTGGACAGGTTTGGTTGTAATTGGTGCATCAATAAAATGTTTTATCTGGAAATAAACCTATGATTCCACCATAGCAGGGCTAGCCTAGCATGATTCCAGGTGTGGAACTAGCCTAGCCAACTCGTGGAATCGGTCAGTATAAGCTGCGCGCCCCGCCCCCACCATAGCATGATTCCAGAACTCGTGCTCAAGCTTTTGCATCTCATTGTGAGGGCAGTATTCCTCGGTAATCAAGGCTTTAAATTCATCCCAAGTCATCTGCATCGCAGATTCCCTTCCTCTAGCTTGAACCTGGGTGTTCCACCAGGTTAGTGCTCGGCCCTGTAGTGAGCACGTAACATACTTGATCTTTTGACTGTCGAGGCATTCACTGATGTCGATCACCGCCTCCATTTTTTCAAGCCATCTAGTCAGGGCTATCGCCCCACCTTTTCCATCGAATTCACGGGGCTTACAGGCCACAAACTCCTTGTAAGAACAGCCCCGCTTGACATTAGCAATTCCAGTCTTATTACCGGTTGTACCACCATTCCCGGTCTCTTGGTTACTTTCATTCCCATTCGGGTTCCCATTACCCTCGTTCTCGTTACCACCATCCCCGTGGGAGTGGTTTTGCTGTTGCAAAGCGTCGCTCACTTGAGCTACAATAGTGGGAATTAAGGCAGTCATTTGTTGAGCAATCAGAGCTTCCATGTCAGGGTTTCCAGTCTCTTGAGTATTGCCAATAGGACCTTCATTTGTTCCTGAAGGTCTACCTCTGCCTCTGCCTCTGCCCCTCGGGGCTTCACTTCCGCTACTACTTCTGCGGTTAGATCTTCGAGGCGGCATGTTCTATTCATAAAAGAGGTAACATATAAGCTTTAGTCACCTTAAGATAATCAAGTACTCCACCCATCAAGTTCCAACGTTCGATGCTCCGGTCAGTCAAGATCACCATGTAGCCCATTTCAAGCATATTCTCGGTATATCGGTGATGTTTATATATAGGGTTCCCCGTAGCGTTCCCACCACACCCACGATGTACCGAGAATGATGCCTAATCCGGTTACATGGCATCCGACCTTCCTTCATATCACATCCATAATAATCCATCAAGTCAACTGAGAGCCCAACATGTAATCACGTATAGTCTAGCGGAGGTTGTCTATCTCGCGTCCTTGAAAGGACTCAGACATAGCCTTCTCGGTTCGGTCTAAGTATCTGAGGTCAAGCACAGTGTATGATCTGTGAAGATCTCTTCGGGTCTCAACACCCGAATTTGGTTATGATAACTTGGCGCAGAGGGAGCGGAAGATCTAATAGGAAGCATCCCATAAGGGACGAACACAAAGGCTCAAGCACAAAGTGAAAGATCACAAAACAAAAGGATAACCAAACATGTAAAGAGGAACACCTACATGAGATATATAAATGCACACAAACTTAAGCATGCAAATCTACATGAAGGTTCCTAGGTTATAGTCTAGGTCAAGTGTAATTGCCTAATTCTCTATAACCAATGGCTCTGATACCAGTCTGTCACACCCCCGCTGATAGCGGAAACACGGGAAATGCGAACTAGACGGTATCGTCATAACACATGGTATGAATAGAGTAGCATTAATAATATGATGACAAGCGTGTCACGACGATACCCGAATACAATCGGAGACTTGTGTCGTGTATAATAATTTCATGACAGCATAGCCATATACATGAGATAAATGATCACAAAAGCATTAAGATTAACTTGCAATGTAAATTCCCACAACTCGGGAACAAGTATACAAAAGAACATGTTCAAGCTTTACAAGGGTAATAGTTACAAAATGCATCCTAGGGTCTCCTCTAAAAGGCAGCTCTCCTAGCTCTTTAATTACCCTGATCACCTGAAAAGAAATGCTCAAAACGGTCAACAATAATGTTGGTGAGCTTCGCAGGTTTAAATTGTAAACATGTAGTTGATGCTGTATAGTATTTGTAGTGGAATACCGTGCATACAGTTATAAGCAAGCAAGATCACATACCATGAGTTTTATACAACCAAACCTAATGACGTACACACAACAACTTGTCAGAATATATTCACCCAAGGCCCGTTCCTGGCAGTGTGATGGCACTCACAAGTAACCATCTGTCAAGGGTGGGGGTGTCAACCCAGTAGTACTACTAATACCTATCTGTTGGTTCCAACACCGGAATTAATGGTTGTAAGACAGTCCACACAGTAACATCATGTATGCATCAGATAAGTACTCACAAAACAGTATCACGTTGATTCCAAGTGTGAAAATTGTATGTATGTTGTACAGCATTGAAAACGTGTGAGCATACTTTTCCCCCATGTTTGTAAAAGTTTGAAACAATTGTATAAGCGTAAAAAGGGGCCACGAAACTCACAGAACAGATGATAAGCACAAACGATGAAGTATCCCAAGTGTAGAACGCCATGAACAGTCAGCACCTATCGACAGTTACTGACAAGCGTTAATAATGTATATGAAGTATAAGTTAATACCAATAGGTTCGGGCAATTTCGGTTCGGTCGTGGGCAGTACACACAAGCAGACACACACACCTCAAACCTTATGTAGGAATCGAGTATTTAAAGCTAGCCATCATTATTATGACATTCGAGCGATGACATTATTTCTGATGTCGCCTTATCAGTACCAGACACTCGAAAGGAAATCACATTTACATGCATTGTCATTCACCCAACAGGACCTGACGCACGACTGACACTCCATTCACACGAGTGGACTTTCAGTCGTACGAATTAGCTACTTTCGTACAATTGAACCTTCATTCGTGTGAATAAGCCTTCAGTCGTACCATGCAATACCAGTCGCACGACCCAACAACCATTCACGCGACTCAACATCCTTTCGCGCGAATCAGCTTCATTCGCGCGAATGTACCTTCATTCGCGCGACAGGCCTCCACCCGTGCGATTCATGCACAATCGCACACAAGCACATCCGCATGACTCAATCGTGCGATTAGCCCAATCGCACGGTTCAGTCGCACACTCACTCATTCGCACTCAATCACATTCGCATGACTTAGCCGCGCGATTTGCCCAATCGCACCATTCAGTCGCGAGAGAACCCCCAGTCGCGCCACCCAGTCGCACGACACAGCCAACCGTATGACTCAATCGCGCGATTAGCCTATTCGCGCGATTCAGTCGCGCAGACAGAAATCGCGACTGCGGGAAGGTGCAGGTTGGCCTTCGGCGACCCGAACACGAGTTTTACCCAACCAGAACCTCTAGAACTCATATTCTAACCTATCTAGACAAGAAGCACACTCAGAAACAAGACATGCAAGCCCACACGACCTCATGTGCTCGGATGAACCCGAGCACCCGAAAACCCTAAAACGTAGTAGTGAAATCGGGTTAAAAACGAGGTAGTGAGGTTATCTACCTGCTAGGAACGAGTAGTCACGATGATACTCAAGTTTTGGCTACGAAAATGCAACAAATGGGTCGGTTTTTGGTGTAGTCTAGAGAGAGAAATGGAGAGAGAATGGTGGAGAAGAAGAAGGAGTGAGGAGGAGAAGAGGAAGAAGTGGCTGGAAGGAGGGTATTTATACCTAGCCTAGTTCCTCAAAGTGTCAAGTTTAGTCCCCGCACTTTGCGCTCGGGTTCCCAAATTTTGTTTTGGTTGAAAACGTTATAATTTAGTCTTGTTTTATTGATGATAAAATGTTATTAATGTTATTTATAAGTTAAAAATGATTTTATTCATGACAATTATTTTATTAAAAAAATGACGTGTTTAGTGTTAACGGGGCAAATCTTGGAGAAACGTCTTAAGATAACGACAAGTCAAGCAACAATACCACACATATAAGGACAACTAAGTAAAACAAATATGGTATTCACGTAGTTGGTTCGTCAAAATGAGGAATGACTGTTAACAAAGGTTAAGTAAAACACGTTAAATGACGGACCTTTGGTGACGGATGTCACAGTATCCCCCAGTTTAGGGAATTTCATCCCGAAATTCAACTGGTGCTAGGTCTAAGAGCGTCATCCTCGAATAGATGTGGATATTTATGTCTTAGCTGATCTTCACGTTCCCATGTAGACTCTGGCCCTCGTTTGGAATTCCATCTTACACGGACGATAGGTATCTTGCTGCGCCTTAGCCTTTTGACTTTTCGGTCCATGACCTCAATAGGTTCCTCAATAAAATGAAGCTTTTCGTCGATCTTGATTTCCTCAATTGGTACGTGTAAGGACTCGTCCGCCAAACACTTTTTGAGTTTCGACACGTGAAAAGTATCATGCATACCGCTGAGTTCTTGTGGCAACCTCAATCGGTACGCCACCGGGCTGATTCTTTCTGTAATCTCGAATGGTCCTACGTATCGAGGGGCTAACTTCCCTTTCTTACCAAATCGTACGATCCCTTTCCAGGGAGAGACTTTGAGTAAGACATGATCCCCAACATTGAATTCTAGAGGCTTCCGACGATTGTCGGCATAGCTCTTTTGGCAATCTCTAGCTGCTTTAAGTCGGTCTTTGATTAGGAAGATCTTATCAGTGGTTTCTTGAATGATCTCTGGGCCCGTAAGCTGGCTTTCACCAACTTCAGCCCAACAAACCGGTGATCTACATTTCCGTCCATACAACGCTTCGAATGGTGCGCATCCAATGCTTGTGTGATAGCTGTTGTTGTAGGAGAACTCAATCAACGGTAGATGAGTATCCCAACTGCCACCAAAATCAATGACACATGCCCTCAGCATGTCCTCAAGCGTCTGTATCGTTCGTTCACTTTGGCCGTCTGTCTGGGGGTAATAGGCTGTACTCATATCTAATCGTGTGCCCATCGCTTTCTGTAACGTCTGCCAAAAGCGTGAAGTAAATCAACTGTCTCGGTCGGATATGATTGACACCGGCACCCCGTGCCGCGTCACGACCTCTTTGATGTACAACCTTGCCAGCTTATCCATTTTATAGTCTTCTCGGATAGGTAGGAAGTGAGTGGATTTTGTCATTCGATCCACCACGACCCATATCGAGTCGTGCCCACTTGGCGTTCTCGGGAGTTTGGTAATAAAATCCATAGTGATGTTCTCCCATTTCCACTCGGGAATTTCAGGTTGTTGCAATAGTCCCGATGGTTTCTGGTGTTCAGCCTTGACCTTTGAACAAGTCAAGCATTTGCTCACGTATACAGCAACATCTTTCTTCATACCTGGCCACTAGTATAGCTCTTTCAGATCGTGGTACATCTTGTCCGCACCAGGATGAATAGAGTATCGAGTCTTGTGTGCTTCATCCAAGACTAGTGTACGTACACCTCCCCATCTGGGGACCCATATACGATCTATGAAGTAATGTACGCCGTCATCCTTGCGAGTCATCTGTTTATCCAACCCTCGGAATTCTTCTCTCGCAAGGTTTTCTTCTTTCAATGCCTCGTTTTGTACCATTTGAATCTGGGCCTTTAGATTAGTTTGAATAGTCAAACCTAGCGCTCGAGTGCGTAATGGTTTCACACGTTCTTTGCGGCTTAAAGCATCAGCCACCACGTTAGCTTTCCCCGGGTGATACCGGATTTCACAATTGTAGTCGCTAAGTAGCTCTACCCAGCGTTGCTGTCGCATGTTAAGTTCTTTCTGGTTCATGATGTGTTGAAGGCTCTTATGGTCTGTGTAGATGATGTATTTGGTTCCATATAGATAATGTCTCCATATCTTGAGTGCAAATACTACAGCACCCAACTCCAAATCGTGAGTTGTGTAGTTCTTTTCATGCACCTTGAGTTGTCGCGAGGCATAAGCAATTACCTTATCTTTCTGCATTAGTACACAGCCCAAACCTTGATGTGAAGCATCACAGTACACTACAAAATCATCGGTTCCGTCTGGAAGGGACAATATTGGTACGTTGCACAACTTCTCCTTCAATGTTTGGAACGCCTGTTCTTGTGCTTTCCCCCAATCAAACTTCTTGTCTTTCTGAGTCAACAAGGTTAACGGTTGTGCGATCTTGGAGAAATTCGCAATGAAGCGACGATAGTATCCGGCCAATCCTAAGAATTGCCGTATCTCGGAAGGTGTTTGGGGTGTATTCCATTTCTTCACGGCTTCAATCTTACCGGGGTCCGCATGAATTCCATCTTTGTTAACCACATGACCCAAAAACTTCACTTCTCGAAGCCAGAATTCACACTTCGAGAATTTGGCGAAAAGTTTCTCTTCCCACAACAGTTCTAGAATTGCTCGAAGGTGTTCTTCGTGATCCTCTTTCGAATGAGAGTAGATAAGTATGTCGTCTATGAACACGATCACAAACTTATCAAGATAAGGCTTGCACACCCGATTCATCAGATCCATAAAGACAGCTGGTGGGTTAGTCAATCCGAACGGCATGACCAAGAACTCATAGTGCCCGTAACGAGTTCTAAAAGCTGTTTTTGGAATATCGTCCTTGAATACCCTTAGTTGGTGATATCCAGATCGAAGGTCGATCTTAGAGAAATACGAGGCTCCTTGCAACTGATCAAACAGGTCGTCGATTCTAGGGAGAGGATACTGATTCTTCACGGTCAGTTTGTTCAGTTCCCTGTAGTCGATACATATACGGAACGACCCATCCTTCTTCTTGACAAACAATACCGGTGCTCCCCACGCTGAATGACTCGGTCGAATGAAAACCTTCTCCAGTAGTTCCTGTAATTGGCTGGACAACTCTTGCATCTCGGAGGGTGCTAACCGATACGGTGTCTTTGCTATCGGTGTAGCTCCAGGAATCAGCTCTATATGGAATTCCACCTGTCGTGGAGGAGGCAATCCAGACAAATCATCAGGGAACACCTCCGGGTAATCCCGTACAATTGGAATGTCTGCCAATTTTATCTCTTCTTCTTTCTTTTCTACGATGTGAGCCAGAAAAGTGTAACACTGCTTCCGTAGACTTCGGCGGGCTTTCATGCAAGAAATGAGCTTTAGTGTTCTTCCCGGTCGTTCTACTTGAATCTTGAGTACCTCCCCGTTTGGCATGGGGATTCGTACTACTTTCTCCCGACAAACAATCTCGGCTCCATGATTTGACAACCAATCCATACCCACTATCACATCGAAGCTGCCTAACTCGAATGGTATTAAATCTATGCTAAAGACTTGATCTTCCAACATTAGGGTGCAATTCATAATAATCTCGTCTGCTTGTTCAACCCTACCATTAGCCATTTCTACGGAGTAACTAGTTTCTAGTCTACTGGCACTCAAATCAAGCATATGCACGAACTCAGAAGATATAAAACTATTGTCTGCTCCAGTATCAAATAGTATGGATGCGAAATGGTGATTGAGCAGATACGTACCCGTAACAATGTTCGGGTCCTGACGGGCATCATTAGCTCCCATGACGAAGGCACGTCCCCGTGCAGCATTTCCTGGGTTTCCTTGGCCTTGAGCGCCCGCTATGGCCATCACTTGCTGTTGATTATTCCCTTGTTGACTCGGTGCCCTATTCAGTCGGGGGCACATGTTTCTGAAGTGATCGAGGCCTCCACATTTGTAGCATGCCCTGGCATTCCCGGCGGGGTTAACCGCATTGACGGGTGCAACCAGATTCGGTGCCACTCTACAATCTCTTGCTAGGTGCCCCGGGCGCCTACAGTTTACGCACACCCGGCACTGCACCTCTGGGGGATGATGATAGCTGCATCTGTCACATTTGGGGTGTGGCCCAACATACTCTCTCTTACCCGGTGTCACAGCCACGAAACTCCTGGTGATCTTGGCCCTCTTATCAGATTTCCCGACACTCGACCGGCTAGTTTCCCCAACATCCTTTCGCTTCTCTGCTCCCCTACCCAATACCCCTGTTCGTACCATCTCATCGGTTAGAGCGCCAGCCTTCAAAATTGCGCTCTGAATCATAGGAGGAGCAGCTGCAGTTACCATTGCTCGTATTTGAGGTGCGAGTCCCCAAATGTACCTCTCAATCCTCTTAGATTCCGGAGTGACCAGGTGTGGAACTAGCCTAGCCAACTCGTGGAATCGGTCAGTATAATCTGCGCGCCCCGCCCCCACCATAGCATGATTCCAGAACTCGTGCTCAAGCTTTTGCATCTCATTGTGAGGGCAGTATTCCTCGGTAATCAAGGCTTTAAATTCGTCCCAAGTCATCTGCATCGCAGATTCCCTTCCTCTAGCTTGAACCTGGGTGTTCCACCAGGTTAGTGCTCGGCCCTGTAGTGAGCACGTAACATACTTGATCTTTTGACTGTCGAGGCATTCACTGATGTCGATCACCACCTCCATTTTCTCAAGCCATCTAGTCAGGGCTATCGCCCCACCTTTTCCATCGAATTCACGGGGCTTACAGGCCACAAACTCCTTGTAAGAACAGCCCCGCTTGACATTAGCAATTCCAGTCTCATTACCGGTTGTACCACCATTCCCAGTCTCTTAGTTACTTTCATTCCCATTCGGGTTCCTATTACCCTCGTTCTCGTTACCATCATCCCCATGGGAGTGGTTTTGCTGTTGCAAAGCGTCGCTCACTTGAGCTACAATAGTGGGAATTAAGGCAGTCAGTTGTTGAGCAATCAGAGCTGCCATGTCAGGGTTTCCAGTCTCTTGAGTATTGCCAATAGGACCTTCATTTGTTCCTGAAGGTCTACCTCTGTCTCTGCCTCTGCCCCTCGGGACTTCACTTCCGCTACTACTTCTGCAGTTAGATCTTTGAGGCGGCATGTTCTATTCATGAAAGAGGTAACATATAAGCTTTAGTCACCTTAAGATAATCAAGTACTCCACCCATCAAGTTCCAACGTTCGATGCTCCGGTCAGTCAAGATCACCATGTAGCCCATTTCAAGCATATTCTCGGTATATCGGTGATGTTTATATATAGGGTTCCCCGCAGCGTTCCTACCACACCCATGATGTACCGAGAATGATGCCTAATCCGGTTACATGGCATCCGACCTTCCTTTATATCACATCCATAATAATCCATCAAGTCAACTGAGAGCCCAACATGTAATCACGTATAGTCTAGCGGAGGTTGTCTATCTCGCGTCCTTGAAAGGACTCAGACATAGCCTTCTCGGGTCGGTCTCAGTATCTGAGGTCAAGCGCAGTGTATGATCTGTGAAGATCTCTTCGGGTCTCAACACCCGAATTTGGTTATGATAACTTGGCGCAGAGGGAGCGGAAGATCTAATAGGAAGCATCCCATAAGGGACGAACACAAAGGCTCAAGCACAAAGTGAAAGATCACAAAACAAAAGGATAACCAAACATGTAAAGAGGAACACCTACACGAGATATATAAATGCACACAAACTTAAGCATGCAAATCTACATGAAGGTTCCTAGGTTATAGTCTAGGTCAAGTGTAATTGCCTAATTCTCTATAACCAATGGCTCTGATACCAGTCTGTCACACCCCCGCTGATAGCGAAAACACGGGAAATGCGAACTAGACGGTATCGTCATAACACATGGTATGAATAGAGTAGCATTAATAATATGATGACAAGCGTGTCACGACGATACCCGAACACAATCGGAGACTTGTGTCGTGTATAATAATTTCACGACAGCATAGCCATATACATGAGATAAATGATCACAAAAGCATTAAGATTAACTTGCAATGTAAATTCCCACAACTCGGGAACAAGTATACAAAAGAACATGTTCAAGCTTTGCAAGGGTAACAGTTACAAAATGCATCCTAGGGTCTCCTCTAAAAGGCAGCTCTCCTAGCTATTCAATTACCCTGATCACCTGAAAAGAAATGCTCAAAACGGTCAACAATAATGTTGGTGAGCTTCGCAGGTTTAAATTGTAAACATGTAGTTGATGTTGTATAGTATTTGTAGTGGAATACCGTGCATACAGTTATAAGCAAGCAAGATCACATACCATGAGTTTTATACAACCAAACCTAATGACGTACACACAACAACTTGTCAGAATATATTCACCCAAGGCCCGTTCCTGGCAGTGTGATGGCACTCACAAGTAACCATCTGTCAAGGGTAGGGGTGTCAACCCAGTAGTACTACTAATACTTATCTGTTGGTTCCAACACCGGAATTAATGGTTGTAAGACAGTCCACACAGTAACATCATGAATGCATCAGATAAGTACTCACAAAACAGTATCACGTTGATTCCAAGTGTGAAAATTGTATGTATGTTGTACAGCATTGAAAACGTGTGAGCATACTTTTCCCCCATGTTTGTAAAAGTTTGAAACAATTGTATAAGCGTAAAAAGGGGCCACGAAACTCACAGAACAGATGATAAGCACAAACGATGAAGTATCCCAAGTGTAGAACGCCATGAACAGTCAGCACCTATCGACAGTTACTGACAAGCGTTAATAATGTATATGAAGTATAAGTTAATACCAATAGGTTTGGGCAGTTTCGGTTCGGTCGTGGGCAGTACACACAAGCAGACACGCACACCTCAAACCTTATGTAGGAATCGAGTATTTAAAGCTAGCCGTCATTATTATGACATTCGAGCGATGACATTATTTCTAATGTCGCCTCATCAGTACCAGACACTCAAAAGGAAATCACATTTACACGCATTGTCATTCACCCAACATGACCTGACGCACGACTGACACTCCATTCACACGAGTGGACTTTCAGTCGTACGAATTAGCTACTTTCGTACAATTGAACCTTCATTCGTGTGACTAAGCCTTCAGTCGTACCATGCAATACCAGTCGCACGACCCAACAGCCATTCGCGCGACTCAACATCCTTTCGCGCGAATCAGCTTCATTCACGCGATTGGACCTTCATTCGCGCGACAGGCCTCTAGCCGTGCGATTCACGCACAATCGCACACAAGCACATCCGCATGACTCAATCGTGCGATTAGCCCAATCGCACGGTTCAGTCGCACACTCACTCATTCGCACTCAATCACATTCGCATGACTTAGCCGCGCTAATTGCCCAATCGCACGATTCAGTCGCGAGAGAACCCCCAGTCGCGCCACCCAGTCGCACGACACAGCCAACCGTATGACTCAATCGCGCGATTAGCCTATTCGCGCGATTCAGTCGCGCAGACAGAAATCGCGACTGCGGGAAGGTGCAGGTTGGCCTTCGGCGACCCGAACACGAGTTTTACCCAACCAGAACCTCTAGAACTCATATTCTAACCTATCTAGACAAGAAGCACACTCAGAAACAAGACATGCAAGCCCACACGACCTCATGTGCTCGGATGAACCCGAGCACCCGAAAACCCTAAAACGTAGCAGTGAAATCGGGTTAAAAACGAGGTAGTGAGGTTATCTACCTGCTATGAACGAGTAGTCACGATGATACTCAAGTTTTGGTGACGAAAATGCAACAAATGGGTCGGTTTTTGGTGTAGTCTAGAGAGAGAAATGGAGAGAGAATGGTGGAGAAGAAGAAGGAGTGAGGAGGAGAAGAGGAAGAAGTGGCTGGAAGGAGGGTATTTATACCTAGCCTAGTTCCTCAAAGTATCAAGTTTAGTCCCCGCACTTTGCGCTCGGGTTCCCAAATTTTGTTTTGGTTGAAAACGTTATAATTTAGTCTTGTTTTATTGATGATAAAATGTTATTAATGTTATTTATAAGTTAAAAATGATTTTATTCGTGACAATTATTTTATTAAAAAAATGACGTGTTTAGTGTTAACAGGGCAAATCTTGGAGAAACGTCTTAAGATAACGACAAGTCAAGCAACAATATCACACATATAAGGACAACTAAGTAAAACAAATATGGTATTCACGTAGTTGGTTCGTCAAAATGAGGAATGACTGTTAACAAAGGTTAAGTAAAACACGTTAAATGACGGACCTTTGGTGACGGATGTCACAGTATCCCCCAGTTGAGGGAATTTCGTCCCGAAATTCAACTGGTGCTAGGTCTAAGAGCGTCATCCTCGAATAGATGTGGATATTTAAGCCTTATCTGATCTTCACGTTCCCATGTAGACTCTGGCCCTCGTTTGGAATTCCATCTTACACGGACGATAGGTATCTTGCTGCGCCTTAGCCTTTTGACTTTTCGGTCCATGACCTCAATTGGTTCCTCAATAAAATGAAGCTTTTCGTCGATCTTGATTTCCTCAATTGGTACGTGTAAGGACTCGTCCGCCAAACACTTTTTGAGTTTCGACACGTGAAAAGTATCATGCACACCGCTGAGTTCTTGTGGCAACCTCAATCGGTACGCCACCGGGCCGATTCTTTCTGTAATCTCGAATGGTCCTACGTATCGAGGGGCTAACTTCCCTTTCTTACCAAATCGTACGATCCCTTTCCAGGGAGAGACTTTGAGTAAGACATGATCCCCAACATTGAATTCTAGAGGCTTCCGACGATTGTCGGCATAGCTCTTTTGGCAATCTCTAGCTGCTTTAAGTCGGTCTTTGATTAGGAAGATCTTATCAGTGGTTTCTTGAATGATCTCTGGGCCCGTAAGCTGGCTTTCACCAACTTCAGCCCAACAAACCGGTGATCTACATTTCCGTCCATACAACGCTTCGAATGGTGCGCATCCAATGCTTGTGTGATAGCTGTTGTTGTAGGAGAACTCAATCAACGGTAGATGAGTATCCCAACTGCCACCAAAATCAATGACACATGCCCTCAGCATGTCCTCAAGCGTCTGTATCGTTCGTTCACTTTGACCGTCTGTCTGGGGGTGATAGGCTGTACTCATATCTAATCGTGTGCCCATCGCTTTCTGTAACGTCTGCCAAAAGCGTGAAGTAAATCAACTGTCTCGGTCGGATATGATTGACACCGGCACCCCGTGCCGCGTCACGACCTCTTTGATGTACAACCTTGCCAGCTTATCCATTTTATAGTCTTCTCGGATAGGTAGGAAGTGAGTGGATTTTGTCATTCGATCCACCACGACCCATATCGAGTCGTGCCCACTTGGCGTTCTCGGGAGTTTGGTAATAAAATCCATAGTGATGTTCTCCCATTTCAACTCGGGAATTTCAGGTTGTTGCAATAGTCCCGATGGTTTCTGGTGTTCAGCCTTGACCTTTGAACAAGTCAAGCATTTGCTCACGTATACAGAAACATCTTTCTTCATACCTGGCCACTAGTATAGCTCTTTCAGATCGTGGTACATCTTGTCCGCACCAGGATGAATAGAGTATCGAGTCTTGTGTGCTTCATCCAAGACTAGTGTGCGTACACCTCCCCATCTGGGGACCCATATACGATCTATGAAGTAATGTACGCCGTCATCCTTGCGAGTCATCTGTTTATCCAACCCTCGGAATTCTTCTCTCGCAAGGTTTTCTTCTTTCAATGCCTCGTTTTGTGCCATTTGAATCTGGGCCTTTAGATTAGTTTGAATAGTCAAACCTAGCGCTCGAGTGCGTAATGGTTTCACACGTTCTTTGCGGCTTAAAGCATCAGCCACCACGTTAGCTTTCCCCGGGTGATACCGGATTTCACAATCGTAGTCGCTAAGTAGCTCTACCCAGCGTTGCTATCGCATGTTAAGTTCTTTCTGGTTCATGATGTGTTGAAGGCTCTTATGGTCTGTGTAGATGATGTATTTGGTTCCATATAGATAATGTCTCCATATCTTGAGTGCAAATACTACAGCACCTAACTCCAAATCGTGAGTTGTGTAGTTCTTTTCATGCACCTTGAGTTGTCGCGAGGCATAAGCAATTACCTTATCTTTCTGCATTAGTACACAGCCCAAACCTTGATGTGAAGCATCACAGTACACTACAAAATCATCGGTTCCGTCTGTAAGGGACAATATTGGTACGTTGCACAACTTCTCCTTCAATGTTTGGAACGTCTGTTCTTGTGCTTTCCCCCAATCGAACTTCTTGTCTTTCTGAGTCAACAAGGTTAACGGTTGTGCGATCTTGGAGAAATTCGCAATGAAGCGACGATAGTATCCGGCCAATCCTAAGAATTGCCGTATCTCGGAAGGTGTTTGGGGTGTATTCCATTTCTTCACGGCTTCAATCTTACCGGGGTCCGCATGAATTCATCTTTGTTAACCACATGACCCAAAAACTTCACTTCTCGAAGCCAGAATTCACACTTCGAGAATTTGGCGAAAAGTTTCTCTTCCCGCAACAGTTCTAGAATTGCTCGAAGGTGTTCTTCGTGATCCTCTTTCGAATGAGAGTAGATAAGTATGTCGTCTATGAACACGATCACAAACTTATCAAGATAAGGCTTGCACACCCGATTCATCAGATCCATAAAGACAGCTGGTGGGTTAGTCAATCCGAACGGCATGACCAAGAACTCATAGTGCCCGTAACGAGTTCTAAAAGCTGTTTTTGGAATATCGTCCTCGAATACCCTTAGTTGGTGATATCCAGATCGAAGGTCGATCTTAGAGAAATACGAGGCTCCTTGCAACTGATCAAACAGGTCGTCGATTCTAGGGAAAGGATACCGATTCTTCACGGTCAGTTTGTTCAGTTCCCTGTAGTCGATACATATACGGAACGACCCATCCTTCTTCTTGACAAACAATACCGGTGCTCCCCACGCTGAATGACTCGGTCGAATGAAACCCTTCTCCAGTAGTTCCTGTAATTGGCTGGACAACTCTTGCATCTCGGAGGGTGCTAACCGATACGGTGTCTTTGCTATCGGTGTAGCTCCAGGAATCAGCTCTATATGGAATTCCACCTGTCGTGGAGGAGGCAATCCAGACAAATCATCAGGGAACACCTCCGGGTAATCCCGTACAATTGGAATGTCTACCAATTTTATCTCTTCTTCTTTCTTTTCTACGATGTGAGCCAGAAAAGTGTAACACTGCTTCCGTAGACTTCGGCGGGCTTTCATGCAAGAAATGAGCTTTAGTGTTCTTCCCGGTCGTTCTACTTGAATCTTGAGTACCTCCCCGTTTGGCATGGGGATTCGTACCACTTTCTCCCGACAAACAATCTCGGCTCCATGATTTGACAACCAATCCATACCCACTATCACATCGAAGCTGCCTAACTCGAATGGTATTAAATCTATGCTAAAGACTTGATCTTCCAACTTTAGGGTGCAATTCTTAATAATCTCGTCTGCTTGTTCAACCCTACCATTAGCCATTTCTACGGAGTAACTAGTTTCTAGTCTACTGGCACTCAAATCAAGCATATGCACGAACTCAGAAGATATAAAACTATTGTCTGCTCCAGTATCAAATAGTATGGATGCGAAATGGTGATTGAGCAGATACGTACCCGTAACAACGTTCGGGTCCTGACGGGCATCATTAGCTCCCATGACGAAGGCACGTCCCCGTGCAGCATTTCCTGGGTTTCCTTGGCCTTGAGCGCCCGCTATGGCCATCACTTGCTGTTGATTATTCCCTTGTTGACTCGGTGCCCTATTCAGTCGGGGGCACATGTTTCTGAAGTGATCAAGGCCTCCACATTCGTAGCATGCCCTGGCATTCCCGGTGGGGTTAACCGCATTGACGGGTGCAACCAGATTCGGTGCCACTCTACAATCTCTTGCTAGGTGCCCCGGGCGCCTACAGTTTACGCACACCCGGCACTGCACCTCTGGGGGATGATGATAGCTGCATCTGTCACATTTGGGGTGTGGCCCAACATACTCTCTCTTACCCGGTGTCACAGCCACGAAACTCCTGGTGATCTTGGCCCTCTTATCAGATTTCCCGACACTCGACCGGCTAGTTTCCCCAACATCCTTTCGCTTCTCTGCTCCCCTACCCAATACCCCTGTTCGTACCATCTCATCGGTTAGAGCGCCAGCCTTCAAAATTGCGCTCTGAATCGTAGGAGGAGCAGCTGCAGTTACCATTGCTCGTATTTGAGGTGCGAGTCCCCAAATGTACCTCTCAATCCTCTTAGATTCCGGAGTGACCAGGTGTGGAACTAGCCTAGCCAACTCGTGGAATCGGTCAGTATAATCTGCGCGCCCCGCCCCCACCATAGCATGATTCCAGAACTCGTGCTCAACCTTTTGCATCTCATTGTAAGGGCAGTATTCCTCGGTAATCAAGGCTTTAAATTCGTCCCAAGTCATCTGCATCACAGATTCCCTTCCTCTAGCTTGAACCTGGGTGTTCCACCAGGTTAGTGCTCGGCCCTGTAGTGAGCATGTAACATACTTGATCTTTTGACTGTCGAGGCATTCACTGATGTCGATCACCACCTCCATTTTCTCAAGCCATCTAGTCAGGGCTATCGCCCCACCTTTTCCATCGAATTCACGGGGCTTACAGGCCACAAACTCCTTGTAAGAACAGCCCCGCTTGACATTAGCAATTCCAGTCTCATTACCGGTTGTACCACCATTCCCAGTCTCTTAGTTACTTTCATTCCCATTCGGGTTCCTATTACCCTCGTTCTCGTTACCATCATCCCCGTGGGAGTGGTTTTGCTGTTGCAAAGCGTCGCTCACTTGAGCTACAATAGTGGGAATTAAGGCAGTCAGTTGTTGAGCAATCAGAGCTGCCATGTCAGGGTTTCCAGTCTCTTGAGTATTGCCAATAAGACCTTCATTTGTTCCTGAAGGTCTACCTCTGTCTCTGCCTCTGCCCCTCGGGACTTCACTTCCGCTTCTACTTCTGCAGTTAGATCTTTGAGGCGGCATGTTCTATTCATAAAAGAGGTAACATATAAGCTTTAGTCACCTTAAGATAATCAAGTACTCCACCCATCAAGTTCCAACGTTCGATGCTCCGGTCAGTCAAGATCACCATGTAGCCCATTTCAAGCATATTCTCGGTATATCGGTGATGTTTATATATAGGGTTCCCCGCAGCGTTCCCACCACACCCACGATGTACCGAGAATGATGCCTAATCCGGTTACATGGCATCCGACCTTCCTTTATATCACATCCATAATAATCCATCAAGTCAACTGAGAGCCCAACATGTAATCACGTATAGTCTAGCGGAGGTTGTCTATCTCGCGTCCTTGAAAGGACTCAGACATAGCCTTCTCGGGTCGGTCTCAGTATCTGAGGTCAAGCGCAGTGTATGATCTGTGAAGATCTCTTCGGGTCTCAACACCCGAATTTGGTTATGATAACTTGGCGCAGAGGGAGCGGAAGATCTAATAGGAAGCATCCCATAAGGGACGAACACAAAGGCTCAAACACAAAGTGAAAGATCACAAAACAAAAGGATAACCAAACATGTAAAGAGGAACACCTACACGAGATATATAAGTGCACACAAACTTAAGCATGCAAATCTACATGAAGGTTCCTAGGTTATAGTCTAGGTCAAGTGTAATTGCCTAATTCTCTATAACCAATGGCTCTGATACCAGTCTGTCACACCCCCGCTGATAGCGAAAACACGGGAAATGCGAACTAGACGGTATCGTCATAACACATGGTATGAATAGAGTAGCATTAATAATATGATGACAAGCGTGTCACGACGATACCCGAACACAATCGGAGACTTGTGTCGTGTATAATAATTTCACGACAGCATAGCCATATACATGAGATAAATGATCACAAAAGCATTAAGATTAACTTGCAATGTAAATTCCCACAACTCGGGAACAAGTATACAAAAGAACATGTTCAAGCTTTACAAGGGTAATAGTTACAAAATGCATCCTAGGGTCTCCTCTAAAAGGCAGCTCTCCTAGCTCTTCAATTACCCTGATCACCTGAAAAGAAATGCTCAAAACGGTCAACAATAATGTTGGTGAGCTTCGCAGGTTTAAATTGTAAACATGTAGTTGATGTTGTATAGTATTTGTAGTGGAATACCGTGCATACAGTTATAAGCAAGCAAGATCACATACCATGAGTTTTATACAACCAAACCTAATGACGTACACACAGCAACTTGTCAGAATATATTCACCCAAGGTCCGTTCCTGGCAGTGTGATGGCACTCACAAGTAACCATCTGTCAAGGGTGGGGGTGACAACCCAGTATTACTACTAATACCTATCTGTTGGTTCCAACACCGGAATTAATGGTTGTAAGACAGTCCACACAGTAACATCATGTATGCATCAGATAAGTACTCACAAAACAGTATCACGTTGATTCCAAGTGTGAAAATTGTATGTATGCTGTACAGCATTGAAAACGTGTGAGCATACTTTTCCCCCATGTTTGTAAAAGATTGAAACAATTGTATAAGCGTAAAAAGAGGCCACGAAACTCACAGAACAGATGATAAGCACAAACGATGAAGTATCCCAAGTGTAGAACGCTATGAACAGTCAGCACCTATCGACAGTTACTGACAAGCGTTAATAATGTATATGAAGTATAAGTTAATACCAATAGGTTTGGGCAGTTTCGGTTCGGTCGTGGGCAGTACACACAAGCAGACACGCACACCTCAAACCTTATGTAGGAATCGAGTATTTAAAGCTAGCCGTCATTATTATGACATTCGAGCGATGACATTATTTCTAATGTCGCCTCATCAGTACCAGACACTCAAAAGGAAATCACATTTACACGCATTGTCATTCACCCAACATGACCTGACGCACGACTGACACTCCATTCACACGAGTGGACTTTCAGTCGTACGAATTAGCTACTTTCGTACAATTGAACCTTCATTCGTGTGACTAAGCCTTCAGTCGTACCATGCAATACCAGTCGCACGACCCAACAGCCATTCGCGCGACTCAACATCCTTTCGCGCGAATCAGCTTCATTCACGCGATTGGACCTTCATTCGCGCGACAGGCCTCTAGCCGTGCGATTCACGCACAATCGCACACAAGCACATCCGCATGACTCAATCGTGCGATTAGCCCAATCGCACGGTTCAGTCGCACACTCACTCATTCGCACTCAATCACATTCGCATGACTTAGCCGCGCGATTTGCCCAATCGCACGATTCAGTCGCGTGACAACCCCCAGTCGCGCCACCCAGTCGCGCGACACAGCCAACCGTATGACTCAATCGCGCGATTAGCCTATTCGCGCTATTCAGTCGCGCAGACAGAAATCGCGACTGCAGGAAGGTGCAGGTCGGCCTTCGGCGACCCGAACACGAGTTTTACCCAACCAGAACCTCCAGAACTCATATTCTAACCTATCTAGACAAGAAGCACACTCAGAAACAAGACATGCAAGCCCACACGACCTCATGTGCTCGGATGAACCCGAGCACCCGAAAACCCTAAAACGCAGCAGTGAAATCGGGTTAAAAACGAGGTAGTGAGGTTATCTACCCGCTAGGAACGAGTAGTCACGATGATACTCAAGTTTTGGCGACGAAAATGCAACAAATGGATCGGTTTTTGGTGTAGTCTAGAGAGAGAAATGGAGAGAGAATGGTGGAGAAGAAGAAGAAGTGAGGAGGAGAAGAGGAAGAAGTGGCTGGAAGGAGGGTATTTATACCTAGCCTAGTTCCTCAAAGTGTCAAGTTTAGTCCCCGCACTTTGCCCTCGGGTTCCCAAATTTTGTTTTGGTTAAAAACGTTATAATTTAGTCTTGTTTTATTGATGATAAAATGTTATTAATGTTATTTATAAGTTAAAAATGATTTTATTCGTGACAATTATTTTATTAAAAAAAAATGACGTGTTTAGTGTTAACGGGACAAATCTTGGAGAAACGTCTTAAGATAACGACAAGTCAAGCAACGATACCACACATATAAGGACAACTAAGTAAAACAAATATGGTATTCACGTAGTTGGTTCGTCAAAATGAGGAATGACTGTTAACAAAGGTTAAGTAAAACACGTTAAATGACGGACCTTTGGTGACGGATGTCACATGGCGGTATTCAAGTTTACGAGTGAAGATTGTTTACTCGGAATTCTAAAATCCAAAATATGCAAGAAAGACGAGGTTTCATTAATCATTACTATCAAAAAGTATACTATCCATAGACGGATCTATACTCAACTGAAAATGGACTCTATAAATTTATTAAGTTTTTTATGGAGGCACTCAAAAGTTACTTTTGAAGACACCCAAGCCCCAACTCCTTGACCCGAAAGTTTGATACATCCTGGCGCGGTAACGAAGTAGAAACTGGAGCAACAATGGAGAAACTAGGAATTGAAAAGTTTTAAAAATCACAAATCGCAAAATTAAGCCCAACTCCTTGCCTTGAAAGTTCTGATAGTAGGATTTTAGTTTTCTTTTGAGGAATTCTGGTAGTCGGCATTTATTGTTAGTTTTGATGCTTTTGAACTTTTTATTTTAGTTTTTATATGTTAATTATTAGCTTTGATGATAGGATTTATGATAGACACTAGCAAGAAGTTTTAGTTTTTTGTTGACTGTAGCAGTGCACAGCAGCATGCTGCAAGCATATATGATGATAGTAATTTTATATAATCGTTAAGTTTAGCTTATTTATTAATTGCTTTGTTATGTGATGGTTTTAATTTGTTAATCAACTAAAATTAGTTATTGGTAAGTTTTGATATCAAAAAGGAATTTTATATTTGTCGTCTACTAGACACTATGAAAATATTTTTCAAGCTAAAATGTTATCTTTCAGACCTAGTTTCATTGATTTAGATAATCTTTAGACACTATGAAAATATTTTTCAAGCTAAAATGTTATCTTTCAGACCTAGTTTCATTGATTTAGATAATCTTTCTTGATATTCCATCAATATCAAAATTCAAATTGAATCACAATTCGAAAGCATTAGTTCCAAGATCAAAGCTACAAGTTCAAAACGATCAAGCTTTAACTTTCATATTAACTTTTGATTGAAACTGTTAGGACCGTTTTCGTACGGAGTACTAACTGATTCAACGTGAAACCAGATTAAATAGTGTGGAATTATATTTGACTGGTGATCCAATCAGTGAGAACGACAACCTGATCGATCTAACGATTAAACAAACGTTAAGAACGAGTTGGAATCGATCAGGAACGAACTATGAAGTTGGATGGACGAACTAGAATGCTCTGGACGGCTAGGGTATGATAATATTCGAAGTGTTCCATTTTTCCACGAATTATGAGGTATTTATAGGTTTTCAGTATTCAGTCGTACGACTGAGCCATTAGCATGGTTCAGTCGTGCGACTGAGCCATGCGTTTGATTCATACGCACGACTGAAGGTTCAGTCGTGTGACTGAGTCAATTTTATGTCTCAGTCGTGCGACTGACCCAGTCACCTGGTTCTGTCGTGCGAATAATCCATAAGTATGAATGATAATTGCAAACCCATATATTACGTTCAATCAAGCGCGTAGTAATACATGTTATAAGAATAATATATAGTTAATTGTAAATAAACATTCAAACATATATTCCATTACATTAACATTCTCGTATTACACATATGTAAGAAATGCAAGATATAAACATTAAGCGCAAAACTAGGGACATCGTGTACTAACGGAAACGTTTGATATGGTTTATATATTTGACGCTTTCATGATTATGAAATGCTATAATGGGAGTATAGGGTAGTTTCTAGAAACTATGGGATACTTTTATGTTATTAGCCAATTATTTGTTAACATTTATCATATTTTATCAATACTAAGATTAAATTCAGATTTTTCTTTTCATAACACAAGTAATAAGTTGACCCAACCTGTTCTAATGTTCTGTTTTGACTTAATTCGTTCAATGTCACCCATTTTTGACCTCACTGGCCAAAAATCCTGGATCCGTCACTGATACCATTCAAGATTTGTCAGAGCCTCCTTACATGTAGTTAATTTCAAAAGGCATCTTAGTTCATAACATTATTGTGAATTTAAAAAGGGCATCTTAGTTCATCACACTATTGACGTAATATTTTTTAAATCAAGCACATATATATAGCCAACTTCGTTATATATTACAAAAAGAAAACAATTATTTTCAAAACTAACCTCATGACTATAGGTCAAAATGTATCTTCTGTTGGACCGAATTTGCATATCAAATAAGCTTGTCTTGTTCAGTTATTCTTCTTATTGGAATTGTTCCTCTTGAACACGTTAGAAGAAGTCAGCTTAAACGCTTAAAACATATTTGGCATTTTAACGATTTTCCGTGATTAGTAATAACTACGCTCTAAGCGGACCATGTCCGTGATCTAATGACCCCTATTATGCATGTACGCTTGGTTGAAAACATTATGTTTTTACATTGCATGAGTGCTTATTCTTTTTTCAGCTTTCACATTAAATATATGTAAAAGGATGGGTGGAAAGAACATAAAATGTTAATAACTATAATTAAACTTACTGCGACTTTGATCTACCTTCTATTCCAAAACTTCAACAACTTAATTAACCTTTCCAGATAATTTTCCTCAAATTTCATTGCCTGTGACCGTGAAAATATAAATATGTATCAAACTAATAAGAAGCATGATAAAAGAAAACATAATCACTATGATCCAAACTAATAAAAAAACATTTTACATAAGTTGGAAAAAAAAAGTTTCCTTACGAGAGCCATTTAGGTGGTGTTTGTTTTTCTGAAAAAGTGCTTCTGAAGATCTTTTGTCTGCGCCAAAAAGAGGCGGGCAGATGTTTCTGGTCCGCAGACTGTTTGTTTTTCTGAAGATGTTTCACTAAAAAAGGTCTGCGTGACCTCTTCTCCAAGAAGAGGTGGACTAAAGTCTTCAGAGGTCTTCTCACCTCTTCTTCACATATCAACCCTAAACCCCCAACTCGTTTCATACAACTTCACATACCCACACCCCACATTCGGTCTGCTCCCGTCGCCTCCCCCCGTCGCCACTCCCCATCGTCGCCACTCCACCGTCGCCACTCCCCCCTCGCCACTCCCCCCCTCGCCACCCCCCCGTCGCCACCCCCCCCGTCGCCACCCCCCCCGTCGCCACCCCCCCGTCGCCACCCCCCCCGTCGCCACCCCCCCCGTCGCCACCCCCCCCCCCCCCCCCCCCGTCGCCACCCCCCCGTCGCCACTCCCCCCGTCGCCACTCTCCCCGTCGCCACTCCCCCTTCTGCTCGATTAGGTTTCACCGTCGCGCCCTCGCCGTCCTGCTCGATTAGAGTTCAAATCTTGAGGTAAATTTTTGATCTTGTTACTGATTTCTTGAACTTGTTTCAAATCTGCTCGATGTTGTTGTTGATGATGATGTTGTTTGAACTTGTTTGATTTCTGTTGATGATGTTGTTGATGTTGATGATGTTGTTGATGATGTTGTTTGAACTTGTTTGAACTTGTTTGATTTCTATTGATGATGTTGTTGATGATGATGATTGGGTGCCTCTTAGACCCGTTTCAAATCTGCTCGATGTTTGAACTTGTTTGATTTCTGTTGATGATGTTGTTGATGATGATGAAATTGGAGAAGAGTTGAGATGATGATGATCTTGTTTGAACTAAAGCTGAGCATAAGAACAAACTTGAATAAAGCTGATGTTGTTGATGAACAAACTTGATGATGTTGTTTGATCTTGTTGATGATGTTGCCCATGAACTAGTTGAGATGATGATGATCTTGTTTGAACTAGTTGAGATTGAACATGCAGAGGTGATGTTGTTGATGAACAAACTTATGATGTTGTTTGATCTTGTTGATGATGTTGTTGATCTTGTTGATGATGTTGAGATTGAATTTGCTTGTTTATTGGTTAATAGACATGGGAGATAAACATCAATGGACGACTGAGCAATTAAAATGCTTATTAGAGGTTAGCATTGACGAGGTAAATAGTGTGGGTAAAAGAGGTTTAAGCTTGTATAAAGACTTATGGAGTAAGGTAGCAAAAGCTCTTAAGGAAAAGTTCGGCATAGATATGACTCAAAAACAATTGAAACACGCATATGACAACCCGATATGTCGCTAGGAAATAGACATGCGATGATTTCTTTACACAATATGATCAACCCGATATGTCGCTAGGAAATAGACATGCGAACGTTGATGCTGATGAAGATGAGGTTGAAGGACTTGGTACTGCATCAGATCGGGAATACATGACTCAGTTACGAGATGAAATTGCTGAGCAGTTAATGAATGTGTCATTCGGAAATAATATGAAATGAATGAGCTAAAAAATGTTGTTGTGGTTTAATTTATATTAATTCAGCATTGTATAACTCTTTTAACAATTTATTTTAATTTCAGTTTATTGTGACAGTTTATTTAAATTTCTGTTTATTTTAACTTTTTATTAATTTCAGTTTATTTCAGTAGTCTGCAGACGTTACAAAACAAACAGTCTTCTTAATACAGACTGCAGAGGTTTGGTCCATCTCTTCTCCTACAGATGTCTGCAGATGTGGTCTGCAGACTGCAGATGTTTTACCTCTTCAGAAACAAACAGCACCTTAATCTCTGGAGCATAGTAAAATGGACCTGTGTTATTAAAGTGTTGGACATCAAGACATTTTTCAACTTATAAAGCATATCTTAATTCGATTAACAAATTTAGGCCTTGACTAATATGATATAAAATGTGTAATATTGTTACTATTAACTTTTATAATTTACCTCGTGCATATGTATTAGCTCTCTGTTGTTAATTGAATCTTTGTTGTCTAAACACTGAAACCTTGAAACATGTACTTACGATAAATTGTAGTAAGATCAAAGACATAGACCGAATTTACTTAGTAACATGCACAATCGAGGCTTCAAAAAATATCTATAGTAAGATACATTAAACAACTAGCTACTCATTCAACGATTTTGATCAAACCTAATTAAAAAACAATCAATACCTTCGAATTGGAAGCGGAAGCAAGATTTATGGATTACAAAAGTTAGATAGGTTAGATTTTGGAGTTGGCATCACCAACCATAGAATGGAAACTATTACTAGTACCTGCACAACCTCTTAAAGACCAAGCAGTTGTATTATCATTCACCCCACTAACCATGATCATCTTTGTGTTGCTATAAATCTTTAACTTCAAGCAGCTCCCTCATTGTGATGAACTCCTTATGAGTGCTTTTGTAAGTATGTCTGCCCTCTATAGTTCACCACTCATATGCTCTACGCGGATGTGATCATTTTCCATGCATTTCTTAATGAGATGATAGCGTGTGTTTATGTGCTTACTTCTCCCATAAAATACTAGATTTTTTATAAGTGTATACAAAACCATTGTCCACCCTTAGTGTAATATGTTTTTCTTTTCAACCTATAATTTCACCGAGTAGTCTCCTCAACCATAATGCTTAACAGGTTGTTGTAGGCCGCTATGAATTCTGATCACTTGATGATAATGTTGTTGTCAGTTGCTTTTATGTACTCCAAATTATAGGGAATTAGCCAAAATAGAACACGACCCCAATTGCTAAAGCCCCATATAGACTAGCTTCAACTGAAATGAAAGAACTAAAGAATCAATTTGATGAGTTGTTGAAAAAAGGTTTTATACGACCAAGTTCATCACCGTGAGGAGATCCAATCCTATTTCATAAGAAGGACTGATCAATGCGAATATACATTGATTATTAGAAAATGAATAAGGTAACAATCAAGAATTGTTACCCGCTTTCTAGGATAGATGATTTTTTTGATCAGCTACAAGGAGAGTGTTTCTTTTTCAAGATTAATATTAGATATGGTTATTATCAATTTAAGATATATGAGGAAGATGCCCCAAAACAACTTTTGAATTAGATATGGACATTTTGAGTTTATAGTGATGCCATTTGGACTCACAAATTCTCTAGCAACATTCATGGATATGATAAATAAAGTTTATAAACCATATATTAAATAATTGGTTATCGTATTTATTATTTATAGATGATATACTTATTTATTTTTAAAATAAGAAGTGATCTGGTTGTCGAGACTCGATCAAAAATAAGTTATTATATCGGTCTTAGCTACCTTTATTGTGTAAGGGTAAGTAAGGTTGTCTTCACAGGGAATATGTGGAAAGTGTTTAACAATATGACTCAATTAACTTAAAGACACGAACTTTTAATATTAAAAATTGGAACTTTGGATGAATTAAGGAGCTAAATTGCATAAAGCAAAGAACTTTGAAACTAATTTGATTAAATAATAAGAAACAATCACTTCTGGGTTTCCAATTATGCAAGATCAACAATTGGTATTTTTAAATTAGGGTTTGTAAGAACATGATTTCAAGATTTCAGCTTTTGATTAAATGACAATAAAGGAACAAGCTTTTAAGATTCGTTCGTTCATAATGTTTCAATTTACCTATATCACGTTATCTACTTTTCTTAATGAGCTCACGATACAAGGAATATGAAAATTGATAATCAAGCAAACAACTTTATTTACAAGCAAACCATTTAAGTTAATCAAAAAATACAACTTAATACAATAGTTCATTGTTCAATACAAAAGCCTAATCAAAGCATACCAGTTGTCTCACTTGACAAGAATTATACTCCCGAAGGCAATCAAAGAAGAACTAGCCACTCATGGTCTTCACTGAATCTTCAATCTTGTTTTGATGACTATCAATGATGATGGATGTTTTGGGAAGCTTGAAAGCACCCAAATCACCTTGAGTTTTCTAGATTTCGGCTGGGAAGATATCCTTCGACTTGGGTTTGATGTAGCTTAAATAAACTTGAAGATCCATAAAATCCGAAAGTTTGTTGGGGACCGGCATATCATACGTCCACCATAGGCGTATCATACACACATATTAGCCTCCATACACCTATCTTACTGTTATTTTGTCCAAATACTCTAGGTTATACACCCATCATACGCCAGCGACGTATGATACGCCCATGGTCGGCGTATCATACGCCGAAACCCTGTAAAATTTTGATTTCACATGTAACTTTTCACGAGCTTTCCGTTGACAGGTCGTGGGCCCTGTATGCCCAAGTTATTGCCCATTTTAATTTACCATGGTCTTGAACCTTCGTTTTTGGCATTTCTTCACTTCTCGGGCTCCGATTTCCATCCCGCTTCTTCCATACTCTTCATGTTTCACCAAACTTAGTTTCAGTTTCCCATTTTGCATCCTTTGGTAATTACACATTTGGTTCTCATGGTTTCATCCATTGCTTTATTCACCTTAAAATAAGCTTCATTAAGCTCCAATCCCTACAAATCAAAACACAAACAAAGTAATCCCATTCCATACTAACAACGATGTAAAATCACATAATTACATCAGTTAAACCTTGAATTATGTTCACTCGATCACATCCCAAACTTAACCTTTTGTTTGTCCTCAAACAAACTTGCTTGCACAATTCACCTTAATTAATCAAAGATGCTAACTTATTACAATTTTGTATAAGTTAAGGTACCAAGGCATACTTAGTTTTAAACTTTTACCATGTAAGATCACAACGCAACATGCAATATCAATTATGTTTTAAGCTTAGAATCTTTAGTTGGTATAACTTCACCTTTTGCTTCAAACATTCGTGCATTCACATTCCTCACAATGAACACTCCTCTCGGTTTATTTTATGGACTAGTGATTATATACTAGTATATCTAGAACTCTCATACCATGAATGTACATTTTCATCATACGCTTGTATATTAATCATATTGCCATCAATTTACACAATATACACATAAATCAAGAGGTCTTTCATGGGTTTTAATGTTATAAGGTTTAAGGTGGGATAGAAAGGGATTTTAGCATGGTTAACAATGAATGAAATCCAATTTAAACATGTTAAATGTTATGTTTATCAATTTCTATCATCTAATATCAATCATATCATAAATTCTCATACTATCTTTGTTGTTTCATATCTTGGTCATTTTGACCTCATGTTTAGCTTTTCTCCTCTTTTTTTCTTTCATTCTTTTTTCTCATATATATATATATATATATATATATATATATATATATATATATATATATATATATATATATATATATATATATATATAACCAAATTCAAACCAATCATACTATTATTGAACTAATACTTAAACGATACTTCTAGACATGTTATGGATTGGACTTCGTCACCCGAGGTTTCATAAAAAGGCTAAGGCTTTATAGGCTTATTGTGTTGGGTTATTCAAACAACAAGTTGGGGCTCAACATGGTGTCTAAAAGAAAATTTTATCAAGGTATGGAATTCAAGAGAAAAGGTTCAAACAAATGGTTTATTTCTAATGCCTCTATCACATTCATGCACATATTGGTTCATGATCTTGACACGCATCAATTACACGAGTTCTAACTTAGATGCGCATTATGGTTTCCCTAATTATGAAAAAAAATATATAAAGAAAATCAACATATCCTATGAATTGCTCAATTAGGCTCAAACTTTCACGAAAAAAGTGGGAAAGGGTTAAAAATATGAAACACGTATGTCATCTACAACCAGCTTATTATGCCTCCTAAGAATTCTACCTAAAAAACTCATGATGGGAATGCTTTTCTACAATTCAAAACAAGCATGCCAAGAGATCTATACATGCATAAACAAGTGATAATTAGCCATGTATGAAAAACTTTTAGGTCTCATACATAATAAGCTTATTTGAAGATTTATATATATATATATATATATATATATATAAATATATGTGTGTGTGTGTATGTGTGTATATATATTAAAAAAAGTTCAATTTTTTTTTCAATTCTTCCTTTATCCCCACACTTGAGATACATTATCCTTAATGTACGGTGGTCACAATTAGTATTTTCATAATATAAGGAAGTAGATCTTTAATTTCATTCCTACTATTGCTAAATTCATTGCGAAGGAAGACTAGTATACTATATCCTAACATATTATTAATCAATTTCAACGAAAGCATGAAAAAAATATTGTTCAAAACCAAAGTAGTGGAAATAGTACATGGACCTGATCGTAATCATTATTGAAAATCTTCATCACCCGCTTGTGCCTCCCCACACTTGAATGTTTGCGTCTCGTGATTGACTATCAAAACAAAACAAAAGCACACAACTAGTAGAAAAAATAAAACTCACTTTCATAGGAATCACGGTTGCATTTAGCGTATACAATAAGCCTTTAAACCCCTTGGTAGACCCGAGTGGACGATTGTAGTCTTGTGACGGTTTCTAGTGAACATACCCACAAAGTTCTCCGGTTGCCTCCCACAAGCGCTAAATTTTATGTTTTCAGCCGGACCTTATCTGGCACCACTTATGGTGGTCGTATTGAATGCTTTTATTCAAATTTCTTTTCATATAAATGCTTCTCTTGGCTTGATAGCTTCTCTTGTTCACTCAAACTTTGGCAAATCATTGCTTCTTTAAAACTTGAATTCTTATGATCTGGTGGTTTACCCATCTCAACCTTTAGTCTCGGATTTTCATTCCTTGGTGGCTCCACCTTCACATTCTCCTCCTTTTCCACATTATCAAGCTCAAACCTGTAAGGATCAAAACTATTCTTCTTGGTGATATCCTCGCTTACATGTGAAATGTATTGAGGAGCACACTCATTAGTAGCATCTGATATAGAACAATCATTGTTAACTACATATGTAATTGATTTTGAAAACACATTAAATAACAACTTATGGTTTTTGAATTTCATATCAATAATTCCATCTCGGTAACTGATTTGAGTTTTGGCTGTTGCCAAGAATGGTTGTCCTAAAATTACCTTTGGTTGCTCATTCGTCCCTACTAGTGCATAATCAAGCACCATAAAGTCTACAGGGTAGTAAAACTCTCCTAATTTGATTATCACATCCTTAACCATCCCTCGGGGTTATTTCCATGTCAAATCAGCAAGCACTAATGTTTTGTCAGTTTCATGTAATGGGCCAAAGTCATATTGGTCATACAAACTTCCCGGAAGGATGCTTACACTGGCTCCATAATCCAAAAGTGCCCGCTTGATTTTAAATTTCTCAACTTGAATGGGAATAATTGGTTCTCCTAATTTTCACTTCCTTCCACTTCCTCAACTTCCTTGTCGTTACCTTTAACTACTTGAGATAAAATGGTTAAATCATAATAAATACTTTCAGATTTAGTAACGTTACTAACCAAATTGATGTGCACATTCTTTGAAGTTGAAGCTTGATGTTGAGGGTTCTTGGTTGTATCACTTGGAAGCTTCCCTTGTTCACTTCTGGATAATTGTTTAGCTAATTGTCTTAGCTACTTTGCAATGGCCTCATTGGTCTTTTCTTGCACCTCTTTGAATTGCTTAAACTCTTTCATCTCCTTTGCAAGGTCTTGAATCGCTACAAGGATTGCATTGTCATTACTATTACTTGTAGAAGTTTCTTGTTGTTGTTGATTCCTTTGTTGGTATTGACCTCTTTATTGGTAACTCCCTTGATTGTAATTATTCCTTTGGTAGTCTCCTTGGTTGTAGCTTTGTTGTCGGCCTTGATATTGGTTGCTTCCTTGATTTGGTACCTAAAAAAGAGGATTCAATTGGTTAGTAGAATTATTATATCTAAGATTAGGGTGATTTCTAAGGCTAGGATGATAAGTGTTAGAATTCATGTCATATGTCTTCCTTTCTCCTTGTCCTTGTAATTGTACTTCTTCACTCTTCCCTAAATTCAAGTAACATGTACCCGCGGTGTGACCTATGTTATTACACGTGTCACATACTTCGTATTTACTAGATATGTGTGCCACACCACTCTTTCCAACCTTGAGGCTTGTGATTTCTTGTTCTAAATCCGTGGTTCTATCTATGGCCACATGATCATTCACCATCTTCACACTTGACCCGCTCGACCTTCGGCTCGATTGTGCACGCTTCTTGGAGATTACACTCATCCTTTTGAGAATATCCCAATCATCATCCTCATGGTTTAAGGTAAAGGTTCCTGCACTTATGGAATTTACATCTATTGCATCCTCTAGTGATAATCCATCATAGAAAGCTGAAATCAACTCCCACTTAGCTATGCCATGATGTGGACAAGTTCTTAGCATTTCCTTAAACCGGTGAAAAGCTTCATGGAATTGTTCAGCTGATTGTTGTGTAAATCCTCGAATGGCTCGCCTTGCATCACTTGTCCTTTGAGAGTATAGTACTCGTCCAAGAATTGTTGTTTCATTTGTACCCATGTGTAAATACTTGCCGATGATAGAGATAGGAATCATTGTTTGACCTTGTCTTTAAAGTTGAATTAGAATATGACTAATTTAACTTCATCCTGTGAGAAGCCTTGGCCACCAATGGTGCTACATGATGCCTCAAATTTGGATATGTGTAAGTAGGGTTCTTCAGTTGCCATACCATGGAAGTGAGGGAGAATCCCTAAACATTATGGTCGGACTTCAAAAGCTCGACCCCTTTATGTTGGTGAAACTATAGGAGATGAATTGATAGCAATGGCGGGACGAAAGTGACTATCCACACCGTGTGTTGGTACATAATGTTGTGCTCCCAAATTGGCAGGTATGCTATTAAATGCTTGACATCCAATGTTGTTGTGAATGGGTGGTTGAGCATAACCACCATTTGGTCGATTTTGATAACCTGGTTGATTTCCATAGTTTTTAAAATCATGTTGGTTTGATCCCACCATATTAACTTGATCATCAATTCACTCATCCAAATAGGCTATATGATGGCTTCCTTCGACTGAAAACCAATCCTTATTATTGTGATGACTTCCTTCCATGTCATGCTAAAAACTTAGGTTACAAACCTAGAAATCTGGCATCGGTTGGAAGTTCATGGGTGGAGGTTGGTTTTGCATACCTTGATTAACAGGGATCAGCCCTGGAGGTTGAGGTTGCACGGGTTGTGGTTGAGGTGGAGGATCATCAGGTTAAAGGAATACTGGTAATGGGATATCTCCTGAGGGTTGGTTGGGTTGTGAGCCACCTTGGTTTTCTAGATTATTCATCCTTCTTGATGGATTACTTTCATGCGTTCTTAAAAGTCGACTTAAAATCCGATGAGTTGTTGCTGATGATGTACCCTCTTCTGATCCTATTTGACCACGAATTTGAGAAGTCCTTAAAGTTGAAGTTTTTTGAAATACTCGATTTTCTCTTGCAGTCTTCTTGATTACTGGATCAAAGTGCAATGGTGATGTCCTTGCTGAAAATCTTGTATGCATTAACGTAATGGTTACCTACAAACAAGAAAATACAAAAATACCTCGCGTAATACTGAACAAGAAAACAAATAAAAAGAAACAACAGAAACGTAAAAATCTTTTTGGTTTTTTTTATAATTTTTTTAAGAAAACGAATAAAAGCAATTAAACACTAAGCGCACTAATTCCCCGGCAACGGCGCCATTTTGATCTGGTTGTCGAGACTCGATCAAAAACAAGTTATTACCTTTATTATGTAAGGGTAAGTAAGGTCGTCTCCACAGAGAATATGTGGAAAGTGTTGAACAATATGACTCAAATAACTTAAAGACATGAACTTTAATATTAAAAATTGGAACTTTGGATGAATTAAGGAGCTAAATTGCATAAAGCAAAGAACTTTGAGACTAATTTGATTAAATAATAAGAAACAATCAATCCCGAGTTTCCAATTCTGCAAGATCAACAATTGGTACTTTTGAATTAGGGTTTGTAAGAACATAATTTCAAGATTTCAGCTTTTGATTAAAGTGACGACAAAGGAACAAGCTTTTAAGATTCGTTCATTCACAATGTTTCAATTTACCTATATCACGTTATCTACTTTTCTTAATAAGCTCACGATGTAAGGAAACCGAAAACTGATAATCAAGTAAACAACTTTATTTACAAGTAAACCTTTTAAGTTATTCAAACCATAAAACTTAATTCAATAGTTCATTGTTCAATACAAAAACCTAATCAAAACCTTGACAAGAATTATACTCCCGAACAATCAAATAAGAACTATCCACTCATGGTTTTCATTTGAATCTTGAATCTTGTTTTGATGATGATCAATGATGATTATAGATGTGTTGGGAAGCTTGAAAACACCCAAAATCACCTTGAATTTGCTAGATTTTGGCTGGGAAGACGTCCTTCGACTTGGGTTTGATGTAGCTTAAATAAACTTGAAGATCCATAAAATCCGAAAGTTTATTAGGGACTGGCGTATCATACGCCCACCATGGGCGTATCATACGCCCATATTAGCCTCCATACGGCCATCTTACTGTTATTTTGTCCAAATACGCCAGTTTATATGCATATCATATGCCAGCGGCGTATAATACGCCCATGGTCGGCGTATCATATGCCGGACCCCTGTAAAATTTTGATTTTCACATGTAACTTTTCATGAGCTTTCCATTCACAGTTCGTGGGCCCGTAACTCTTTTCCTAGCCCAAGTTACGCCCATTCTAAGTTACCATAATCTTGAACCTTTATTTTTTGCATTTCTTCACTTCCCAGGCTCCGATTTCCATCCCACTTCTTCCATACTCTTCATGTTTCACCAAACTTAGTTCCGGTTTCCCGTCTTGCATCTTTTGGTAATTGTGCATTTGGTCCTCGTGGTTTCATCTTTTGCTTTATTCACCTCAAAATAAGCTTCCTTAAGCTCCAATCCCTACAAATCAAAACATAAACAAAATGTAAGGCCCCGTACCCAGAGACCTCACAGTTGGTCCTTCACAATAGTAATTACACAAAACATTACATATTATAAACTTAAGCAGCGGAATTAATTTAACAAAAACCATTCATCCATTATAAACACTGTTGTTAAGCAATACATTATAGTTCATGAGTCATAAAAAGATTAGTTGAATGAACTACAAAACAACAGTATTATCAAAACATGAATGGAGGTCAGTCTTGCCCCGCCGAGTAGCCATCCCCACGTGCCATCCTCAGCAACAAATTACCTGCCAACTGGAAAATACATAAAAGTTAGCGTTGCTGAGTGAATTCTAGTTTTTATAAATAAAATACTTCACTTTTCATTTCAAACCGTTCATTACTTTTGTATGTGATCACACATCGTGCGTACACTTAGGTAATATCATTATTATCTTCATCATCGTTCATTTCGTACTTTTATCATTATCTTTCCAAGTCTGTTGCGACAGCAAGGTCGCTCACCTCATTGGCAATCTCAAAGATCGCATGTCTTCCGGTCTGTTGCGACACAGAGTCGCTCACCCCATTAACAATCTCAAGGATTGCATGTCTTCCGGTCTGTTGCGACACAAAGTCGCTCACCCATTGTCAATCTCAACGATTGATCCTGTGTGCATCCTTCGGGGTAGCTAACCCGCATCACAGTTGAGCTAACGACAACAAGGCCGTGCACCTCTTTACATTTGCTTGCAAGACTTTCGTTCATTCGTTTACGTTCCACTTTTCTTTATCATTAATCTTTTACTTTATTAATGATAATAGTTATCTTTCTTGATCATGATCATACCACGTAAAGTCACACAATATTAATATTAATAATTATGATAACAATAATAATAACCCTAATAATAATAATAACAATAATAATAATAATAATAATAATGGTCATAATGACAATCAAACATAAGCATGTGCATTAAATAAACTCTGGTCAACATCGGTCTAAACCCTAAATGCAAAGACTCCCACGAAAATTCTGCAATAATTTCTAAGTGTTGGGCGCATCAACACTATTTGGGCGCATGAGCCCTGTCTGGGCGCATTTCAACTATGCAGGCGCCTCATCCCCAATACTTCAAAAATTTTAACACTTAGGCGCATGGGAACTATTTGGGCACATGGGCACTGTTGGGGCACATCACCTCAATACTTAGGCGTTTGTAGCAAAAACCTAGGCACATGAGCTACTTTTCAGGAACATCAACATGCACATGATATTTCTAAGGAATTTTCTAAGCGTAGGAGAGTACTGTTTAGGTATATTATCCTATACTTAGTTTTCTAAGTCATAATTTCAGGCGCATGGGAACTATTTGGGCACATGGGCCTGCTTAAATATTTTCTAAGGCATGATTCTGGCACATGGGCCCTGTTTGGGCGCATAAACACAAACCTAAATTTTTTTAACATATTTTCAGTCCCAAGCTACATTCTAAGCATGTTCTAAGCCTAGTTCTTACATTATACACATCAGAAACACATTAATAACATCACCATAACCTTATAATCACCCAAAACATACTCCACCCTCATACACATACGTATGCACATACGGGTAACATACCCACTTTTATAAAAACATACATACATGTATTTTCAGCCCCAAAATTAGTTAAAACATGTAAAAAGGGGGTTCTAGAAACTCACCTTTGCAAATTCTCAAGCCTAAACTCCAAGCCTTGAACTTCCCAACGAATTCAAACACCTAAAACCCAATAAACACACACACCCGAACGCACACACACACACATAAGAACATATACTTTCGGTTTCTTAGCCAAAACACAACTTAAAAACACTAAATCTTACCTTAAACCCGGTTTCCTTCTTGTTCTTCTTCAAAGTCTCGAATTCTGCTTTCTCTCTCTAAAATTTCCGAATGAAAGATGTTGTGCAGGACAAAATGGGCGGCCATACCACCTTTTTCACCAACTTTTATTACTTTTTGTCCTTTTGACGCTTTTAACCCCTCAACTTTGGGTTGACTTTCATTTCCTTCCTTTTATTTCTCTTTTCTCTTTTTATTTATTTCTTTAGAAATATCCGGGTGTTACACATAATAAAACCATTCTATACTAACAACAATGTAAAATCACATAATTAGATTAGTTAAACCTTGAATTATTATCACTCGATCAAGAAGGATCATGAAAAACGCCTGAAGACAATACTTGAATTACTTAAGCAAGAGAATTTGTATGTCAAATTCTCAAAGGATGAATTTTGATCAACCAAAGTATAAGTTCCAGGTCATGTTATCAGTAAAAATGATTAGTACGTGAAAATAATGATGATAGTTAGTGCTGGTTGCGGGTGTTAACTGCTTTTAATTATGGTGATTATTGTGGTAGAGGCATTGTCGTGTGTGATTAATACGGCGGTGACGGTTGTCATCGGTGGATGTTGCGGTGGAGATTTTTGTCTTTGGTACTTGTTACGGTGGCAGCGGTAGTCGTTGGTGGTTGTTACGGTGGTGACAGTTGTTGTTGTTGGTTGTAGTGGTGGCGGCGGTTGTTATGGGTGGATGTTACGGTGGTGGTGGTTGTTATGGGTGGATGTTACGGTGGCGGTGGCTGTCGTGGGTGGATGTTGTGGTGGCTGTGGTTTTCATTGGTAGTTAGTTGCGATGGTGGTGGTTTTCGTTAGTAGTTGTTGTGGTGGTGGCGATTAGTGTTGGTAGTTGTTGCGGTGGTGGGGCTTGTCATTGGTGGTTGTTGCGGCTGTATCAATGGTTGGTTGTTGTGGCGGTAGGAGTGGTTAATGGTGACAATTGTTGTGTTGGTGACTATAATATGTAATGGTTGAAATGAAGTTGGTTGGTAGACTAGTGGTGGTTAAGTTCACTAACATTGTAATTCTCGGATGCTATTATTTTTTCACGAAAACCCATTCTGATCTGTCTAATATTTTGTTTTTTTATTTAAGTCCATACAAACCCATAAAATAACTATTTCTATCCTAGATAACCCGAGTTAGTATAATAAACACCCATAATAACCCAAAATATAATGAGTCTATGTAGTGTCATAACTTTAGGATCATCTTCACTCTTTTTGATAACATTATTTAAGATCCTAGATGAGCTATGTGGAGTGGAGAGGGAATGAATATCCAATGGCTCTTATAGAGCTAGATGTGCAAGAGTAAAACCAATTTTTTTATGGGTATTGAAGACTGAGAATAATAGATTCTTACAAGTAATCCTGCCCTTTAAGAGAAATGATTCAGATTTAAGATCATTGACTCTTTAAGCTTAGAACGTTCACGTAGTCAAGAACAATTGCCTTGTAAACTTTATAACTTATGAGGTGTAAGTCTAGTGAGAATTTTTAAATCAAATTAAACCAATAAATCATGAATACAACAATAGGTTAATTAGTGTATTTGTATGTAAATTCAATCATATTTTAATTTAACATATTTTTTTTTATAATTTGTAAATCATTATTAGTAGGTATACATTATATCTATGTAATCTAGAGGTGCACATTTAAGGTATTGAGTCATATCTGGAAGACTGGAACCGCGTAGGAAGTGAGTATGGTTCCTTTGGGTACAAGATGAACTAGGTTTTTTTAAGAACCAAGCCGTGTTTAGGTTTAGGTACGAGGAGAGCTCAACATACCCACAAATAGGTATGATTTTTTTTAATTTTATTTTATAAGTAAATATATTAACATATAATAAACATAAATAGGTTCAATTCGGGTTTTCTACCGGGTACAAAAATAGGGTCCGGTTACAGTTCGGGTGGAAACTGATACAAGTTTCAATGTTAGAAACTCGTTAGAATCCTTCGGGTACAAACAAGTAGGGACCGGGTTTGAACGAGATATTTTGAGAGGAAAAAAGAAAAAGAAAAAAACATTATTAGTATCTTTACTATACTAATATGTATATTGGAGGGACAAAATGGTCAATTTACTCAAAATCTCTTAAATTTAAGAGTTTTACAACTCTTAAAGCTTTATGTACACTCTCACATGCATGAACCATATCATAACCGGATCCTTCTATGGGTGGGTCGGGGCAACTAATAACTTGGTGTGTAAACCCTAACCTTTCTCATTCTCCCCACCCTGTTCTTTCATCGCCGCTATTTCTTCTCTAAACCTAACTCCCGTGGATCTACCTACCATCAAGAAGCTGTTGAAAAGGCCATGGTTTCGGTGGAGTTGCGGTGGTAAGGCGGCTAGCAGCAATCTTTGCTATGAACATTCGGTGGAGTTACAGATCATTCAAAGCGTTTGTTCTTGCAAAAAGAGTATGTTTCTCTTTTGATTAGATTTCTATATCTGTAGATCTCATATTTCAAATACATTATCCTCTTCTCTTTCTCTTTAGCGATTCAGGAACATCAAGGCGGATTCACCAGCATTTACCATGATTTCACTAGATCGGTGAAGATTTCGAGCTGTCAGTTTCGTTGTAGGGCATTATTGGCGTCATTCCTACCTTCTTCAATGGTAACTGATACCATTCTGATCACTATTTTATCATTCAATCACTTGATTTCAGTTACAAAAAATCTAGGGTTGACACCTTTAATTGTTTGTGGTAAGATCCAGAAGGTAATGTTTTGCCTTTTGAAACCGATTCATACACATAGTATGTTCTGATCATATTTTGGAAGTTGTTTTACGTTCATAAATGTCATTAGTTTGTTATGAACAAATTGTTGCACTTACACTTAAAAATGAATTTTGTGTTATGAACCTGAAGTTCTGCATAAATCATACAGCTTGGAAGCAGACATATGGAGTATTGGTGTTATTTTATATATTTTGTTATGTGGGAGCCGACCATTTTGGGCAAGAATATAATCTGGAATATTTCGTGTAGTTTTGAGAGCAGACCTAAATTTTGATGATATACCATGGCCTTCTATGTCACCAGAAGCTAAAGATTTTGTTAAAAGGCTTTTGGCTAAGGACTACAGAAAATGAATGAGTGCTGCTCAAGCCCTCAGTAAGTTCATATTTATATAATTAAATTTCCTTTTTCTTTCTTGCTTGAAAAACTTGTTTCATTGTCAATTATTATTTCAAATATATTTATGTTATTAAGAGTAAGTTTAATTTCAATGGCATGTGTGATGACAACGCATCCATGGTTGTCGAGTGAAAGTTTGCGATTGTTTTCTCACATTTCCCCTTCAAATAGATGCTAATCTTAGCAGTATTAACTATTAAACCACTTGCAGGCGCTCATGCGTAATGCTACTGATACAATGAAGGAATCTAGGTTCCTGATATCCTAAATGCAGTAAGTCACCAACTTTACTTATATATAGTGTTGGAAAAATCATATCATGTGTAGCTTATTGAGCCTTTATTTACATTTTCGTGTGTGTCTATGTCTTGTAGATGGCACCATTATCCTACAGGAAGATGGACTTTGAAGAGTTTTGTGCAGCAGCCATGAGCACATATCAACTCGAAGCTCTTGAAACATGGGAACAGATTGCATCAACTGCATTTGATTACTTTGAACAAGAGGGTAACCGTGCAATTTTTGTTGAGGAACTTGCTCGGGTATGTAGTCTTTATCTTTGCTCCTTATTATTACAATTGTTGTATTGATAGTCGATGGCGTATATGCAGGAACTGAATGTGGTAACTATGGCGCATACGATTCTGAGGGACTGGATCAAAAATGATGGTAAACTTATATTTGGTTATGAATCTGGAATCTAGAATTCCTTACAAAATCTGTATTTTTATGGAACTTATATGTGGTTATGCTTTAATAGAACATCAACATATTTTATGAATCTGCTTTGATAAGGTTTTCCTTTGTATTTCTCACATATGTTTTAAGTTAGATGATAATGGTAGTGAAGAAAAGCAAACAAGTTTAATAGAACTGGATCATATGAACATACGGTTCATATAATGTTTTATTAAATTTTAAAAACCACTATGGTCGCATATGGAGGTTTTCTCTTCTCTAAATGCTCTTTAAGTTATTTTCACATATTTACTATCATATATTTTTCACACTGGTGTAGGACAATCAAGACATGGGGCAGTTGATAGCATAATATTTGCCATGATGATCTATTTTAAGCATTTCAGGTAAATTTATCTTAAAATGGTACAATTGATAGCTGTTTCTTAAAGTAAAATGTTGATCAAGTTTTTGATTCCATTGACAAAGCTTTGTATAATATATATCTTTATTATAAGATATGGTAACTCAGCTATGTTTGTCACCCATTGTAAACCTTTCAAATCAAACAAATTGATGTGAAAAAACACTCTTTTAATTTTCAAATTTTGAATATCTAGAAGATGTTTAAAGTAATATAATGAAGTAACTTTTCATTGTGTGCAGAAAAATAAGCACAAAACAAGTACTCTGTAAAAAAGAGTTTTGCATTGTTATTGTTTTCTATACAAAGAGGGTAAAAACATTATTTTATGCAAGTATACTCTTTTATGTAATAAAAAACAAGAGCTGCATCTGCAATGAAAAGTATTTGAGTTTTCTTGTATATGTTACCATATCAAATCAATAAACTTTTGCTTCTTCATAATTTTCTTCATGAGTTGAGGTGTATAGAGGGGTAGGTAATCAAAACATGTACTTAAGCATATTTTTATAATGGTATACTTGATAGTTGTTTTTTAAAGAAAAATGTTGATCAAGTATTTGGTTCTATGAACAAGGCTTTGTTTATTTTTAATCCCAAATATGGATTTGCTAATTCAAGTACGTTTGTCAACCTGTTGTTAACTTTTATTTAAAAATCCTATTTATTTTGTCTTGTTATTACTTTTTTCTAATTTAACAATCACTCCAGCAGGTATAACTCAACAATATAAATATGCGTTTAATGTTTTTGTCACTAATGTAAACTGTTTGGTTTCTTTAAAATCTTTTAATGAACTTTTTTTCTAAATATCATAAAGGCTGCAGCCTACTACTTTAGTATAGGATAGCCCGTTTTATTGTAATTTAAGTTATTTCCCAATGTGCAGTCTGTTGACACACATTCTTTATGTGCAGTCACTATTTACATACATATATAGATTTGAAAAAGAAATATATATATACCTTTACAATTTTTAGGTTTGACTTACTTTCTTTATAAAAAGTAGTCTGCATATTTACTATATATGTTTGAACCTGAAAATGACCTCATAAAAATTGATTTGACTCGACAAGTTGGACCATCTATTTCTAAGATACCATTTCCTCATTTTAGCCACACAACACCTCTCAATCTCCCTCATTTCAGCAGGCACACAACAAGGTAAGACATGCTCTTATCACATTAAATGAATTTTTAAAACCAAGGTATACTCATATGGTTATTTTTATTATTTTTAGGTTTGTTTCCTGTTTGCTTTCTTGGTCTCCTCTTGACTATTGTTCTTGGACAGCTTCACTTTCATCAGGTATGTTTAGCTATAGCAGGTTTCTTATAGAATTTGATTTTTAGATTTCAAACCCTTTTGCTGTTGATTTTTTGGGTATTAGGTAAAAATATTAAGCTTCAAATTATTGTATAAATTTTTTGTAGTTCATGGTGCTCTCCATGTTTGCTTTTCTGATTTAGTTATTGTTAAAGTTAGAGTCTTTGTAATAAACAAGTGATTAGGTTGGATTCTTGTTTCCGTTATTTCCTGGCATAAGCTGTGATTTTAACGAGTATATTGTTAGCAAGGTGGTTCTCATGCAAAAACAAAAAAGATAGTGTCTTTGTGGGATTATTAATCTGCACATGATTTTGCTATATCAAAGTGATTATCTGCACGTTCTTCTTTGTTCCCATAGTTACACGTTCATAAAGTTAAATGTGCCAAAGATAAATAAAAATCATACGCTGAAAGATCAAAAAGTGAGGTAATAGGTCCTAAGTGGTTTTGCATCTTAAGATTCTAACTCAAATAACAAAATCATGTACATGACTAATATCCTAAAAGTAATTGAAGGGACATCCAGAACTTCATGGTTGATTATATTGAATATTGTGTGTTGTAACAAAAGAATCACTTTTAAGGATGTAGGTGAATTATGGTGATTCATTAAAGTCTGTTTATCTTATGGGATTAAGTTTTGGGAATGATGAGTAGTTGTTAATAATCTTATATATTTGTTTGGGTATTAGTTCAAAATAAACATCAAATTATTGTATAAATTTTTTGTTTCGAACTTATAATCTTTGTTGCTTATGATGTTATAGAGTGGTTGATTGTAATCTTATACATTTGTTTGGGTATTAGGTAAAAATATACATACATTGTGTTGCTTATAATTTTATAAAATTTATTTGTTTTGAACTGACTATAATTTTGCTTAGAGTGTTAGTTATTTTTATGTAAAATAAAATAAAAATTGATGTAATGTTTTTATGTTTAACCTTAAACTTTTGGATAGAGACATGCTTAAAGCTATGTTGGTTGTCTTTTTGCTTTTGCTACAAATCATTTTTAATTATATATAAATCTATAAAAAAAATCAACACTAAATGACTAAAGGATTCAAATCAAATAAAGGCCTACTGTTTGAGTTGAGGCCTATATAAGGTATCGTTTTTTGTTTTTGTTGACTATTTTTCAAAAATTATTTTGTAAAAAATCTTATTTATAGGTTACAAGTAAAAAAAATAAGCACTTTGAAAATATATGAAACTAATGGTTAGAACTCCTAATATATTAGGTTAGAACCTAAAAATTTTATTAATCTTTTTTATTATTTAAAATATTATATTTACTATATGATTATGAAATGCTCAGTTTAGGTTGGTCATAAATTTTTGGTGCGTTGGTTGTACTTTTTTATTAAATTTATTTTTCATAAAATATAAAATAATATAGTTGTTTAGAGAGACAAAGCTAAGCACGTGAGGAATTTTTGAGGAAACTCTAGCTAGAGTTATCATGAGGCAATGGAAGCGGAGAATTAGCATTACAATATAGAATATTAAGCTATAATTGTAGTTTAATCTATGTATCTATACCTTCATAACTTTAATAAAACATATTTAAGAGACTAACATTGTTTTTCAGTGGCCAAACATGCTTTGCTCAAAGAGGAGAAAATGCAAGAAAATCATTATCAAGAAGTAGAAGAAATCAAAAAGGAAGTGACACAAGAAACTTCCGACTTGGACACTGATGAAGAATGGTGGTCAAAGCATGGTGGTGAGGTCATTGAGATGTGTAAGGCGCATGACAAAAATTGATCTCATCAAAATGCAAGTAGTTTGTCATGCGGATATTTATTTTTATATGACTATCCCTATGACTTGTAGTTTCTTATTCGTGTGTTCGGATATTTATTCGTACTATGTTCCCGACTAAAATTATCTTATTTGTGTGTTTGTCATTATTTAATTGAGATTCATGAGTCTCATGACATAAATACACTATACACATATACGAATAAAAAAACTAATAAAAGTATTATACAATAAAAGCCACGAGAGTATTTATTAATTAACAAAAACCGAGTATTGCATTGTAAATTTCCATCGTCGTCGCCGCCGCCGCATCGCGCGGGTCTCTTACTAGTTTTCCTAATATTGAATTGTATCCTAGCCGGTCGGTGTTAGTGGGTTATACTGCTCGAAAACAACAATGTGCGGACCGGGTTCTCCATTTCCACCGAACCATCATCTTACGTTTGTCCCCCTTGTTCGTCGCTCATAAGTCCTACCCTCTCATAAACCCTAAAAATAAAATTCTTGCTGAGAATTCAACACCCACCGAGACTTCATGATCCATCCAACAATCTCCCAATGATGATGAACCAACCCCCAAATCCAACCACCACCGCCACCACCACGAACCACCCAACCTCAGCCACCGTTTGCGGCCAGTGCGGCGTCGAAGAACGGAAGCTCCTCCACAACGTCCGCCTCCGCGGCAACTTCCGGCGACTTTGCACCACCTGCGTCCTCCGCCTCCACCCTCAGTGCTTCTGCCCCGCCTGTCTCGGCGTCTACGAGCGCCTCCCCCCCGATGACGCCGTCGTCTGCTACAAATGCTACTCTGCCTCCCACTCCACCTGCGTATCCTCCGGAACAATCACCTCTTCCCGTGGCCCCTCCCCTTGCTCCTCCTGCTTAAACCCTAATTTACTTGTTTTCAATCTCAATCGACTCGATAACGGTGGTGCTAGGGTCATTGACGGTAATGCTGCCAGGCTGTTGCTTGCTGCCGGCAAGATCGCGTCCATGTCGATGAATAAGGCGGAGGTGGCCGCCGCTATGGAGGCGGAGAGGAGATCCAAGGAGGCCGCCTATACGAACAAGAGGGCCAGGGAGGCTCTGGATCATGTTGTGAAGTTAATGGGCAAGGAGAAGAGAAATGCTGGTGAGAGTAATAGGAAAGTTGTGTGTAATGTTAGCAATAGTGTTGTCACCGTGGTGGATGCGAATGCGAATGCGAATGTGGCTAATAAAGCTGATGATTCGAGTGATGTTTTGAAAGCTTTGAATGCGGTGGAGTTGAAGGATAATGCGATGCAGCTGGCTGTGGTTGCTGTTGAGGGTATTGCGTCTGAATCACAGGGTAATGGGGTCGCGGTAATGGAGGTGGAGGTTAATGGTAAAGATTCGGGATTTAAGTCGGTTGCTGAAAATGGAGCTGTAAAGAACGATGATTTAGTGAAGAGTGGACAGAATGGTGATGAACTGTCTTTGGAAAAGGTTCAGTCACTGATGGAACATAATGTCAGCAACCCTAAGAATTGAAGGACAATACAGACGTTGAACTGGTATCTCGCTTTTGGCAAATGGGTTATTATGTTAATGTTGTAGTGGTTTCTTTCGCTTGTAATTTATCTTGATGATTGTAGGTGATCGGGAAGAATAGGCTGCGTCGTTTTGATCACTTTTCTGGAAAGATTTAATGCCATCAATCTTCTTGTACATTTGGTATCAGTGAGTTCAGGTTGTTTCTACTTTTAGATTGGTTTTCTTCTCTAATTCCTGCATTTAGTTAAATTATGTTTTGTGTGTTTTCACCCCCCGAATACTTATATAGATTTGACTTGCAAGAAATTATATGCTAATTGAATTTGTAAAAAGATCCTACAAGTCAAACTTGAAGTCTTTAACTTAATAAGTTAGTAATCAGGAAGTTGGTATATGGAAACTCAATGCCTGCTACTTTTTGTTGGCCATAGTATTTAAACTTTAGGTGCTTTGTGGGTAGATAATAAACTGTTGGTTCGTACTGTCTCTAGTAACATGCTCTGTTATTATAGGAAGATAATGATTAGTGATATGATTAAAATGTTTTGTGCCCTAGTTACTTGATTGTGTTTTTTGAAGTTCTGATTTCTATGGTCTTTCAGGGTTGTAGTCTTGTAAGTTAATAACTTAATATGACTACCAGATGTAGATAGTGGTTTGTCCAGCATGTGCCCTTAGACCACATGTAGTTGCATATAATATGCTCTACATTCTACTTAGCAAAACGATTTTCTATTTCTTTTTTTTCCCACCATTTTTACCATTTCTTAATTTCAAGACCTTTTGTTGAAATTATGCTTGATTAAAGGGAGGGTGCATTTGGTACAAAGGAGAAATATTAGAATTTTTCTTTAATTAAGGTTAGGGCACACTGAATTTACCTTGGTATATACTTATGGGACTTGTAAACCCTTTTATTTTAACTATTTATAAATAATTAACTAATTAAGCATTTTTAGCTTGACCTATAAATATTTAGTATTTGAGTCGGTACAAGGTAACTTCATTTCCCTTTTTTTGTATATATGTTTCTCAAAAATTAAACATGGTTTTGCAAATAAGTTTTCTTTTTATTTGGATAACAGAGCTTAAAGATACATGATAACTATATACAGATATTAATAAAAAAACCAGTTCTTGTTCATCCTTTGAAATGAAGTTAATAGATATATTTGTCATGTGGTGCTTTCAGCTTGTGATCATTTGCTGATTAGAGCAATCCTGTAGCCTAAACTTAGAGATGGCGATTTGTATAAAACTTGGGTCATTCATATGTTTTATATCAGGCGGGTCGTACGGGACTAATAAAATAAATAGGTAAATGGTGACTGGTGTTGGTTAAAAGTGCTACTAGCGTTTTTGATTTGCACGCAACCTCTTAAATCATTTGTTATTCAAAGATCTAGATAATGTTCTAGTCATATTGCTCTTGAACTTATTTATAGAGATGGTAAAGTGGAATGGGTTGGATAGTAGGTCAAAATGGGTGGTTTCATCTAAAGCACTTTTCGCACTTTTTTTTGGTAATTAGCATGTCACCTATGATTACAAACTTATATTAGTTTGTGATGTTCAAATCTTTTGTTTTTTTTTCCTTCTGAATAAAATGGTCCAGCTGGTTTTATACGTTAAAGTGCAAATTGACCACCATTCCATTTGTGTTCTTAGTAGTCATTTTTCATTATACCCATTTAAACCCGTTCCATTTGTGTTCTTATTTGTCACACTGCATACCACAGTCACCATGCAAGGGTGGCGGTATTCCACACCCCTGCACGCCTTACTCGCCGAATGTTGATTTATAATCACTTTGAGGGTTTCACATGATACGAGTCTAATCTCACCACCAAGGACTTACCTTAAACTTGGTTCAGTAGTCTGACAAGCCTTCATGATATATGTTTGAGCTCTGCTTGATTTGAACTCATATTTAAATGACTTTAACTCGATATGAACCTTACTAGTGGATAATCTAAGTTTCCACATGTATTAGCACTTGGATATAACATAGGGCTCAATAACAATTCGAGTCAAATTCTCAGAATACTTATGCATTTTGAACCTGCTCACACTCGGTGTTTATGACGTGAACAAGCTAGGGTCAAGTTTGCATAAATCAACTATGATAAATTTCAATCATTTGCAACGTAATCGCAATAACTAAATTCATCTGCTTTTTTTTTTTTTTTCAGATATTTGTTTTGTTAACAAAAGTTGAGATTTAATCATACTTTTATTCAAACTGGAGGGATGTTCGTTTTAAACTTCAGCCATAAGCACATTATTTATGCATCTTCCAACACGTAAAGCAGACATTGCATAGATTGCTTTGAAACACCAATGGCATGTATAATGTATTTTTAAATATCAAAATTAATTAGTTTATGAGGGGTGTTATTATTATTATTTTTTTTATAACGGCAAACTTTTTACTAAAAAATGGCTAATAAGAAGCTAAAACCTTTAGCAAAGAGTGCCACAAACTAATCATATAATTTCTTTAAGCCTTTATCCATATCTATGGTAGTTGATCTGCTGCAAATCCATAGAGCTTCCAAAGTTTTTATGTGAAATAAGTTTTGGCAAGAGAATCTTCTTATTATGTATGACATTATTTTTTAGCTTCTAAATACACCATGTGAATAATAATAGAGTAATCAACTTTATTTTTAGATTCACCACCGTCAATTGTTTTATGCAACTCAAGAAGATCTCTAAAGAGAATGCAAATATGTGGGAATATTGCACCATTGCCCAGGCTATGCTCCAAACTTCGGAGGATTCAATGGTGATTCTAAAATATCTTTTCCACCTCCAAAGGCAAGTTATGGACCCATTTGTGGACCGAAAACAACCCATTATGAGGACTCGTTTTGAGTTCTCTAATCGAAACAAAGATGAGAATTTATCCATAAGTGGTGTATCTTCAATCCATGTATCAATCCAAAATTGGATTTGATCACTGGATCCTACTACTACAACTAGGATCCTTTCAAGATCAATATTAATCTCTCTAATAAATCAAAGTAGATTTTGAATATGCTTCTCCAATTGCCCGGAATCGATTATTGGTTGGAATGCAGGTCTACAATTTAAAATTACTATGAATTGACCGGATAACATTTCTCCATATCTTACCTTTCTCCTTCTTAAATCTACACCACCGCTGACTAAGTAGACTCATATTAGCAGCCAGCCTTTAGAGAAGAAATACCCAACCCACCACAATCTTTTTGGGCAACCATTTTCTTTCATGAAACCCAATTGATTATAGTCCATTTTTATTGCCACGCAAAGGAAATTTCTCCGAATACGATTTAAACTTTGGATACCTTTATTTGACGCACAGTAAATAGAAAAGTAATATATAGGGAGAGAGGCAAGAATCAATTTGATAAGAGTGATCCTTCCATCAATTGAGAGTGTTCTTGCTTTTCAAGTTGATAATTGTGATTGAAACATCTTTATTATACTTGCCTAATTCTTGCAATAATTCATGTTTATTGGACCTAGATTTAAGAAAGGGAAAGACTCCACGATTACAAACAAATGTAGCAGCCATTTCTGTCACAGTTGCGTCCTCCACCCTAATACCAAACGATTACTCTTTTTGAAAGTTTACTCTAAGACCAAAAGCCAATTACAACCCCTCAAATAACTTTACCAGATTCATTATTGTTAGTTTGGACCATGCACGGGTTGATATCACATCATCAACGTATAACAAGTGCGTAAGAGAGGGACCATTTTTCATACCTTGGATAAAACCAATTGCTTTTGCATGTTTTATTGTTCGAGAAAGAGCCTCTATTGCTCATATAAATAGAAAGGAAGATAGCGGATCCCCTTGCCTCAACGCTCTAAAATATTGACCTACTCTTCAGTTGGAGACCCGTAATAAAACACATGCATACGCCGAGACCATGATTCCATTTATCCAATTCCTCCACTTGCTAGGAAACATCATTTGCTCTAGAACTGAGTCTAAAAAGCTCCATCTTAAATAGTCAAATGGGTTTTCAATATCATTCTTTAGAAGCAACCTTTTAAATTTGGATTTGTTGAGCCATGAGAACATCTCATAAATTATCGAACGACCATCCAAGATGTTTCTACCTTGAACGAAAGCGGTTTGTTCCTCCGAGATTAAATCCCCCATGAGTGATTTAAGCCGAGTACACAACACTTTTAAGATTATCTTAATAATGATACTAGTCACACTGATTGGACGATACTTATCAAGAGACACGGGTTCATCTTCTCTCGGGATCAATAGATGAATGAAAAATAACAATCAAGACTAATCAATTCGTTGTTAAAGAAATGGTCGAACAAGTCTACTATAGAAATTAATTTTGAAGAGTCACATTAAATCATAAATCAAGTTCTCCATCTTCCATTAAAACCTCACCATGCTACAAAGGTTGGCCCTAAAATCATGATAATTTTCCAAGAGAGCTATAATAAGTTTTGAAAGCAAGTGGCACTTTAAGCTTGGTAGAAGCATACATATTTATATTATATTATAATATATTTCAAAATGACAAATTTTTCTGGGTGCTGTTAGCAATACACCCAAAAGGTTAGGCAGACACTGTTGGATCTATTGAGGCTAATGCAACCAAAACAACATTTAGAAGAAATCTGTACAACTAAGAGAAGTCTTCCGAAGGCAATGCTGCAACTTTCGAAGCTTCTATGGTGATCTTCCGAAGAGCTTCCGAAGGATGAACTCAGTCTTCCAAAACTTAGAAGATCTTCTTCCGAAGTAGACACTTAGAAGAATGAAGACAAAGTTTTCCGAAGACAAAGCCTCGGAAGAAGCTGTGTCTTCCGAAGTATAAAATGGACCTACGTATAACAAGCTGTAGATAGTAGTATATATATAAAATGGACCTTCCGAAGACAAAAGGTAAGTCATGGACCTTTCATGACTACCTTATATAAAACTTAGAAGAATGAAGACAAAGTTTTCCGAAGACAAAGCCTCAGAAGAAGCTGTGTCTTCCGAAGTATAAAATGAACCTACGTATAACAAGCTGTAGATAGTAGTATATATATAAAATGGACCTTCCGAAGACAAAAAGTAAGTATTATATAAAACTTAGATAATACTTTATCTAAGATACCCTACCTCTAGCAATGTAGTATTTGTTTAGAAGTAAGTTCCAGCATGTTATCTACGTATAACAAGCTGTAGATAGTAGTATATATAGTCGCTCATTGTAACTTAGTATCCATGCTTCTGCATGAGTCTTGTAATACTTAGTTGAGAGATAATATATACAAGTATCTTTAAAACCATTTCTTGTGTTCTTTACTTATTATATTATTATCAACTGAGTTCTTGATTCTGCATTCATTAAAACGAGTGATATTTAACAGTTTGTAAGAAACACTAAGTGTTCAGAGAACAATATCGATCCTGCAATTGGTATCATAACATCCAGGATCTTGATTGTGAGATCTAACCATCCCAAATCACCCTTGTTTCTTAAAACTTACTCACTCAACCAAAATGGCTCTTAACCAGAAATCTGTTGAACCATAAATGGGAACCATGACCAACGCTCCCATTATCACCCCTGATAACTTCAGGCGCCGGTTTCAACGCATTGAAGGATTCATCAAGTATCAAGACTCCCGTATGTGGAAGTCCGTCACTCATGGACCATACATACCAAAAGTGGCTTCACCAACTGGAGATGGTGCCATGATTGAAAAGGAAGTCGAAGATTACTCTGATGAAGACTACAAGAAGATGGACATTGATAGCGAAGCTATGACTGTCTTGCTCACTATCATACCAAACTCGATTATGACAGGTTTTGAGCATTGCACTACAGCTAAAGAACTCTTTGATGCTTTGAAGTTAATGTACTCCAGTTCTTCAGAATCCAAAGAATCCAAGAAGGATGCTCTGAAGCAATAGTTCGAGAATTTCACCTACATTGATGGTGAAATCTTGAGCCAACAATACTTCAGATACATGGATCTGATAGCATCTCTGCAGTCCATGGGTGTAACTCTTGAAAAGAGACACATAGTAAGGAAATTCATGAGTTCTCTTCCTCGTGAATGGACTTTATATTGTGTTTCTATCAAGAGATCTGAAAATCTTGGAACACTCACTATGACTGAACTATATGGAATCCTAGATGGATACCGTATGGAGATGGAAAATCTGAACAAGCGGCCGATGAATGACAGCTTAACCACCCCTGTTAGCAATGCTCTACATGTTGCTGAAGGTGCAAGAACTCCCTAGTCCCAGATGTGCCTAACTTACAACAACAGCCATCATGTTCATCTGGGCCATACATCACTTTTCCTGAGACACCCAAGTGTCAACAAGCTCAACAAGGTCCTTTTCAGGAAAATTATGCTTTTGTCTCAGGAAAGGAACACTCTAGTGATCTCCAGTTCTATTTTGATGATCTGGAGTGTTTCAGCCCAGATGATGTTGAATACATGGACATTGTTTAACAAATGGCTCTCTTTACCTATAGAGCAAAGAAGTTCTACAAGAGAACTGGAAGGCAATTCCCTCAGAACCCAACAAGTAGCAAATTCGGGTTTGACAAGTCAAAGGCTAAGTGTTACAACTGTAATCAACTTGGTCATTTTGCGAGAGAATGCAAGGCTCCAAAATCTAATCCTGGAGCAGCCCAAGCTTCTCAACATCATGCCACCACATAAAATGCAACCAACCAACAGAGCAAACTGCAGCCATTGCTCAAGAAGTTAATTGGAGCTTTATGGTGTAAGATATCACTCCTACTCAAGCTCTCATGGCCAGCACAGATGATACCAAGGTATATGAACATCTCTGTACTCCTGACTGTGTAGCTAAGGTTAAGTTGTACCAGGACTATAACTTGAAACTTAAATATGATATTGAGTCTTTGAACATACTAAAAGCTGATTTTAAAAGAGTAGAATCTGACTATAAACTAAAAATTAAAGAGTTAGAAAACACTGCATCTACTTTAAAACATGAGCACTCAAACTACAGGGCTCAAATAAAAGACTTAGTTTCAAAGTTGACTGAGGCTCAAGCCCAATTAGTAATAGCTGAGGCTGAAGCAAAGAAGTATGCTATCCAAGAGCATAACTTCAACAACATTCTTGTATCAACTTCTCACTCAAAGGAATGTTATCAAAACAAGAGTGGGTTAGGAACCAATGAAACTGCTCCACCACATTCCTATGTGTCTATTAGACAGCCAAGATGTGGTACTGATGAGCAAGAGGTTCTAACTGTTGACCCACCATCTCGTAAGAGGATGAGTGATGCAAAAATGGCTACCACCACCACCACAGAGAAGGACACGGTAGAAAACCTCATCCCCTCAGTTGAGAACAAATCTCTTACCACCGAACAAAAAAAGAACAAGATTCAAGCAGCCAAAAGAACTGCCAAGAAGCTGGGTGAGTCCAAAATGAAAATTGACCCAAGGAAAAAGGGTGTTTTTATCTCAGCTGGATTCCAACTGGTTGGAAGCCCAGATTCAGGACAGGAGTATAGTACCAGTGCTCTTATCCAACTGAAGGATTTGAAATCTATGGAAGAGGACAAGAAGACCAAGAAGCAACAGTCTACATGTCCCACCAAAGCAAACACTGAATGCATAATGTGTGGTCTTCACAACCACATGGCCAAAGATTGTTTTTATAATCCCGCAAACACACATTATGCAAACACGGTAAAGAAAGGAGCAGCCAAGGAAGGTCTCACATTTGGACGACACAACCAGATCCAAATGTTGAAGAAAGAAAAGCAAGCTTCTGAAGCCAAGTTGCTTTCGGAAGAAACATCATTTTCCGAAAGGAAAGTAGCTTCGGAAGACAAACCAAAAAGGATTCCGAAGAACAAGAAAGCACCTCTCAAGCCTTCCAAAAAGAAGACTACTTCGGAAGAAAATGGTGTGAAAGCTTCTTCCGAAGAGAAAGAAACTTCGGAAGATTGCTCTGCTACCCAAGCTTCATCAAGCTCATCTTCAATGATCAAACAAAGGATGGAATGGAAAATCAAAGAAGATGTCGTAGCCCAAACCTCCTCTTCCCAAACCATTATTGAACCCCCATGCTTACACTTTGGCTTAATTATGTTATCATCATTAGAAGAACCCAAGACCAACAAGGCTTGGGTTTCCAATTTCACCTTTGTGTAGGGACATCCATATGATAAAAATGGAAATATTTGGATTGTGGATAGTGGTTTCTCCAGGCACATGACAGGGAACATATCTCTTCTTCAACAATTTCACAATTTTGATGGAGGTCCTGTTCAGTTTGGAGGTGAAGCCGGATGATACATCTCTGGTAGAGGTAATGTGTCCAATGGTAAGTTAACAGTTGACAAAGTACACTTTGTTAAACAGCTTGAACATAATCTCTTAAGTGTTTCTCAATTCTGTGATCAAAAGAATCATATGCTTTTTACAGAACATGAGTGCATTATCTTTAAACCTGGGATAACAATTCCTAAGGAATTGATGCTTCTTATATCTCCCAAGAAAGGGGATATGTACAAGCTAGATATGAACAATGCTTCCCCACTAGGTGAAGTGTCATGCTTTCTTTCCAAAGCAAATAGTGATGAGTCAACTCTTTGGCACAAAAGAATGTGTCATGTTATTTTAAAACAATGAATAAATTGACTAAGAATAACTTGGTACATGGTATGCCAAAAAAGGAGTTTTTCTATAAATACAACTATGTTGCTTGTCTGAAAGGGAAGCAACACAGGGCATCCCATAAATCCAAAGAAGTTAACTCTATCACTACCCCATTACACTTATTGCATAAGGATCTATTTGGTCCTACAAGTATAATGAACATTGGAAGGAAATCATATTGCCTTGTGATAGTTGATGATTTTACTAGATTCACATGGGTATTCTTCTTAAGAACTAAGGATGAAACTGCTGAAACCTTAAAATCTTTTATTCTTAAGATAGAAAATCAAATTGATCACAAAGTAAAGATAATCAGAAGTGAACAAGGGACTGAGTTTAAGAATTAAGTTCTTGACTCATTTTGTAACTCAAAATGGATTACCAGACAATATAGTGCTCCTAGAAATCCTCAACAGAATAGTGTTGTTGAGAGAAGGAACAAGACACTTATTGAGGCTGCAAAAACCATGTTGGCTGACTCAAAGCTGACTCTAACTTTCTGGGCAGAGGCAGTCATGTGCAGAACAGGGTTCTCATTGTTAAGCCCTATGGAAAGACCCCTTATGAGTTATGGAACAAGAGGCCACCATTCATTGGCTTTCTACGGTCCTTTGGTAGCAGATGCATCATACTTAACACAAAGGACAATTTGGCAAAATTTGCTGAAAAGTCAGATGATGCTATCTTTGTTGGATACTCTTTAAGCTCCAAAGCTTATAGAGTATACAACATCAAGAATCAACAATTTAAGGAGTCATCTAATATAGTTGTAAATGAGCACACTCCTTGTGTTAAGGGAAATGGTCCTGACCATATGTTTAACTTATTATTGTTTCCCATCTATTCTAAACAATCTTGTGAGAATGTTTCAGTTGGACCAGGAACTCAAAGTGACTTTGATGATGATCAAATATTTGAGTTGCCCAAACCCATTCCAAATTCTCCAAGAAGGAATGAAGAACAAGCTCCCACCACTGCAAGCCCTGAAAGTCTGAATCTCTCAGGAAACAATGGAGCTTTAACCAGTTGTTAGCTGAATGAGCATCAAGTCACTTTAGATGACAACTCCATTTCTCAACACCAAGCTGATAAAGATAGCTATCTGGAGGAACAGGCAACTGATGATACTATCTTACAACAAAACATTTTTGATGAGTTACTCATTCATTCAATCAATCTTCATTGAATGAAAGAAAAATATCAGCTGGAACCAATGCTACCAATCCTGATATGAATCATTCAAATTTGGATCTATCTATGCAACTAGATGTTATTCTCAGAATCAGGATTCATAACACTCATCCAGCTGAAAACATCATTGGGGACGTCTCAGAAGGTGTGAGAACCAGGAGACAAACTCATAATGAGAATGTCTGCTTGTACTCATGCTTTCTCTCTCAAATGTAACCTAAAAAGGTAGAAGAGGCTCTCAAGGATAACAATTGGGCTGAATCAATGCAAGAGGAATTGCTTCTATTCAAAAGGAAAAAGGTGTGGAATCTGTGTCCACTACCACCTGGTCAAGTTCCCATTGGAACAAAGTGGGTATTCAGGAACAAAAGAGATGATAGAGGTTTGATTATCAAGAACAAAGCTAGACTTGTAGTTCAAGGATATACATAAGAGGAAGGAATAGATTACACTGAGGTATTTGCACCTGTTGCAAGACTTGAGGATGTAAGAATCTTTCTTGCTTTTGCTGCATCCAAGAACTTCACAGCGTATCAACTTGATGTCAAATATGCATTTTTGTATGGGAACATCGACAGAGAAGCCTATGTGTGTCAACCACCTGGCTTTGAAGACCCACAACACCCCCACTATGTGTGCAAATTAGATAAAGCTCTTTATGGGCTGCATCAGGCACCAAGGCTGTGGTATGAGACATTGTCTCAATTTCTTCTCAAGAACGGCTACACCAGAGGCACCATAGACAAGACATTATTCATAAGAAGATTAGGGAAAGACATATTGCTTGTTCAAGTCTATGTTGATGACATCATATTTGGTTGCTCAAATGACCAAATGTGTAAAGACTTTGAAAGCATCATGAGAAAGAAGTTTGAAATGAGTTCTATGGGAAAAATGGATTTCTTCCTGGGAATTCAAGTGAAGCAGATGGAAGATGTCTTCTGTTGGTACACATGTCCCCAGTTCTAGTCTAGTGATCTTAAATGTAATATACTTTCATCTTGTAACACATATGTAATGTTGAATCAATATAATGAAAAACTCTTCAGTGAATGTTTGATTGATTATTTAATGTCATATCTATTAATATTGTTTGTTGTTACACGCATATATGAACATGTTATATAGGTTATAGAGTTGTTAGACATGTTCTGAATCATTTAAGGTTTAAGAATGTGTTTAACTAAGTAATCTGAGTCAGTCGCACGACTGGACCATGCGAGTGGGCCAATCGCACGACTGAACCAGGTGATTGAGTCAATCGCACTACTGAGTCATAAGACTGACTCAGTCGTACGAATGAATCAATCGTATTACTCAGTCGCACGACTGAGCCAGTCGCTTGGCTCAGTCGTACGAATGAAAGCTGTAACCTATAAATACCACTTAATTTGTGGAAAAATAGAGACTTTGAAAATTATCAACCCTAGCCGTTCCTGTTCGTCCAGAGAGTCCCTTCCAACTTCATAGAACGTTTCTGATCGATTCTAATCAATTCTTAATATTCTCATCGTTAGTTTTGATCGGATTAACGTTCTCCCTGATTGGATCACCAATCAAATAGGATTCCGCACTATTTGATCTGGTTTCACGTTTGAATCAGTTAGTACTCCGTCCGTACACGGTCCTAACAAGTGGTATCAGAGCCTTGGCTCTTGATTCTTCGTGGATTCAATCTTGTTTTTGAAAAAGTCAACGTTTTTAAGCGAAAAGATCCTTTCTTTCTGCTCAAAATCAAGTTTTTACGTGTGCATGTTCTGAAAATTGAGTCTTTTTCGAGTTGCAGCCGACTAGGGTGTCAAAAATTGCGTTTTAGGTCAAGGTGTGAAAAATCTCGATTTCAGCAGTCTCAGTCGCACGATTATCTCAATCGCACGACTGAACTCCAATCGCCCAATCCAATCATACGACTGAACTCAATCGCTCGTTTAATCGCACGATTGACTCAGTTGGTCTGTCCAGTTGCACAACAGCCTTAATCGCCTACCCAGTCGTACGACTCAGTTCAATCGCACAGTGATTGTCTCAGTCGCCTCTCAGTCGCCCATCTCAGTCGCCTACACAGTTTGTTTTTCAAGTTAAAGACTAAGACAAAATGGACTCAGAGAACTTTGCATTCTCAGCAGGAAAGGACTCAAGGATCCAGAACCTTTTGCTACTGGAAAATGAGATTGGGAAGCATAATAAACCACCTAAGCTACTGTCTATTAATGAATTCCCTCAGTGGAAGCAAAGATTTGAAATTCAACTAAATGGAGTGGATACCAATCTCTGGAACTCTATTGAAACTGGCTACAATATGCCAGTTGGTGCTGATGGAATACCCCTGACTTTGAGTGGTCTGAGTGATGCACAAAAGGTTGCTTATAATACAGAGAAGAAAGCTTACGCAATGTTGACCCAGTCAATTCCCAAAGACATCTTCCATCAATATTCAGAACACAAGCAGAGTAAAAAATTATGGGATGCTCTTGAGAAGAGATACAATGGTAATTCAACACTTAAGTCACTAAAGGCAAAAGCGTTGAAGAAAGAATTTGACAACTCCTCTTCTATTGGGAATGAAAGCTTGGATGATATCATCGATCGCTTCTACCATTTAATGAGTGAACTTCACACTCATGGTGTTACAACGTCTAAGGAAGAAAAAGTGACAAGCTTGGCTGATGGGCTACCAGAGAAGTGGGATTCGTTCATTTCCACTCTTCAATATAACTCAGTGCTGGAGACTTTAGATATAAATGATTTCATCCTGAAACTGAGAGAAGAAGAGGTGAGGCACAAGTACAGGACAAAGAAAGGAGCATACACTCAAGATCCATCTCTCTACAATGTTACCCCTACTTCAACTGCTAAATCCTCCAGCGCTCCTCTGCAAACTGCTTTTGTGTCCAATGCATCATCCGCAACTGAACAAAGCTCATCGTCCGGTGGTGAGTCACATGTGTCATCAGGGGTTCAACAAAGCTCTACAGTTACTCAATCAACGAAGTTAGTGACAGAAAATCTGGGAAAAGTAACCGTGGAAGTGGCTAAGGAGCACATGGACCTACTTGCTGCTGTAGTTCATTCCTATGATGGTTTAGTAGCAGGGAAAATTGGAAATTATCACCTGGCTGATGAAGACTATGAGAAGGTGGATGAAAATGAACTGGAGAGGATGGACATAATGTGGGCCCTCGCAAGTGCTGTGCGACGAGCAAAGAAGTTTGTGAAGAAGACAGGACAGAATCTGGTGGCTACCAACGATACTACATTTGGATTCGACAAGTCCAAAGTCACCTGTTTCAACTGTGGAGAAAAGGGCCACTTCAAGCGGGAATGTGTTAAACCGAAGAAGACCGGTAATGGGAACCCGTTCTTGTTTTTCAACAACCAAGAGAAAGAGAAAAAGACAATCTCAACAAGCAGTGACTCAAAGGCAATGGTAGCTTAAGGTGATGAAGGACAGGACAGGTCCTTCCGATTTTTATCTGATAGTGAAGCCAACATTGCATCTGTTGAAGATCTGAATGAAGACTCAGTGAGTGAGGGGGAGAACTCAGTTGAGAATGATACTACTGATATGGATGAGACCTTAGCTGCTGTAAATCAAATTGTTGAAAATAAGCTGAATGCTGAATCTGAAGCACAACCAAAGTCTTAAAATTCTTTCATGGCCGGAACGTCTACATCGGTACAAGTAGCATCAAAAGATGAACTTTTTGCTAAACATGCTTGTGTTGAATGTGATAAATTTAGGGAAAGCATTGATCTGAAATTTGCTAGGTTATTAGATCACAATGATAACTTAGTAAATGACTTAAAATTGTGCACAGAGGCAAACAGAGTTTTAAAACAAAATGAAAGTAGCTATAAGGAAAAGATTGATGCAGTAAAGAAACAGTTAAAAGAAACTGAAGTTGTTGCATACAACCAAGAAAATGACATTAAGTTTATTTAAAGACTATTGAAGAAACTAAAAAGGACAAAGCAATTTTACAAGTTGAAAATGAGTCTTTAAAATAAAAACTTCACAGTCTTGCTAGTTGTTCACATATTTTGAAAAATTTGGTTAAGGAACACAACAACGGGGAGGGTTTGGGTTATAAGGTTGTGCCTCCACCACATGAGATTCTTCTGAACACCAAACAACGTCCAATAAATAATAATCCAATAAAGGACCATATGGTGACAACTCCTCTGGTCAGTGATCCAGACACAACAGTTAAACCTGTTCCTCCTACTGCTGATCAGACAACATCAACATCAGGCATAACTGGTAAAAACATCACTGAAAACCGGGTGGAAGAGAATGTTCATGCATCTCTCGGGTTGGGTTCAAAATGTGCTATTACACAATCTAAGATTTCCAAAACCACTCAAACTAAACCGGTTATGAAAGATAACACTCATCTTCAACGACAAGCTAATCATAATGTTAAACAAGTAAAATTTGTCAAGAAAGGTGAAAATCAAAAGACTGAGACCAAAAAATCCTTACCTGAGGCCTACTCCCCACCCCACAAGAGATCTCCTAGTCCTTTTGAAAGGAGATCCTGTTACACTTGTGGTCAACTAGGTCACATCTCTTCAAATTGTCCTCGCTATCAGACATCTAGGATTAAGATTGAACTGGAAAAAGAAGTTAAACAGTTCCCAAAACAGAGATCTAAGACTCCTGTTAGGTCTAACACACCTGCTAGGTCTTATACATCTCCTCAACACTACAGACAACACAGACAAGTCACTGGCAAGTCTGTGATGCCTGAGGTAAAACCTATTTTGGAAACTAAACCAAAGGTTCAAACTATCAATCAGTCAACTGTTTATCACAAACAATCCTTTCATAAGGATGGTTTATGGAAAGCGAAAACGTCTGATGTGTCTGAAAGCAGTGACAAATTGAAGGTTGAGATACCACCATCTGATAAAGGACAGTGGGTTGAGTTCATAATATGTGATGCCTCTGGGAAACCCAAGCCAGTCAAGGCTTGGGTCCCCCTCCTTAACTAATTGTTTTCTATTATGTGCAGGTTGTCTGCTATAGTGCGTCTACCAATACATGGATTGTAGATAGCGGAGCTTCCAGGCACATGACAGGAAATAAGTCTCTCATTTTCAATGTCAAACAAATTAAAGGGGGACACCTTTCCTTTGCTGGTAACAAAGGAGGATACATTACCGCTCAAGGAGAAGTAGGTAATGCAAAGGTAAGATTTGATAAAGTCAATTTCGTTCAACAATTGGAAAACAATCTGCTTTCAGTGTCTCAGATATGTGACAAGGGCTTCAAAGTGATGTTTGACAATCGCAAGTGTTACATTCTGAAGAAAGAGATGGAGATACCAAAGGAGCAGGTATTAATGTCAGCGTCCAGGTACAATGATTTATATGTATTGGATATGTCTAATGCTTCTACTTCTGAGTCTATGGTTCAGTGTTACTTGTCCAAAGCAACAGAGAAGGAATCCATCTCATGGCACAGAAGAATGGGACACATTAATCACAGGAAGATGAATCATCCGATTCATAACAATTTAGTTGAGGGAGTTACTATCAGGAACTTCAAACTTCCTGATTTCTGTGTCTCATGCAAGAAGGGAAAGCAGATCAGGAAATCTCAAAAGACCAAACACGTCAATTCTATAGAGATGCCCCTGGAGTTACTGCACATGGATCTATCCGGTCCTATAAGCACGAAGAGTATCGCCGGAGACTGGTACTGCTTTGTAGTCACAGATGACTACTCACGCTTCTCCTGGGTGATGTTTCTGAAAGCTAAGTCAGAAACGTGTGAGTCATTCAAGGTGCTCGTCACAACACTGGAGTCCCTCTACAAACTGAAGGTGAGGAAGATTCGTTCAGACAATGGAATGGAGTTTAAGAATCAGTGGATGGATGCCTTCTGCAAAGAGAAGGGAATTGTTCATCAGTTCACCTCGGCATACACACCACAGATGAATGGAGTTGCTGAACGAAAGAATCAGAGCTTGATCGAGACTGCACGGACTATGTTGGCGGATTCTAAGCTACGTGTGCTAGTAGTCAAGAGGCATGGGGAGACTTGCTATGAGTTGCTTCAGAAGCGCAAACTGAACCTGGAGTATCTAGAACCTTTTGGAGCTCCATGTACTTTGTTGAAGAAGACTCAGGAGGGCAAGTTCAGCGAGAAAGCCGATCAAGGGATCTTTCTAGGATACAGGATACCAGACAAAAGGGTTTATAACAACTCAACAGGTCAGGTCGAAGTGTGGTGCAACATAGATGTACAAAGATACACCACCCCCCTGCTGGAAAAGGTCCATCGTCATTCTTCGATTATGGATGGATTTTTCAAATCCTTTAATCTTCCTCAGCTTGATTCAGATGATGAGATTGCTACTCAGGTGATGTACGATGTTCTAAACACACCAAATCTAGATACAAGCAACACGCCACCTGCCAGTGGTACTTTAGGATTTTCGACTCCTGCTCAGGACGACAGTGATGAGTCATCAGATGATGAAGAAGCAGCTGAGACTGACAATGAGCATAATGTAAATCAATAAGTTGGCTCATCAGCTGCTGAACAAGCATCGGGAAGTCCGGATACTGACCCTGCAGTCACAAATCTGGATTCTGAAGTTGGTGTTCCTACGACACCTGTGACTAGGATCAGTGTGAATCATCCCCCCACGTCTATCATTGGGGATATTCAATCCGGTGTGCAGACACGAAATCAGCTATATTCTGCTGACTATGCTGCAGTCATGGAAAAGGGATACGTCAATGATGGGGCTTTGTCATGTTTTGTTTCACAAATCGAGCCTAAGTACGTCAGTGACGCACTGAAGGATGAGGCCTGGGTCAATGCTATGCAGGAAGAGCTGCTACAGTTCAAGAAACTTGGAGTGTGGACACTCGTTGACAGGCCAAAAGGCGTGAAAGTGATTGGTACCAAATGGGTACTGAAGTGCAAGATGGACGACCAAGAAGTTGTTATCAGAAACAAAGCATGATTGGTTGTTCAAGGATTCAGACAAGTCGAGGGACTCGACTACAATGAAGTGTTTGCACCAGTGGCATGAATGGAAGCAATTCGGATATTCCTTGCCTACGCATCTTACATGAAGATCAAAGTTTATCAACTAGATGTTAAGAGTGCATTCCTTCATGGGGAAATCCGTGAGGAAGTATACGTCAGTCAACCTGAGGGATTCAAGGATCCTTATCATCGGGACAGAGTCCACAAGTTAGACAAGGCTCTATATGGGCTACATCAGGCTCCTCGAGCCTGGTATGAGAAGCTCTCCACCTATCTGTTGAAACACGGCTTTCGTAGGGGTGTGATTGACTGTACGTTGTTCATTAAAGAAAAGGATGGTGATTTGCTTATGGTGCAGATCTATGTGGATGACATCATCTTCGGTTCCAGAAACGAAGAGTTATGCAAAGAGTTCGAATCTGTGATGAAGGCAGAGTTTGAGGTGAGTGCCATGGGAGAAATGAAGTTCTTCTTGGGATTACAGGTGGATCAAACACCAACCGGTATTTTCCTATATCAGACAAAGTATGTCGGCGACATTCTGAGTCGGTTTGATATGGAAAACGTCACTGTTGCCATTACCCCTCTCGCCACAAATCATGATGTGGCTCCTGATGAGAATGGTGATTTGGTGGATGCCACTATGTATTGTGGGATGATCGGATCTCTCATGTATCTCACTGCCTCGCGTCCAGATATCATGTATGCTACATGTTTATGCTCCAGATATCAAGCGAAACCCATAGTAAATAATTTGATTGGGGTGAAGAGGATCTTTCGTTATCTGAAGGGTACTCCAACTCTGGGGTTGTGGTATCCTCATGATGATGACTTTGAGCTAACTGCGTATAGCGATTCAGACTATGGCGGTTGCAAGATGAACTTCAAGTCAACATCAGCAGGGTGTCAGTTCTTTGGAAGGCGGTTAGTCACGTGGCAATGCAAGAAGCAGACCTCGGTTGCATTATCAACCTGTGAAGCCGAATATGTTGCTGCTGCAAGTTGCTGCTCTCAGATCATCTGGATCCAACAGCAAATGCGGGACTACGCTTTGTAATTTTCCTACACTCCTATTTATGTTGATAACTCTGCTGCCATAGCTGTAACTAAAAATCCGGTTCAACACCCTAAAACAAAACACATCGGCATAAAGTATCATTTCATACGCGACTGCTATGAAAAACAATTAATTGATGTGGTTAAAATAAACATGGATTTTCAACGCGCTGACCTCTACACTAAACCATTTGATAAACCTAGATTTTTCTATCTGTTAGAGGTCAACGGTGTTAAAAGAAAAGTGACGTTATCTCAGAAGACACAGACGCGTAGTCCGGCACATGTGTAACCTTTAATTTTAATTTTAGTTTATGTCTCTTAATTTCCTTTTCGTAGAAAAATCCAAAAACATAAAAAGATTTTTTGTTTTAGCATTTTAGGGGGATATATGTTTATAGTTCAGTAAGTGTTTACTTAAACAAAAAAAAAGAGGGGGACGGTTAGTTTAGCTGAAAAGGCAAATACAACAAAAACTGGAATTATGATTCAGTGAAATGGAAAGTGATAGTACACAGGCGTCGCGTTACTTGGAACACCAAAAAGAGTTTCTGTTTGGCAAGGTTAAATTAAATCACAGAAAATTAATCAGAGAAGTCTAAGTCTAACAAATTGGAAAAATGAAAGTACGTTTGGTTGGTACTGTAACTACCCGGAGAAAGTAGATCTAGGGTGGTGCCAGTGCATTATACTATGTGTCGGTAGATTCAACACAATAGATCAGTAGACGTCATCGGTGATTTGGCTTAAACTTAAATAATTCAACGAGTTGTGAGTTTTCATGGTATCCCTGGTCTGCACAATCAATCAATTTCCAATAAGGGGTGAGGAGCAAGCAAATGCCACAAATATGAGCAAAGACCTGAAACACAGAGCAAAAGATGACAAATGTCACTGAAAACAATGTATATTCTAATATAGTGCTCTAAGAAGAAGATAGGTATTGCGCCTCTCTACTGTGCGATGGCACTGACCTGAGGCTTAGCATAACCTATCCGTTCTAAGAATTCATTGCTGTCTGCGCCTCTCTGCTGTGCGATGGCACTGACCTGAGGCTTAGCATCTCTTTGAAAATTCTTAGAACCAAATCTTCTAATTACCCAGACCGCTTAAAAAATATCCTGAGGAAGATTGATTACCATATACCTGTGGAACACACAAACACTTGTTGACCTAATTCATCTAATTAATCACTGATGTGTGTCAAAAGTCTGTGTATGGATTTAAGTGGACAAGTATACTGACAATCGTCGTGGCTGCATCGCCTGATGTTCAAAATCAATGAGTGTTATGTATCAGATCAAGCATGATTCCCAATTAGAACTTAGAAGTCTTAGATAAGTGAAAACTGTGATAAGTAAATATGCTGTGTTTAATACAAAACGTTCTAAGTAATGGTGTATATGCCTGTCTGATTCCATATGAGTCTGTCCTTGATATGATGTCAATGCTAATAGGCTATTCTAACCTGCCCTAACAAAAATCACAAAAAGATGTTTATTTTGTTCGTAGTTTTAAAATTTTCAAGTTATATGTATAGTGTGTCAGTGTCGGACTGTGCGTATTGTTCTCTATGAACGTCACCAAATGAGCTTAATGTCTATTCTAAACAAATTGTTACTGAAAGTTTAAAAGGATCATGTCTGAGATGATCGGGTGGATAAAAGGATCACGTCTGAGGTGATCGGGTGGATAAATGGATCACGTCTGAGGTGATCGGGTGGATAAATGGATCACGTCTGAGGTGATCAACAGATTTTAATCTAAAAGTGATCAGAGATGATAAATTGTTCTTAATGTTTTATCTATTGTTAAGTGAAACTAAGTGTCGGTAGGTAAATTGGTCAAAATGTCACAAGTATGGCCCAGTCGCACAACTGAATCATCAGTATGAACCAGTCGTACGAATGGAGCCTACGAATGAGTACAATCGTATGATTGGACCATGCGAATAAGCCCAATCGCCTGATTGAAAGTGACCGACTATGTCAGACATCCGAATGTATTCTAATTGTACGACTGGAGAAGGACGATTCGGTGAATCGTACGACTCAAGCTCAGTCGTACGACTCAATCATGTGACTAGGCTCAGTCGCATGATTAAGTCATGCGACTAAGCTCAGTCGTACGACTGGAGGTTGCCCTAGTATAAATACTAGATGAATCGCCCTCAGTCGCTTATTCACCCAAATCGCCCCTTCACTCGTACGATAAGACGAACCTCGGCCAAATTTTCCAAAAACCATATTCACATTCGATTACTGAGTTCTGACTATTGCTTTCGGTTATACAGGTACTAATCAAGAGGAATCATCGCTCAAACCGAGTTGAATCATCAAGAATCACTCTAATTGTGACCTAATAGTAACCGAAACTTAAAATGACAAATAAATCATCAAAACTGAACTTAATAATCAAATTAATGGTGCGAGCAGATGGCCCATGAGTACTAAGCACAACATCTGTGCTTATGTCGATTTGACATCCCGCAATTCTGCTGAGTTTGCTGGGATTATCACTTTCTTACAACGATCGAGGATTTACCGTGCTATCTCAGCGTTGTGCACTCCCTATCTCTCTATACAGAAGGCTTTCTCAGCGTTGTGCACTCCCTATCTCTCTATACAGAAGGCTTTCTGGGAGAACGCTGTGGTAGATAGGTCGATTGATCCCCACTCCATCAGGAGCTCGATATTTGGGGAGGCTATCCAGATCACAGAGGAGGATATACAGACGGTCCTTGAGTTAGGGGATGACGCAAACTGCCCTACCTGACTTCATCCCCTGACCGTCCGTGGCTGCTTCATGAGAGCCAAGTACTCTGGGGATATCAACACAAGCATGCTCAACAAGAGCAACTTGTGCTCCCAGTTTAAATACTTGGCACACGTACTTCTGCTATGCATCGCATCAAGGAAGGTCGGATTTGATGAGCTTTCAGACCAGATGCAAAATGCATATGTCGCTCTGGTGCTGAACCATCCTTTTGGTTTCTCTAGGATGATCTTCACATACATGGTGGAGAACATCGAGGCTAAGGGGAAAGAGGGATTTTGCATGTATCCTCAGTTCCTACAGATGATGATAGACCAAAAACTTCCCTAACTGTCCAAAGCTCAAGATGATGCAGTAGTGTTGGAGATTATGGATGATACAACACTGGGAAGGATGAAGGTCTACCGGGGAAGCAGGTTAAACCCCCGGTGAGGAGATTGTTTGGGCACCTGGCCCAAGAGGATTACGTGGCGCCAGCTAGGAAAAAGTGGCGTCACGATGATAGTGAGTCAGACACGGAGCCGATAGCAGTTCCGATTGACGACTCTGATGATGATGGTGATGATGGTGGAGATACGGGTCCGGAGACCACTACTACAGCTGCTAATGTTATATCTCTACCATCCCCACGCGAGGGTTTAGAGACGGCGGGATTCTATCAGGGCTTTCAGCCTGATGAGGAAGATGTATCAGAAGAAGAGCCTCTCACCCGGAGAGTGGGTAGCAGGGTCGTGGCTACTGAGCACGGCATTAGGGCGGTTAGTGGATGCCCAGGAGAGTCTGGGGGTTCTACAGCTGACCCTTCATACACCCCAGACACTCCCAGCAGCCTAGGGGGAGCATCTAGATCAAAAGGATCCAGACTCAAAAGGATGGCTCAGCCCCACGGGAAGAAGCCCAAGCGCCAAAGGCTGACACTACTCACCACCACCACATCCACTTCCACTACCTCAACCACCCAAACTACCATAGCCACCACTACACCTATTCCACCACCTGTCACCACCATACAACCCACCACTACCATACATCCCACTTCACAACCCACTCATATTCCACCACCAATATTCACCACCGCCACAGCTACCACCACGAGCCACCGAGCCGGTCCATCCTCCTTCCCAACAGGTTCATCCCTCCCTCCTATTGGAGTGGAGGAACAGCTAGCAGCACTGAACAGAATGGTACTAAAGCTGCTAGCTGCGGATGAGGAGAAGACAACGAGACTACTTCAGCTTGAGGAGTAAAATGCTTCTCAAGCACATCAGATTACCCAACTCAAGGAACAAAACGTCCTGTCGACTCAACAGATTGAGGAGTTGGAGTCTGCGAACAAGAAGATCATGCTAAAGCTGAAGGGGTCCCAAGCTGATCCTTTAAAGATAAAGGAAGGAGACGGTGATGATCTTGATGATGATGATGATGAGGATGATGATAACGAGGATGATGATGAAGATGATGATGAGGAGGGTGATAGAGATTCTCATGACAAGGAAGATGATGACGATGAAGGAGAGGCAGCTACATCTCCCACTGATCCTGAGCACGAACAAAGAACCAAAAGGAAACAAGATCAGAGGGCACCTTCGTCTGCTCCGTCTACCTCCCAATCTACTGAAGATCCAGAAATGATTCAAGGCAAAGTTCAAGATTAGATGTCTATTTATTATTTAAACTTTGTACTTGAAATCTTGTATCAAATTTTGTGTTATATATATAAAATTAAAAGGTTAAATCAACATCTGTTATGTGCTTAATGGATACTTACTTGTACTGTATTTGGTTGTTTAACAGGTTCAGCTAAACAAGTTGATGAGCATGATGTGGTGCCCCTTCGTCAAATCGAATCAAAATTGACGATGATTCTCGATTTGCAAGGGATCGTACAACGATCTGTCAGTTACATAGCTGAAGAGGGGGAGATAATACATGATTTAATAGATGAACAGATTGCTGAACTGTTTAGTCTGAATCCTGATGAGCTAGTAAAAGATGCTCCAGAGGTCGATGCAGTCAGTGATGAGGAACTACAAGATGTTGACTAGGTGGAGATTGAGGACGTGACTGCTGATCATTATCCCCAGTATACTAACGCCGAAGGCGAAGTACGACCAGATCTGGGGGAAACATTTGACAGTAGTATCTTTGATAAGGTTGAGGAGATAACAGCTGCTAAAGCAGCTACAGTAGAAGCTCCTCAGGCAGATGATGCTGATCTAGCATCCAAAAGGCTGAGTGGGTAGCCTGCCTGGAGGAGATGAAGAAACAACACATGCCAAACAAGTCAAATGCCTACACCAAGCTTTACAAGATAAAGAAGCATCAGAAGGTGTCTGGCAAGATTATCAGCTGGGCATAGTTTGAGGATCTCAAAGTGTATGCTGTCAAGAGGGAGAAAGGAATAGAGTATTTTAGATTCCCACATGATCTGAAAACTCTCCCTGGATTTGAGCTTAACCGACTAGCCAACTTGAGCCTCCTGTATGCTGTTCCAGGAAAGATATCAGGATGGTTTGAGCAGGCTCTAAAGAAAGAGTATCATACGAGGTGGGTCAATTTTAAACCTCAACAGCCCAGAAGGTTGATTCATAAGACAGAGGTTGACCCCACCTCAGGAAGATCAAAGGTGGTCTTTAGATGACACCCTCCGCGCACAATGTCACGTATTCCACTGAGGAAAATGCCACAAAATTTTGCACCCCATTTTAAATGGTGGTATTATGATGGGCGCACTGGTGAGGCCGTCATAGTTTTGAAGAAAGAAGGGAAAGTCGAGACAATTAGGGTATTCGACCCTATGTGGCTAACTAACTTGTCTGCTTCAGATGTCTACATCTTGTTCAAGTGGCCACTGTTTTTTGACACGCAGGATATCATGCAAGCACTGAAGTTCCAACATGTTATATGTATATGCTTCGCACTGAATATTCATGCTGGGGTTTCAAGAGAAGAAAGAGTGAAGAGATATGAAGAGTTCAAGAAGGAAGTCAAAGTTTAGATAGAACTAGGTCCAAGGGGGAGTTTGTTGGTACACGTGTCCCCAGTTCTAGTCTAGTGATCTTAAATGTAATAGACTTTCATCTTGTAACACATATGTAATGTTGAATCAATGTAATGAAAAACTATTCAGTGAATGTTTGATTGATTGTTTAATGTCATATCTATTAATATTGTTTGTTGTTACGTGCATATATGAACATGTTATATAGGTTATAGAGTTGTTAGACATGTTCTGAATCATTTAAGGTTCAAGAATGTGTTTAACTAAGTAATCTGAGTCAGTCGCACGACTGGACCATGCGAGTGGGCCAATCGCACGACTGAACCAGGTGATTGAGTCAATCGCACTACTGAGTCATAAGACTGACTCAGTCGTACGAATGAATCAATCATATGACTCAGTCGCACGACTGAGCCAGTCGCTTGGCTCAGTCGTACGAATGAAAGCTGTAACCTATAAATACCACTTAATTCGTGGAAAAATAGAGACTTTGAGAATTATCAACCCTAGCCGTTCCTGTTCATCCAGAGAGTCCCTTCCAACTTCATAGAACGTTTCTGATCGATTCTAATCAATTCTTAACGTATTCTCATCGTTAGTTTTGATCGGATTAATGTTCTCCCTGATTGGATCGCCAATCAAATTGGATTCCGCACTATTTGATCTGGTTTCACGTTTGAATCAGTTAGTACTTCGTCCGTACACGGTCCTAACAACTTCTTCATAAATCAATCTAAATATGTCAAGGACATCTTAGAAAGATTTGAGATGAAGGATTGTAAACCGGTTAAGACACCTATACAAATAAATCACAATCTTTGTCCTAACTTCGAGGGGGAGGATACTGATCAGCGTCAGTACAGGGCAATTATTGGATCTCTAATGTATCTCACTGCAAGAAGACCGGATATTATGTTTGCTACATGCATATATGCAAGATATCAAGCTGCTCCGAAGGTGTCTCACCTCATCGCTGCCAAAATGATACTTAGATAACTCAAACGAGCTCCCAAACTGGGCCTTTGGTATCCTAAGAACAAAGACTTCAACCTTTATGGTTATACTGACAGTGATTATGGTGGTTGTAACATCAACTAGAAATCCATATCAGAAGGATGTCAATTTCTTGGTGGAAGGATCATCTCCTGGCAATGTAAGAAGCAATCATGTGTCTCTACATCAACTGCTGAGGCTGAATACATTGCTGCAGCTAGTTGTTGTGCTCAACTACTACGGATTCAAAATCAGATGTTAGACTATGGCCTCAACTTCATGGAGACTCCCATTCACATAGACAACAAGAGTGCTATCTCAATCACTGAAAATCCGGTCAAGCACTCTAAGACAAAACATATTGACATCAGGTATCATTTCATTAGAGATATTAATAAGAAAAATCTAATCAAATTGTTCAAAGTTGAATGAAATGAACAATATGCTGATTTGTTCACCAAAGCTTTTGATGAACAAAGATTTAAGTATTTAATTACAGCTATTGGGATGATAAATCTTGACTAATTATTTCATACAGAATGTTAAGTCAAATGTGTCTATTTACAACTTAAGCCCTATTACAAAAGGTATTTCTTCAAAAATTTTGACATATAAACTCTTCTGAAGAGAAATTTACCCTCGAAAGATAGTCTTAATCTTCTTCCGAAGGAAAATTCCTCTTATCCAGACACATCTTCCTAATAGAATTATGCTTTGGAAGACAATTTGATCATAGATCAACCTTCTTCCGAAGGAAACTTTCTACTTCTACAAAATCACATTTTCCCTTCGGAAGCAAAATAGTCTTTATGACAAATTTTGCTTCGGAAGCAAATTTGACTTCGGAATCTAGTCAGGAGAGAGAAACCTTAAAGTTCTCTCGAAAGAAGGTATTGTCGGAAGAATACTTTAAAATTGTAACGAAAACATTTGGGTCCCACTCTGCAAAAGTAAGATTTTCTGGAAGATTGTTGGAGAATTTTGAATGAAACATCCTTACCGCCTCTGTCAAATCAAGCCGCATAGTGTCATTTCACCTTATCAGTTTGATCTTTTACTCCATATTTAAAGGAATCCAACTCTCTTTTATACTTTCTTTACCACTTTCAAAACCCTAGCCTACTGTTTTCACTATAATCTTCAAGCTTGAATCCCCTCCTTCTCAAAATTCCAAAAACAATGGCTCTAAACCCGCAACATAACCAAATTGCTATCCTTAATTCATCTGCTGATAGCGAATTTGCTTAAATCATTCAGTTCCTCACACAATCCATATACCTTCCCGCTCTCACAATAAACCCCACCATCTACTCTAACCATATGTCTGACTTCTGGACAAATGGTCAAAACGAAATCATCAACAATGAAAGGGTAATTCGTTCGAGAGTCTGTGGACAAGAGATAGTGGTGAGTGAAACCACTATCAGGGAACATTTGGAGCTTTATGATGTTGGAGCTCCAACTGAATTTCCAAGACCTGATTTAGAAGACACCTATGTTCAAATGGGATATGGAGGTGATGTTAGTAAGTCCACTGTCTACAAATTTAACTTCTCCTACAACTGGAAGTACTTACTACACATTATCCTTCATAGTCTGTCTAACAAATCAAGCGGTTGGGATCAAATCCCTTATGAACTAGGGTGTTTAGTTCATGAGTTGGTCAAATGCCGGAGGTTCAACTATTCCAGGTTTGTTCTGAATAACTTGAGAGGAAATCTCATCAGGAATACATTCTACATGTATCCTCGATTTATTCATCACTTTATCAACTGTGAACTAGACCCGGATATACTAGAATATAAAGATATGCTAGTAGTTCCTCAAATGCGTCCGGGTATCTTCTGAATGCTGAAGAAGATATCCACCAATTTCACTGGAAGGTTCACTCCTTTGCTTCCAGGTATGCTTGAGCCTATGGCTCCTGGTGACATCCCTGTTAAACCAACAGGTGATGAACCCACACCAGCAATCACCACTCCACTTCAAAAGGCCTCCTTACCTATCAAATACCTTTACAAAAGACGTCCCAAGCGAACCCTTGTTCAATCTACTCTGATTGAACAAGCCCCCTCTGTCCAACCCAAAAAGGCTAGAGTGGAACACCGGGCTCCCACTCACCCTGAGGTCCAACTTTCCCCTCCAATTGACCTCAATATCAGTGTTGAGTCTCCTCAGTCTCAGCCTGATGAGCCCATCACCCAAACATCAAGCCCTCAGGATGAGTCACAATACTCTTCTGAGCAACCAAAAAGGGACAGCCACATCACTGGCTCTGAGTCATTAGATGTTGACCAAGGTCCCGGGTCATTAGGAATACCTACCATATCCTTCACTGACCTTTTAACCCAAACTGATGAGGATTTCATGTTTCCTCAAAGCTATGAAGTTGATCTATCACACCTTTCTTTAGATCAACAGAGCCAAAGGAAACCTCTGATCTCTAACCCACGTCAGCAATCAATAACTGAGGTAAGTCCCACCGGTGTGCGGGGGGCTCATGTAGGCTCAACTGCCACTACTAAGAGTCTCTCATTGAGCTCTCGGGAAAGTGGTAACATTAATGAGACTGAGTCTACGTCAACTTTGCCCATTGACATCTCTGAAAGAGATATCACTGAGCAAAGGAATCCAGGGTGCCAAGCAACCACTACTGGTGATGAGGATGTACATACTAGGTATGTTGTCTCATCTCCCCATGATTCTTCATATGAAGAGGAGGGAAGACTGAAACTCACCATTGAGTACCTGCTCTCTAAGGTCTCAGACCTTGAATTCAAGGTTAGGATCTTAGAAACCAGGTCTGCCAATCAGCAACTTGAGATTGAAGATCTCAAGGCAAAACTAGTTGAGACACAGATTAAGAAGTATGTCAGGCATGTACCAACTCAAGTTTCTTTAAGTTCTTCCTCTAGCTCATCTACTTCTCAATATGATGCTACCAAAAAGCGGAAGAATGTACAGAAACAAGCTCATAAGGAACCTCAAATTTCTGAGGAACCTCAATCTTTGACTCTTACAACTTTATCCTCCCTTTACCCAACACAAAAGCAATCATCTACTGTTTTCCCACAACCACCTCCTTTGAGTTTTCAAGTGGATCCAAGGATGATTATCAACCTTCACAAATTTTTCACACAGTTTCTAATGAGCTCCTCACTTGAATAACTATCCCCTGATGTTGCCATAACCTACTTTGGAGCAGAAGAGCTTCAAAGGCTCAGGGCACTACCTACCACTCAGGTGGAATTTGGTCAACCTAAGGTCACTATGAAACCTGAGATTTACTTCAAAGGGGAAATAGGGACTGATGGCCTAACAACTGCCTCAGTTGGGACAGATGGTGCAACATCAATCTCTTCCGAAGCAGAAATTTTCAGCTGCGAAAGTAATTGTTGGCCTATCATCTCTGTTTGATGAACTGATTCTCACAGAGGCCATCCTTGATCTAGCCTCTGAGGTGAATAGTGAGGACTTCCTTACAACTCCTATCCTTCCACAAATACCACAAGATCAACCATAAACTTCTCAACCTCATCCTCAGTCCTCTCAACCTCAACCCTCAAAACTAGAATCACCAAAGGAAGTATCTCCTCATGATTACAAATGTAAGAGGAAGATGACTGATGAGGAACTTCGTGAGGATGAGAGGTTACACAAATTAAGAAGAAAGGGTAGACTCCCTACCGAAAAATTGTTGGCTGCAAGCAGTAAAGCAGCAACAACATCTCAGGAGTCTATCAATGAAAAGAAGAGGTTGGAGGTAATTGACAGACTCATCAGCCGGAGAGTAGCAAATGAAGAAATGTTACTACTCCTAATTGATGAGCTTGTCAAATTGGAAGAGACAACCTTGCTGCAAAAAGAAAAGGAGAATGCAGCAAGGATGGCTAAAAAGGAGAAGGTAAGGAAGATGAAAGAAGAAGCTGAGTTGAAGAAAAGGAAGGAGAGGATAGCCTTCCTATGCTCAAGAGGTTATTCTCAAGAGGAACTGAGTCCTCATGAGAATGAGATGATTCTGCTTCTTGTCAACAAAGAATAGGATCAAATCAGTAAGGAAAGAAAGAAAGCTGGAAGGGAGAAAACAAGGGAGAGAAAGAAGAAGGAAGAAGAGGCAAGGTTTGCAGCTGCCAAGAAAGTGGAAGATAAAGCCTGGATGAAGGCTTATCTTAGGGCACATGGCTTCACTGGCAGGCAAGTTGGGCCAATGTTAGAGAAGACCCTACAACGACATGTCAGTGATATCAAAGCTGACATTCGCTTAGGAAGATGGAAGGAAGTATCTCAGGAGATACAGAGGATGAAACCCAAACCAGCACCCAAACCATAACCCATAACAACTGAAATCATCACTGAACCTATACCCTTCTCTTTCCCTATCAAAACTGAACCCATCACTGAACCATACACCCCTGAACCCACACCATCCACAATACCATTACCATCCTCCTTTGCTTCTCAACAACCACTACCACTACATATTCTACAACCCAAAACACAACCTAAAACCCAATCAATACCTAAACCATCCTCTGAACCATCCAAAACTCCAACCTTAGAAGAGATTAGGGAGATCAAAAGGAGACTCAACAACTACTCAAAGGTGAGTAGCATCTCTTATGATGAAGGGTTCATCATATTACAATACATTGATGGATCCTCAAGCTCTCTCACAAGAAATGCCTTCCTAGATCTACCCCGAGAGACTCTACACCAATCACTTAATCTTCTAGCCTTAAGCTCTGATTTATTAAATGAAGAAGAGAAAAGGCTAAGAATAAAATTGGTAAGCCTGCTGGACACTAGGAATGGGGATAGACTGCCAAACTTTCCCTTCATTCCTAGGAAGAAAATAATCCAGTGGAGGTTTGATGAGCCTTCTCACAACTTTGTTGTGGAGAGGGAGAATGGAGAGGTAAACAGGTTCAATGCCTCATCTCTGCTACACTTAAGCAGATTTGATATTACTGAGCTAGCAGAGAGACCATTCACCAATCCCTCTAACTCCATGATAGCTGCTCACATCAGAAGGTTTATCGACAGCCTTCATGTTGCCGAATTAAACAAAAGGCAAGAACTGAAGAGGAGTTAAAAGTTGGAGAAGGAAGTGTAGTTTTCGTAGCATTAGCCTAGGGGAGTTTGTTGGATCTATTGAGGCTGATGCAACCAAAACAACACTTAGAAGAAATCTGTACAACTAAGAGAAGTCTTTCGAAGGCAATGCTGCAACTTCCAAAGCTTCTATGGTGATCTTCCGAAGAGCTTCCGAAGGATGAACTCAGTCTTCCGAAACTTAGAAGATCTCCTTCCGATGTAGACACTTAGAAGAATGAAGACAATGTCTTCTGAAGACAAAGCCTCGGAAGAAGCTGTGTCTTCCGAAGTATAAAATGGTTCGGAAAAACTTATTCTTCTAAAACCATTTTACCTTCGGAAGAATCACAGTATGAACCAGTGGACAAAGCATGGTCCGATTGACACTTGCTGCCTACTCTGATTCTCTGCAAGATGCCTTCCACGTTCATGTGGTTTACCTTACTTTTGTCTACTGTTCACCATTCCTTAGCTAGTATAGCTGCCACCTTTAGTTGGTGACCAAAAGGTAAGTCATGGACCTGTCATGACTATCTTATCTTAGATATCTTAGATAATACTTTATCTAAGATACCCTACCTTTAGCAATGTAGTATTTGTTTAGAAGTAAGTCCTAACATGTTATCTATGTATAACAAGCTGTAGATAGTAGTATATATAGTCGCTCATTGTAACTTAGTATCCATGCTTCTGCATGAGTCTTGTAATACTTAGTTGAGAGATAATATATACAAGTATCTTGAAACCATTTCTAGTGTTCTTTACTTATTATATTATTATCAACTGAGTTCTTGATTCTGCATTTATCAAATGAGTGATATTTAACAGTTTATAAGAAACACTAAGTGTTGAGAGAACAATATCGATCCTGCAGACACCCTCTATACGATGCATATAAGGATATATGGGTCGTGTAGGAATCATTCAAACGGATCAAAGCTGCATCCGGTAGAGCCATTGTAACACCCTAAGGTTTCCAAAAAATCAATAGTCCATAAAAACATGAAGGTTTCATAAAAACAAAGTCTAGGTCAAACTTGACAAATTATAAAGTTAAATACCCTAGGAAATTTCTATAAAAGGAAAAAAAGGTGCCTCCTTTGCCCTTAATGCGAAAGCTATCCAAAAGGGTAGCTAGATAGAGAGAGCGAGACTTAGAGAGAGAAAGTAAAGAGGAAAAAGATTAAGGTATGCAAATTTGTGTTTTTATTAAATCACTACATTAAGGAATGATTAGTTGATCATGTATTGTGTAAATGTGTAGATTCGGGGTAATTAAGCTCCTGAAAGTGTGTTTAATTGCAATCTTCAGAGGTGAGTTCTAGCCTCTCTTTTTCTATGGTTTTACAAGTATTGAAGTTGATATACATATCAATATGATTGCCTATGAGTATTGTGATGCATCTGATTGAAATCATTATGTTTACACACTGTTATGAATGATTTAGTAACAAAAAGTCGATAAGCTTGAGTTACAGTAAAGTTTTCGCTTGGATGCCATGGTTATGCATGATATGTTTTCGCTTGGTAGGGTTTTGCCTCTAGTGTTCTCGAATGAATATAGATTTCGCTTACCTAGAGATTTTCATATGAATAGGTGTTTGTGTGGATAGATGTTCTCGCACACATAAGTTCTTGTTTGATAAGATGCTGTTGCATGCATAGATTTTTGCTTATTAGATGTTCTCGTATGATAGGGCTTTTGCATAACTTAGTTCTTGCTCATTTAGGCTTCAAGGGAAATATTGACCTATTTGACTTGCATTGAAATATGTGGATTTATGACTAAGGTATATTTTAATATAAAACTGAAACTCAGTTAGCATTGCTAACTTTGCATATCAGTTGGCAAGTAAGTACTAGGCCGATAGGGATGTAGGCAAAGGAATATGATAGCTACTAGGATAGTCCGCGTTTGACATCTAAAGTTGTGACACGATGAACATTTGATAATAATTTTAATGTTTAAATACACTTTAATGTTCCTTTAATATAAGTTTCATTTAAATGGTTAATTATAATTTCTGCTTATAATTTGTTTTATACTATGAATGACCAACTATGAGGTTTTCGGGAACGAGGTCATGCAAGTTGGTATCAGAGTCAAAATTAAAGAGAATTGGGTAAAATCATTTTCAAAATATAAACTTAAACTTAAAATGGACAAAAGGGAAAGATACCAGCCCGAGTAACTACATGCCCATTAGGTAAATGATCTTGCCAGGATGTAAAGTAATTGGAAAAGTATGTGTGTGCAATGTGACTATGTGCTTATAGAAGACTTAGACAGCAGGGTGATCAATATGGGGAATACTTAGGATGTGAAAATAAGGTAAGTAGTTACTCACAACTAGCCACTATAATTAGGAACTTACCATAATCTAAACTACTATCTTGAGTGACCATGTTGGTGTCTTGAATCTTATAAAAATTAAGAAATGGTCGGTAGAAAGTCTACCAAAGCATCTAGTGGAGGTGGTCATGGTGTTCACAGAACTAGACAATATGTCACCAAAAGTAGGGATAAAGCTGTAGAAACAACTCTCGAGGAGTCTGAGCTTCACCGTCATCATGGTTGAGATTAGGGTGCTAGACTAAAAGAAATAGTGAAGGAATCTATCATCGCAGCAGTCAAGGATGGGAAGAAAGAAGAAAAGAAGGATAAGAAGAACACTAATGAGAGTAGGGATGAGGAAAGGGAATTTGGAGAAAAGGAACAACCTGAGTTTGAGATGGTTGTTTCAAGTGATAAGGAAGATGACACAGTGAAGGAGATGGAAAATGGGTTCAACTATGGGGCTTTTTAGAGATGCAAGCCCCCAGTCTTCGATAGTAATAGGAATGCAACCACATCTCATAGGTCAGTAAGGAAATGGAAGTTCTTCTAGATATCAGCAAGTGTCAGGAGGACTAGAAGGTAAAGTTTGCTAGTCATTTCTATATGGACTCAGCCTTGTGTTGGTAGGCAACATTGTCTAGGCAGAGGGAGGCATGGCAATAACCAAGATGAGATGGACTAAGATATAAACGTTGGGGATTGAGGAGTCCTGTCCTTACAGGGAACTTGACAAGATTGAGAGAGAGTATTTACAGCTTGAAGCGGGAAGCGTGACTCATCAGCAGTACACTGCAAAGTTTAATAAAATGGCAAGACGTGTGCTAGAGTTAGTCACCCCGGTGTCCAAGGTGATCAAAACATATTTTCTGGGATTGTCGGTGGAAATTCGTGAACATATGATCATCGCCCGACCAGGTACATTCAAGTCAGTGGTAAATCTAGCGAGAAAGCTCTATGATAAATAAGAGGAGATACCAGTGGTTGAAGCTAAGAAGAAGTTGAATGGTGAGAAGAAAATGAATGGGAAATGATTTAGGAACAATGGTTTTGTAACTGGAATGAGGAAGGCAAGAGTGAAAGATTAGGGAATGAGGAGATAGGATATATGAGACATGATAAAGTGTAAGAAGTATGGGAAAAATCATATGGGTGAATGCAAGCGGGGAGCGAATTTATGCTTCAGATGTGGGGAAAAGGGGCATATGGTAATGGATTATCTAGGGTCAACCAAATGCTTTAATTGAGGGGTAACAGGTCATCCAAATAAAGACTATAAGAAGCCAAGAGCCTAGAACTCAGGAGCAAAGAAGGGAATCAAGAAGGGAAATAATGGGTATAAAGCTAAGGAAAAGGCCTTTACTATGACTCGAGAGGAGGCTAGGGTGGATCATGATGTTATGTCAGGTACATTTATATTAATTCATGTTTGATCATCCATACTTCTTGATTATGGTGTTAGTAGGAGTTTTATTTCTACTTCATTTATGATAAATTCCCTAGTAAAAGTAGAAAGATTGATGTTCCTTTTGATGTAGAAACTAGTATTGGTAAGTCCACCAAAGTATCAAAGGCTATAGATGTTTGTGGTATAGAAAGCATTCCTTATGACCTTAGGAGGATTTGATGTAGTCCTAGGAATAGATTGGTTAGCCGATTATGAGGCTAATATTGTATGTTGTAAGAAGATGATTCGACTAGCTGTGCCTGATGTCAATTCAGTTACGATCTATGGGGAAATGATGTATTTAGTTCCAAAAGTGATCTCGATTATTTCCTTTCAAGGCATGGCTAACGTATGGATATGGTGCTTATCTAGCATATATGAAAGACGAGGATGTGATAGAACCATAGTTGTCAAATGTACTATTCATGAGTGACTTCCCTGATATCTTTACCGAGGATTTGATGGATAAGCCACCCTATCGCAAGATTGAGTTTAAAAATCACTTCTTGCCTAAAGCTCAACCTATTACCAAGGCACCGTATCATCTAGCTCCTTCCGAGTTGAAGGAATTGATGATTTAACTACAAGATCTGCTAATTAAGGTTTCATTAGACCAAGTATCTCTCCATGAGCCACTCTATCGCAAGATTGTATCAACTATCATGAGTTGAATAAACTGACCATAAATAATCAATACCCGTTACCAAGGATTGATGATCTATTTAATCAGGGTGTTAATTGGTTTTCAAGGATCAATCTCCATTCTGGCTAACACCAGTTCAAGGTGAAAGAGCAGGATATTATATAAATAGATTTCCGTACGTGTTGTGGGTAAGGGTGTAAATGAGTTAAGCTGGCTCGAGAGCTACTCGAGATCAACTTGGTAAAAATCTCGAATGAGCCAAGCCTAAACTTGATCCTGATCTGGAGCACAAAATATAACTCGATTAGTTGTCAAGCCTGAGCTCGAGCCTCGCATTCAAGGATCGCTAAGGCTCATGAGTCTTAGTGATCCCACTAATATTTAAGTGTATTTTTAATATATTTAAATTAATATACTTTTCATTTTTTACCCCACACGTCCTTAATTAGTCAACTCCCAATTTCTTTCTTGTTAACCTTCAAAAACTTTAAACCGTAATGATCCCATAGTTTAGTAGCAGCCACCATCAACCAGCTGCCCTCCGGTCATCTTCATCTCAAGGTTCATTGCATCTGTCTCCCAGTCGTCCTTCTTGGTACTATCATCATTCATCACCAGTCTACGTCCTCCTCGCCACCGATCTCGAGCCACATTCATCATCCATCACAAACATCAATGATCGTTGCCCCTATTCAAGTTATTTTGCTCTTATTTGATTTGTTTACTCAATGATTTAGGTATGACTTAACCATTCGTAGTTTGAATCTATTCAATAGATAAGTGAAAAATACAACCTTTATCGATCTCGAGCTTGATGCAATCCTTAATGAAACAGAGGATCAAAATATGAACAAAACCACATAAAAATGCAGTCATATCAAGCCTGAGCTTGAGCTTGAGACGAGCTTTAGCTTAGAGCTATTAGCTATCCTATTAGCGAGCTCGAGCCGAGCTTTAGCTCGTTATTTTTATTGTAAGCTAATTATATCAAGCCGATCTTGAGCTTCGGTTTTACCGTTCGAGGTAGGCTCATATGAGCTGAAGGTTGAGCTTTAGAAAGATTCAACGAGCTGAGCTCGACTAGGTCTCGACTCCTCTCTTTACACCCCTAGTTATGGGTGCTACGAGTTACCTCGTGATGTCCTTTTGTTTAAAAAATTTGCCATCTGCTTTTATGGGTTTAATAATCATGTATGTCGACCAATGCTAGATAATTGGGTAGTTGTGTTTATGACGACATCCTAATTTACTCGAGGAGCAAGGAGGAGCATGCAAGTCATATTAAAGACGTATGGAAATACTCAGAAATGATAAGTTGAATGCAAAGTTCTCTAAATGTGCATTATGGCTATGTGAGGTCTAATTCCTTGGCCATTATTAATCATAATAGGGTCATGGTGACCCTGCTAAGCTGTAAGCAGTAATGCAATTGATTTGCCAGAGATGCCATCCGAGATTCGTAATTTCTTGGGTTTTCCAGGTTACCATAGAAGATTCATTCAAGATCTCAATAAAGTAGCTTCTTATTTAACCAATTTAACTTATAATGATGTGAAGTTTGAATGGAATATGGATCATTAAAATGCATTCCAAGAATTGAAGACAAGGTTAACTTAGTCCCTGTTTTGACATTTCCCGAAAGAAGATGATCTAGTGGTTTATTCTGATGATTCCTACTCAGGATTAGGATGTTTTTTAAAGTAACATTGGAAAGTTATAGCTTATGCCTCTTTGAAAAATCATGAGGTCAATTACCCTACGCATGACTTGGACCAAGCGGTAGTGGTTTTTGCACTAAAGCTATGGAGACATTACCTTTATGGAATGAAATGCACCATCTTTACAAATCATATGCATTTAAAGTACTTCTGTTAGTAGAAAGATCTTAACATGAGACAAAGAAGGTGGTTCAAGTTGATTAAAGGTTACGACTGTAAGATTTAGTATCACACGGGAAAGGCAAATTTGGTTGTTGATGCCCTTAGTAGTAACGAGAAACCTGAACCAATTCAGGTAAAGGCTTATTAATTGATAGTAACACTTGACATTATGTAACAGATTAGAGAGTTTTAAGATGGAGCCTTAAAAGAATATCAGATCAATTCTGAAAAAATGAAATAACGAATTACTAGTTTGGGAGAAAATACCCTTGGTGTGAAGACCAAATCAGACGAATGTGGATTCCATGTTATGGGGATTCAGAGAAAAGATTTAAGATGAAGCACAAAAAACCCAGTATTGCATTCATTCCAGTGCAAAAGTTGCCAAAATTAAAGTTGCCAAAATTGGATAGTCAAAACCCTAGGAACTTGCTATAAAAGGAAAAGAGGGCGCCTTCCCTGCCCTTACTTCATGTGAAAATGACACAAGATGGTAGCTAGGTTGAGAAAACAAGACCTAGGGAGAGAAAGTAGAGAGGAAGAAGATTTAGGTATGTAAATTCGTGTTTTTATTTAACTATTCATTAAGGAATGATTAGTTGATCATGTTATTGCATAAGTTTGTAGATTCTGGTTAATTAAGCTATCAAAAAGTGTATTTTGTTACAATCTTCAAAGAAGTGAGTTCTAGCCCCTCTTTTTCAATGGTTTTACGTGTTTTAGAGTTGATATGCATATCAATATGTTGCTTTTGTATACTATGTTGATTCTGATTTTAATGATTGCATTTTCACACTATTATGAATGATTAAGTAACAAAAAGTTGATAAGCTTGCGTTGTAGTAAAGTTTTGCTTGGATCCTATGGTTATGCATGATATGTTTTCACCTGGTAGGGTTTTCTCCCCTTGTGTTCTACAATGAATGTAGCTTTAGCTTAACTAGAGGTTTTGGCATGAATAGGTGCTCGTCTAGATAGATGTTCTCGCACGCATAAGTTTTCGTTGATAAGATGCACTCACATGGATAGCTCGCTTATTAGACATTATTGCATCATAGCGTTATCGCACACCTTAGTTCCCGCATGATAAGGTATTCGCAAACCCTAGTTCTTTGATGATAGGGTTTTCACGTAACTTAGTTCTTGCTCGTTTAAGCTTCAAGTGATGTGTTGACTTATTTGACTTGCATTGAAATATGTTGATTGATGCTTAAATGCAATTTACATAGTTTAATTACATGTTATTATAAGTAAAGTATTATGTAATGAAAGTAAAAGAAAATGAGAATTAAAAGTGAAACATATTAAATGAATGAAAGACTTGCAAGCATGATGAATAGAGATTCGCACCTAAAAAGTTGTCAGATTAACTGTGGGTGGCTTAGCTAGCCTAAAGGATATTTATAGGGGTCTATTTCTTGTGTTGTAATAAAATGGGATCTTTTTCACTTGACCTCAGGACTATGACTAGCTTCACACATAATTTTTGGGGTCTACCGGCCTTAGCACAATCACCAGCTTTGTACATATTGTTGGGGGTCTTGCAAATGACATTGATCAAGTATAGTGAAAATAATGAAATGAAAAGGAAAGACCTAATGACTAAAGTTATTAAAAGAAACAAACATGCTGATATGTATTATTGATGTGTGGTAAGGAAATGGATTTTCTAAAAAAGCATATTTTAATATAAAACTAGAAGTCACTCAGAATTACCGACTTTGTATGTGAATCAGTTGGTAGGTAAATTAGAGGATTGAGGGGGATGCAGGCTTGCATATGATAACTATTAGAGAGTTCGAGTCCGACATCTAAAGTTTTCATATGATGAACATATAATAACAGCTTTGATGTTTAGATACACTTTAATGTTTTTTAAGATAATTTTCATTTAAATGCTCAATTTTCTTTTCCGCTGTTAAGTATGAATATTTTACGAATGCTTTATGTGATGGACGGTCGACTGTGAGGTTTCCATGAACGAGGTCTTACAACCATCAAATCAAGTAAGGAAACGACTTGCGTAGGCATACATGACTCGTATCGGACTTGTTAATACAACTCATCTAGATCTATACGAGTTGCCTACACAACTTGTTTGGTCTTGTACGCTTTGTTTATTGTTTATGAAAATTGGATTTCATATAACTCTTTTATGAGCGGGCAAGTTATTTGACATGACACAAGATTTCTAGATTTACGTGTCAATTATTTAAAATGACATAAGGTTCCTTTAAAACATACTATGTAAACCGATATTTGATTATGATTTATTTGTTTAATTCTTCTATATTTATTCTATACATATATTTTTGTGTTAAAATCTCATATTGAGATAGTAACTATATATTCAGGAGTGGTTCTTGTAACAACTATGGTGGTGATGCCGCGATGATAATGATGCCGATGCCGACATTGATAACTACGATGATGCTGACGGTGATAATGGCGATAATAACGACGATGATTACATTGGTGACAACAATAGTGATTCTCCTAAGAATTAGTTTGGGATGCAGGAAACTGATGATTATTACATATCTCATTTTACTTGTAGTTAGTTTAACAAAGTTTTTATCATATCGTGTTGTTTTTAGTTTTTTGTGTGTCATGATAATTTGTTTCATTGGGTTGTTATAAGAGGAAGAAGCGAGAATGGCTCTTATAGTCATCACGCTTGAAGAAAAATGTAAACCTTTGATATCAAGAAGATTCACTTTAGATGTGATCATGGTGCAGAATATAAGGGTGCATCCAAACTCCGATTGATTGGTAGAAAGAAACTTTGTCAGTTCCAATTAATGAAATAATATAAAAGAAAATACGATGGCTCGATATTGTTAGCGGTGGATACTTCACATAACCATGATCCTATTCAACATCTAGATGGGCATCCATATACAATGACACTAACCAAGAGGAGTATGTCTTCGTGACAGAGCTACCCAAACTAAAGATGGAGCCACATAACATATTATCAACACTTCAACACAAGAATCCTGAAAACATTTCCACCCTGAGAACTGTATATAATGGGTGTAACAAAACAAAGGAGACAAACAATAACGGTAAAACTTTAATGCTTGTTCTTTTAACAATATGCAACTAGAAAGTTATGCATACAACAATAAGCACAATCAAGTGACAAATGTCGTTGAAAAGATTTTCTTTATTAATCAGACATTATATGAGATTCAGAGAGCATTCACGCATGTGTTATTGATAGACACGACATATAAAATGAACGTGTACAAGATATCATTTGTTTAAATTTTAAGTGTGACATCAACCCACGAGACATTTGACTCGTGCTTTTGTCTATCAAGAAAGAGTGGATAACCTTGAGTGGGTTTTAAAAGCACTAAAAGTTACACTCGACAAGTGTAGGAAGCCACGTGTCATAGTTACTTACATATACCTTGTTTGAATTAATGTATGCCACATAAAATTTCCAAGTTACTATACAGGTGGCACATAGCTTAAATATTCTAAGATTTAACAATTTTAAGTTTCATTTCAGGAGTTTACTTGGGCGGCTAATGTAGTGTATGAATCCTTAAATATTCTATAAATGATTAAAGGACAATAATTTCTAAATACGATACAATTTCGTGTTTTAAATTAATACATCATCTTAAATTATCTAACTTACAACTTGGAGTTGTGTATGATTTGTGACTTAGTAAATAAGATGACTAGCACATTATTCCAGATTACCATATCTATATTTGTAAAAATGGTGAACTTAATTCCCATGTTACTAATGGTTATTAGAATAAGTGTTGAACTTCCTATTGCATATATATACATAAATTACTTTGTTGGATAATTGTCTACCACTCACTGCAAATCCAATGATCATAAGAGCCTTCATGCTTCTATTTGGGCACTCGAAATTTATACATGTAACATTAATTCATATCAAGTTAACAATTTATAGTAATTCAATCCTTTTAGAGTTTGGTTTTTAGTCAAGAGCTAAACATTTCCTATCTAACATTTTGATTGTGTAGTGTATAAATTGAGAATTAATCCACCATAACAGGCAAGGAATGATAATAATAAAGAGATGGTTGTAGGAGGGAGATAGAAGAAATACTAGTGGATAGAAGGTTGATATTATCCTTGACAAGGAAGGAAGACGGTCCTCTCATAATAGGCAAGGAATCTCTCCTAATTAAAAAGATAATGGTAATAATAAAGAGATGATTAATGTAGGAGGGAGATAGAAGAAATGCTAGTAGATGGTGTTTTCTACTGCAAATGGGATACCTCTTAAATGGATGAGGAACACTCCTATTTATAGAGGAGGGATTACCTAACCCTATTGGGTTTGGTTGATGGCGTTTGAACTGATCCACTAACCTCACTATTATATTTGACAAGGCTCATGTTATTATCCTTGCTAGAATAAGCCTTGTTATGAGGCTAACCTTTTGAACCATGATAAGGCTTCCTGCCTTAGCCTTGCCAAGTGATTGGCTTAGCTTCTTGGGGTAAAGACAGAACATACTTACATCATCAAACAATATTCTCACCCGGGTTTAAAGAATACTAATACTAGATTCTCTAAAATGTCGAATGACGTTGAAAAGTGAACCATAGAGCAATAGGAGATGTAAACTAAGGGTGGGGATTAATTGTGCTATTTTGAGTTATAACGAAAAAGTCTTTTTATACACATTATCTGTATGTTTAAAAATAATTTGCTATAACTTTAAAAATAAATGGAATGAATAGTAGATTGCGGATTGTGAGCCGTCCATTGTTACATCAACGGTTATGATCCTTTATTCTCTTTTTGTGTTTTGTTCTACTTGAAGTTAAAGCACGCCACTTGAACTTCTATATTTTGTTATCAACAGGAATTGAATAACTGAATGGTGTTTGGTTGTAAAATTAGATTAATTAATTAATTAATTTGAATCAAATAGATAATAATTTATCTATTTTTAATTGTGGTTGTGAAATTAGACGATAAGCAATGTCATAGAGTGAGTTTGTTTGCATGTATTTATTTTATTTTGTTCCAGTGTCTTGATAGAGCTTTCTATCTTTTTATATATATTATATTTATTGTTGTCGTTCAAAAAAGTAAGTAGAACCAAAACCTACAATGGAAATTCCTCAATACTAAAGATAGCGACTTGCTTAATATGCTCATCATTGGTGGATAAAGATATTGGACCAAATATTCTTCTGGAGAATAGCTTCAAGAACCTTATCATTTTCTACCTATCAGTAGACTTATTCAGATTTGTTCTAATGGTGGCTCTTGACATTGCCGTTTTTTTCCCTTATCTTACTCTAAGGCAGATTTTTGCTCTTTCAGTACTTGTTGCTCAAGCTGCTTGATATATTTAATTTCAATCTACTCATAGGACAATGGAAGAAGTGACGCTACCTGATAGAGGCCTGTGGCACTCGGGTAGTTTATCATGTTATGTTTATCTTGTTCCCTGTCTATTTGAGGTTGTTGCTCAGTTACCATACACTCTTTCTTAGGGCTTTCTTAAACTGGAGAGAGAGTAGTAGATTGTTTGTAGAGTCTGTTTCTTCTCCTTTCTTTTTTGATTTTGAGTAGGAATTCTGCATTCTCAACCTACTTTCTCTCCTTTGACAACTTAGTGTCAACTAGTTCACTCAACTATATTAATGGAAGAGAGATGAGTTCATGTATATTGTTGTTTCTGGTCCCCAAATAGTTTAATCTAGCTACCCTTCACTAATTATTTTGAGTGTTTGGCATGGGGTAGCCCTGATTGAAGCTTTAATGAAGCCTGGGGTTTCACTTGAACTCTTTACCCTTAACTTACTCTTTCTATCTCTTTCCTACTACTAAATCTGCTTAGAAGTCAATTTACTTTTCATTTTGTTACTCACAGGCTTAGGTGACTCAGGGTGGAGAGATGTTTGACATTCATTTCTTGGTGCAACACTTGGGCTCTGTCCAGAGCGAGAGTATGAGACAACTTCACCAGCTGGTGCGCCACTGAGGGAAATGAGTGTTGAATCAGTTCATGTCTCAAGTTTCACAAGTTCTATTACTAGGCCTTCAGCCTAGGTTTCCCATTCAAAGCTAATCTTAGGGTACACCTCAACATACAGTTGAGCAATAACATTACCTGCTAGCCTCTGTCTATGTAGAAAAGCTCTCAGTCTGAACTTTTCAACCACCCTATCTTGAATTCTCTTAGCTAGTCTGTCAGCTTATCTATTTTAACTTGTATTAGCAAGTGTCATGTGAACTAGAGAAAAATTCTCACAGTACTCCAGGGTCTTAAAATTAAAATCTTTTTGTTGCCTCTGAAGTTTAAGAAGTATCAGGGTTTTTCTATAAGCATCATAACTCTATCTTATTATCTCATTCTCTAGTAAAATAGGATGGAGTAGACATATCACTTGTAATACTCTTCTCAAACAAGCTTTAAATGAGAGTACAAATCAATATGGACCTGATGAGGTTGTTAAGTATGGACAACTGCAAGTGAGGGTGGTGAATCCTCTATGTTCATACTCTGGAAGTAACTCTTAGGTTTTATGATTACAGGTAGTAGTTTCTTCCTGTTTTTGGTAGCATCACCCTATTCCACAATGGAGCTAAGGGTTAGGTCCACCACATCATATGTTCTTATGGCCCTAGTTGAGTTCTACTGAGGGGTCTCTTAGCTAGCTTGCCTTTGAGATTGATGATCTCAAGTTGCTGATAATTGATCATTTTTTATAAGGTAGCCACCTGAGATTCCAGGTGACTTACCTTTGAAGTTGAATCCACAGTCCAGTATTTTATTATGAATCCAAAAGACTTAAGCATAGCAGCTTGCAGAAGCAATGTATTCAGCTTCAACAGTTGATGCAGACACACATTATTACTTCTTGCATTGCTAAAATACTATACTTCCACCAAGAAATTGACATCCCCTAGATGTACACTTTGCAGTTATATTGCAGCCATTATAGTCACTATCTGTATAAGTATACAGATTAAAGTCAAAATTATTTGAATATCAAAGGCCTAATTTTGGAGCACATTTGAGATATGTAAGAATGCTCTTGACAGCAACTAGGTGTGACATTTTTGGGTTGGCTTAATATCTTGTACAAATACATGTGGCAAAAATAATATCAGGACTGTTGGCTGTAAGATACATAATAGACCCAATCATAACCCTGTAAAGATGTTTATCTACACACTCCTCCTAAAGATCAGTTACTTGAGAGAGTTATCTGGCTATGTGTGTCTTTATAACTTTACAGTCAGTCAAGATGAATCTGGTGAGTATGTCTTGTACATAGTTTGACTCATTTATGAAAATGCAATTGTCAAACTGATTCACTTGAATCATAATAAAGAAATTAAGTTCAACAAAAGCAATCATTTCAAATCTATTCTTTATCAGTTTCTCAAAGTGATTGTAAAGCTTTGGATTACGTGACCCATAGATAATGTCATATACATAAACTTGAGCTAGTATCAAGTCATTACTTGTTACTTTAATTAAAAATGTTCCATCAATATTACCCCTAGTGTAGCAATGCTGACAGAGATACTGAGATAGTGTCTTATACTACTTTCTGGAGCTTGATGCAACCTATAAAGAGCTTTATCAAGCTTGCAGACATAACCAGAATAATCTGGATATGCAAAGCCAAGTGGTTGTTTAACATACACTTACTCATTAATCACCCCGTATAAGAAATCATACTTGACGTCAAGTTACTGGACCTTGAAATTCTTGGATATAGTAATGACCACCGTGGGATTGAGAACAATGCACTCATGCTCAGTAAATAGCATGTTGTGTCTCTGATCACCAAATTAGAACTATTATGTAACCACCTGAATCTCCTCTAAAAGCAACTAGCCCTACATCAATTTTCTTAAAGTTTTGAAGCAAAGAGCCATTGCCTGTTATGTGCCTGGAACAACCATTATCAATAATCCATACATTTACTTTGGTATTTAGCTGTTACTGGATAAAAATAGATGTTTAGTTACATTGAAAACCCAAATCTTGTTGGTATTAGGCTTGTTAAAGTGAACTAAATACAATGCAATAGTAATTGATTCTATATGTAAGATTTGAGGATCATATGCTGTTGTTGATTAAAAACTTTCATTCATATGGTCTTACTTTATCTTGCACACGATTTTTAAAAAATTAGACTTGAGTTTCAATACAACAAAAGTTTTGATAACTTTGCAAGTTTTGAATACTGAGCATTCGAAAGAATCTGCATCCATTGCAGCAGAATTCAGTACTTTGGAAGCATTATTTTTCGAGACCAATTCTATTTACGAATACAAGCTTTCACTTGTCTTATTTTCACTTTGTAGCTTCTGGAAGGAAGAGATTTTTCTTCCAAAGTTGTATTCTTCTTAGAGAATTTCTTCTTAATCATGTGGATAGTGTTTTGGGATTATAGATGTAATGTTTGGCAAAATAAGAAGTACTACCACACATGATAAAAATTTGTTTCTGCTTGGAGTTGAAGATGTCCTTTATTTCTTGGGCTTTATTTGACTTTCTCTTAACTGCCCTGATCAAGTTCTTACTTTTAAACTTGGTCATCACTGCTTCTTTACTCTACTCAGGAGAAAATTGACCATTCTTACGATAATTCTTTCCACTCACCTCAGATCCATCTTTCACTATCTTCTCTTAAATTCATCTTTCTCTTGAATATGGTCTACGAAAGGAAGCTTATCTTGATAAATTTTACACCTTGGAGATCTTACAGATAGTAGAGTGTGTAGCAACTATCTCAGTAGATCTCAGTCACTGCTTATTCTGATAATAAATCTTCACATACAAGGATTAGAATATAATGTTATTGAATGTCTCTTATTTAAGAACATATTTTTTTGCCTTGGCTTTGCTGATCACAAGCTCAGTCTAGCATTAAGTTAACTTGGTAATGGTATTTTTAATTTGAGTACTATAATTTGTGTGCTCATTCTTAAGAGTTGAAATTGTTTTCTATAAATCTTTTATCTCTAAGTTTATAATCATTTTCAGCTATTTTAAAATCATCTTTTAAGATATTCAAGTACTCAAGCTCGGATCTCATTTCCATGTTATATGACATGTATCTATTTACTTTAGCAACTAAGCAGTTAAATCGGTGAAATATCGGATATCGGTCACTGACTGATATTTGATATATCGGTTGTCGCGGTGATATATCGGTGAGATATCGGTAATTGCAGCACTAAAACCCATATAATATTAATAATAAGATACGAAGATAGTCAAGTAAATAGTCAAATACTCAAAAACTAAAAGTCAATAGTTACAATAATCCCAGTCCATCATTCAATCATCAAGTTCAATAACAGCTTCTCTAAAATCTCAGTCCATCAGTCCAAAATCAAAATCCAAACAACATTACAATAATCAAAATCCAAAATCAAACTCTAGAACAGCTTCTATATTGCAATAATGCAATCAAATAACACCTAAAAGCAAAGAAATAAGCGAAATCAGACCCACCCGAATGCCACCCGAGCTTGTTCACCAATCACTCATCGAAATTAGACCCACACGAGCGAGCCCAACGATAAATCGGTGATATGGCCGATATTTAGAGGCCAAAATATCGGCGATATATCGGTTATATCAGCCGATATTATCGCTACCGATATAATGGCCGATTTTTTGCACCGATATATGTGTTGAGGACCGATAACCGATATATCGATGATATATGACCGATATATCGCCGATTTAACTACATAGTTTAGCAGTACATTCATAAGTACAAATACGTTTTAATAACTTGGCTTTTTCATGATCAGCTATCAGTGCTTGATTTGGAGAAACATCTTCAACCATTAAGCTATAGTCAAAGCCTTGCTGCTTGGGTTTCTTAGTTTGTGAAGCTCTATCCGTGTATTTGTCTGAATTGTGCTTGGCCACCATTTGTTCTTGGTGCCTTGCATTCTATAGTAAAGTGTCCTATTAGGTTACAGTTGTAACACTTCACCTTGCCTTTATACAGTCCAAACTTTTCACTGGTTGTATTGCTGGAAAACTTGTACCTGTGCTCTAATAAAACTTCTTGACCCTATGAGTGAGAAGAGCGATTTGTTGGACTATCTCCATTTACTCCAGATTATCTGGATGGATACAGTCGAAGTCTTCAAGAGTGAATAGAGAGTTGCCACTGCTTTTATCAGTAGACACAAAGGCTTGGGTATAGATTGTCTCTTGAAATGCGCCTCGTTGGATGTAGCTTTACCTTGGTGTATCCGGAAAGGTGATGAAAGGAGCGTTTTATGAGTTTTCAGGGTAGCAAATAAGATGATACTGTGATTCTCTGTAGTGCCTTTCAACCACATGAACGGCTGAACTCTGTTGATTGTTAGAAGAGTTGCCAGATGGATTTTGCATGTTAATATCCATCTGATATCCACTGAGGATACCATACAACTTGTGAGATAGAGTTAGAAAGAACAGCTTGGAAAGCAGTTATGACCTTCTAATCTACATCAATTTTCTTCTAGTATTACTTTGAGTAGTCAGCCACTTCCTTTATAATCATACCACCACCGGCAGCAGCTTAAGTGGTTCTTGGAACATTAGGTACTGAGACAACATATCCCCACATTCTGCTGTTTTGAGACTTGATGAAGCCTTCTATTATTTGACACCAAGATCAAAGTTATCAGAAGTGATCAGTGGAGATTTTGTAATAGTATCAATTTCAATATCAGCCTTGGTAAGAGCTGTCATTTGAGTTGTTAAGTGTTTTGTAAAAGTAAAGGGATTTAAGATGGTGAGATCTTACAATCATGAGACTAAAGTGCTCTGATACCAATAACAGGATCATTAGAAGGGATCAATGCAACAGTTTTACAATTAGTAGAGACTTATAACACAAGTAATGAGACAGAACTAAAACAAGAACAAAACAATATTGGTTTTAAAGAATGATGTATATTGCTCTTAAGTTCTTTTTACAAATGTTAAAAAGCATACATAAATAAAAACAAATATTTAAGACAGTTTATAATAAATCAAACAGCCGGTCATACTTTGAACATGCTAAGATTTGAACATTACACCTCCAAAAGAGGCAAAATCTCCCAACTTCCTCTTGAACCATTAGGGAAAACCTCCTAACTCCCCCTTGAACCATTAGGGCAAGAAAAAAAGTTTCATTGTTAGCATCTAGGTTAAAGTACAAGAAAATAATGATATCGATTAGCTTTATTGATAAAAGAAATTCAGTCAGCCCTCCATCTAGTTCCATTGATGGTTGTGATGATTTCCAGTTGTGATTTCTCCAACAAGTTAAGCCTAGATTGACAGAAAATGTATTTGACATGGATTTCTTGATATAGTTACACTTGGGTAAAATCATGATTGAAATTAAACAAAATTTCAAGGTTATTTGTTCCTTCAAAAGCAAACATGTGGTCTAAACCAGAATTTAATCAACTACAATAAAGCACACCGCAATTCATATAATGCAATATTCAGGTAAGAGCCAAGTATATATTTGAGAAATTACAACCACCAGCGCATCAGAATTTGTTTCCTTTCATATGATCTAACTCAAAATTATGGAGGAACTTTTTTATGGTAATACATACATTATAAAAAACAAACAAGAAAACTAGCTCTTCCAGCTTTTTCTTAAGCTTTATAAACAAGTGTTGTGAAGATTTTAAAAAAAACAAACAATAGTATGTATGCATACATGCTCTGTTTGAAAGAGTGAAACCAAAAATTTCAACAGAGTGATCAAAACCGGCTAACACATGTCCATTAAAGTTCACCAAAGCCCTCGGAAAGTATGTTGGCTATCTCATCGTGTGTGTCGCCCTTTTCATTAGCAAATAGTTCACTAGAACCAGAACTAATCAATAGCCGATGGGTTGTAGAATCAGGTACCCAACCTTTTTCCAGCATCGTATATAATAACAAACGAGCTTCATCTTTAAACCCTTCTTTCCAAAGCCCGTTTATAAGTATGTTGCAAATCGTATGATTTAGCACTCCGTGACCAGAAAGAGATAACAACTTGTCTATTGTAGGCAGAACCTTATGCAACTGAAACTTTTGTGCCAAAAGAGAGAGTAAATTGAATAAAATTTCAGTATCAGGCAACAACCCTTCATTGACCATTCGATTAAGATACAATGCACATTCTGTTGATCGGTGATGCTCACTCATGCTTTTTATAATCTGGTTATAAGTTTCTGAATCTAAAGGGCAGCCTTCTACTACCATTCTTCCAATAATAATTAAAATATTGTTGCCTTTGCATACGTTATTCATACACTTCATAATAATACCGTAACCTTCGGTAGAACAAGATAAACCAGAACAAGATGCAAGTGGCAGCAAGCTGATTACTTCATTTACTTTCCCTTCCAGACATAATCCCTTGATTAACATGCTAAAAGAGGAAGCATGTACTGTGAATTTGTTAGAAAAAATGTAGTGAAACACATCAATTGCATCTTGAATCTTGTTCATTTGGCAAAGACTTTCAATTAAAGTGTTGTAACAAGAAGAAGCTACAGACCATCGTCCCTCACGAACATGATGAAATAACTTGAGGGCATCGTGAACTTCATTTGATTTACATTTGCCAATGATAAGAGCAGAGTAAGTGGTGGAGTCAGGCATATAACCAGAAACAATCATTCTAGTGAGGGCTTTATAAACTATATCATTTCTTTGAAACTCGCTAAGGTAATTGATTAAAATGTTCCATGAAAGACTGTCCGTGATGTTCTTTTCTACCATTCTCAGAAATAACCACATGATCTCAATGTAACTGTCAGCTTGGCAATAACCTTTAAGAAGAACATTATATGAATTAGCTTCGGTTATCTGTTGACCTTCAAGAAACTGTTTTGCCTCACTTAACTTGTTTAACATACAAAACCCATTTACCAAATCAACAAACACACAATCTGATGGCTTCAAACCATTACTTATCATCTCATTAAAAAGATCTGTCGCATTATCCATGCAGAGGTTTCTAGAGAAATACTGTATCAAAACCTCATACGACGATAAATCAGGAACAAAATTCAAACTTTTCATCTTTTCAAACAACCTCAGCCCCATGTCATGTTTATTCATCTTAAACAACAAAGGTAATATGTGAGAAAAGAATTTCAATTCAAGATCACACCCATTTTCAAGAATCTCATTCAAAACAACAAGAGCTTTATCCCAGAGGTTCTTACCAGTAAGGCCACTTACCATGATCTCATATGTTCTGCTATTCGGGCAGCATCCCTTCTTCTGCATTCGTTTATACTGATCTAGCACCGTCTCAACCCGCCCATCATCAAACAAAGCCTCCATCAGATAATTCAAGGTTTCCGTAGTTGGACCTATACTTGCTTTCACCATCTCTTTATATACAAATAAAACAGGCTTAATCCCCCTTTTCCCCTCTACAAGAACACCTAATAAACGATTGATTAACGAAATTGAGGGCTTGTAAGTATTTGAAATGAGTACAGAAAAAACCGTCAAAGCTTCGTCAAACCTATGATGCAAGATGAAGCTCTCAACTACTCTTAACAGAGCTTGTTCTGATGCTGCAAATCCAGCTTTCACCATTTCATCACAAAACCCCTCCATTTCATCAATCCTAGAAGCCATTCCCAACTTCATGATTATGTGATAGTAAGTATCAGTAGTGTGTCGGAACTGATTTTGAAGAGAAGCCCATTTGAACAAGCGTAAAGATGAATTCAAATCGTTTGTTGAAGATATTACATTGATTAGGGTTTCTGGGTGAAGCTTATTCTTCAAGGACTGGATCTTTGCTTCATATTCCGATGAATGCAATGGTGTTTGGATGTAAGTGGCACCGGAGACTGAGGAAAGTAAGCGGTAAATTCTCCCAGAAAGTCGCAAATATGGGAGCTTCACAATCATGGAAGGCGATTATGAACATTTGCAAGATCATTAAACCATATACAGTGTGTCGATGCCTTCTTGAAATGTGAAGAATTGAAGGCTCACCTGTGAACTAAAGGTGGAAATTGAACCCTAAATCTGCGTATGAAGAACATGTTCGTTACTGATGGAAAACCCCGAACCCGGTCCGGATGACAGAAAACCACGATCCAAGGTGTGAGCCATAAGAATGGGTCGGTCCGGTTCGTGATTATTATTAGACTATATGTTGTCAGAGCCACGATCCAAGGTGTGAGCCATGGTCGGTCAGACGATTTTTTTTAAACTAGGACATTTAGAGAGGGATTGTCACGTCCCGGGCCCAAGGAGGGTGGAACGTTACAGACTAGTAACATACATGACAGTGAAAATAAACCATTATAAGAACACACAAGTAGAGAAATTATATGGTATTACATAAGTCTTACAAATCCGGAACCGTGACAATTAAGCCCAGTTACAACAGAAATGTTTGATGACAAAGTGCACATAGTTATAATTAACATCGAATGTAATTTTCCAAGAGTTAAAAATAGAGTTTAATAATGCCATGGGGTCACGGTGCTAGGTCATCCATAAATCTTCCAACCAAGCTAGGCTTCCATCAAAGATTACCTGAAATATGTTAAAAAAGGTTTTGTGTCAACTAAAAAGTTAGTGAGTTAAAGTGATTAAGTTTGTAAATAATAGGATTCTTTGAAAATCCATAAGTTGTTTCAAGTATCATAAAAATCACTGTTGTGGGGTCACAATCAACACTACTACTTAGTCTCGGCTAGTTTCTTCTAAAGTTAAGTTTGTACCGGTTAACCCATAAGGTGAACTGAGCCTCTAAACAGTGCACCATACTGTAAGGCCCCGTTCCTGAGCACCTCACAGTTGGTCATTCATAGTATTAAACATACATATTATTTTACATTTCATAAAATATCACAGCGGAAGTCATTAACAAAGACCATTTATTTTATTAACAATTATTGTTGTTATGCAATACAACACTGTTTAGCTACAAAAGAAACTTTCACTGATTGCATTACAAAACAACAATAATATCATGCGTGAATGGATGCCAGTCCTGCCCTGCCAAGTAGCCTCACTGCGTGCCATCCTCAACAACTTTTACCTGCCAACTAAAAATGCATAAAAGTCAGCATTGCTGAGTGAGTTCTAGTTTTATAAGTATCAAAAAACTTTATACGTTTCATACGTAAAAATACTCATTTCTATAAAATATTTCTTTTACTAGCACACATGTTCATTCGTTATCATACGTGTTCGTTCGTTTCGTACTTTATTCTCATCTTTCGTTAACGTTTGTCTCGTACTTTATCACTATCTTTCGTTAACGTTCATTTCGTACTTTATCACTTCGTTCGTTTCATAAATTATCATCTCGCTCGTCTCGTACTAATTCTTGATCCTGTCAGGCTTTTCCCCCCCATCGCGGTCTGAAACCGCCATTCTGAGCATGAAGCTCCTTTACTAATTGGCACGAAGCCCGTGGTCCGAAGCCACCATTCTAGGCATAAAGCCCCGTTACTATCTGGCACAAAGCCGTATCATATATTGGCACAAAGCCCGGGGTCAAATGACAAGGATCCCGTTTCGTACTATGGGTTCAGTCACCTAGACTGTTCCCTCTGTGTGTGAACCCTCATGGGTTAAAATCGCACGTTATCAAGCACACTGTTCCCCCTTTTCTTTCTTTCATTACGTTTCACTTCTCATCTTTGATACTTACCCAAGAAGCTAAGGTACATCAATGATACTAATCGTTAACTTTAAGTTAACTAAAGAGCTCAACCGCACGCATGTAATAACATCGTGCTAATTCTAAACATGAATCTCATATGTTCTAATTAGGATTGCTTTGTTGGTGACCTTCACTTTTCTTTACCGAGCTCAGAATTTATATAAGGATACCAGGTGAGTTCTCGTGTCCCCCTTTTTACTTTTGTTTTGGGGATGAAGCATGCTCTTTTAAACTGGAACTTTTATCTATGATACTATGTGATGCTTATGTTGTGGATTTTTGATGATACCTGCTGATACTTGAATCACAATCGTTAGTTCTTTTGTGAACCGCTTGTTTTATATGGATAGATCTATTTGGGGAATCTCCCACACACAGTGGCTCCCGTTACAGGGAGGTACCCCACTAAGATCCTGAGTGGTCGTATGTGGCATGTAACAGGTTTTGATAAGATACTATGGTGAATCATCCGGGCAGGTATGGTACACTGTTTTGAGGCTCAGTTCTTCCTTTGGGAATAACGTGTAAAACATAACTTTAGAAGAGGCTAACCGGGACTGAGTGCAGGGTTGATTGTGACCCCACAACAGTGATAACTGATACTAAATTTTAAATTGTGGACTTCAAGAGTCCCTTTCATTTTAAGACTTTAAGCATTTATGTCTTGAAAGTCAACTAATGGATTCCAAAGATACTTTTGTTTTTAAACTTTAAGTACTTGAACTCACCAATTTTATGTTGACACAATACCTTTTTGAGCATGTCTTCAGGTACAGCTAGGGAGAATAGTTGAGCTATAGAAGATATCTAAATCCGAAACACAAAGTAAGGGTAGATGTTGAAGACAAATATTGAGCCTAGAAGCCTTAGTTACTGAATCCTCAAGAAATATTGACCAAGAGATTGATCATGATACCTATAGATTGTAGATTGAGGCACCTTGTGAATTGAAACAAAGCCAATATTCTAAAGTAAATATTGTGAGTTGTACTGTAATAAACCATTTAGTTTCCACTGCATTTTGGTTGTTGTTTACTGATCGTTACGTCCCGCCTCTCTGGGACCGGGGTGTGATAGATTGGTATCAGAGCCAAAGGTTGTAGAGAAGTAGGTCTTCTTCGCGAGACCTAAACTACAACCATATGAACCTCATAGGACCACCTTAGTAAGAGGACTCTTTCGAGCTTTATTGAACCAAGGTGTAGGAATGTGGGTTTGCTTTGCAATACCTAAGCTGTAACCATATATAGGACCAGCCTAGTAGGTTATTTCCATGATCTAGTGATCTAAAGTTTGCAGCAAGAATAGGTTCCCTTAAGAACTCCCATCTTTAACTTGTATACCTCAAGGATTACATATATCCCATTAATAATTCCCTACCCTATAAGAAACCTTGATACATTAGGGTATTACCTACGATAGGTGCACCCGAGTAAACCAGGAAGGTGTGGAACCTTTTGGAGTTGACTAATAGGACCACTGAACATCAAGTACTAAGAATGTTAGAAACCCAAGGTGTGCATATATATTGGGACTTAAATTTTGGAGATATACTTATCTGATTGCACCGCTAACTTTTGTCACCATATGAAACAACTGCTGTTAGCTATACACTTGATACGAGTTGGGTCGTTTCGTGAGAAAACTGCTATAATAATAATTGTTGGAATGATGATACTTGCTTATATGCTTCATTTGTATGACGATGCTTGTTGGAAGGCAGTGATAGGATAGAAACCATGATGCATTTCTGTTTAATCTACTCCCTACTATAGCTTGTACCTGATTGCTCATCACCTGGTTTGTTGAAACTGTACTTTGACACAATTGTTGGGTTAGCAAGATTGTTAGCATAATTGAATCTAAGTGTGCTTAATTGCAGATGATGACCAAATAGGAATTGTAACTCAAAGACCTAATTACATAAAATCAGAACTTATGATGGGAATAACTAGAATGATAGTGTAAGGTAAATTGACGATTACGGGTGCACGTAATGATGAATTTACAGGTACACTTGAATTCTGGTGGGCCCTGTCATGTAAACCAATATCAAAGTATAACACTCAAGAAACTAATAAATACAAGATTTAAACAAGAATATCCAACATATACTAAATGATTATATATTCCAAAACTTTCGTGCTGGGCGAAGCCATTTGACACTTGAAGAGCTACCAGGGACGACATTGTAGTAACTATTCCTTTTCTTCTTCTTCTCTTTTCTTTTGTTCTGCTACCCTATTGGGTTATAATAATGCAATTATCTGACTCAAAAGATCATCAAATGTTCCTTCTCAAGCTCAACCAGCCTCGCGCTGAGAGTACGATACTTCACCTAAGTTATGTGTGTACTTTAGCAATATTGTTCATTCTTTTTGTGATGCCCAAGGATTTCTTCCTGCCTATTACAGAATTCGTTTCAACTTTGTCGGTATTGTAAAAGACTCCCTAACATAAACTCTACAACCGAGAATAGATTGGAGTAATGGATTGTCGAGAAGCACGTCATGTGGTCAATGACATAGAAGACTTGTCACTTCTTTCTTCCTTATTAGCCCGCACTTCATAGGACATTCTGGACTCTAGAATTCCTCTATCAATTTCTTAAAGTCTTTGATAACTGATTACTTAATACCTATTCGACATCATAAAACCATTTAATCCAAAAGAAAATTCTTAATATCAGCTCCGATAATGATTAACAATCACCTTTCATAGTACCAGGTGTTTGTGAAATCCTTCATCATCAATGAACCGTTAGTTACCTACTAACAATCTTTACCTGCAGCATAAGTTGAATTATTTTGACCATGCTTTTAACTGGCCGTGTTGTTGGGAAACTTCTGAGTGCCAGAATAAGTAGGAGGTGAAACCTCGTTCTAAAATCCTGATTCCATAGAAATAAAGGCTCAAGTGCTAGAGATATTTGCCGAGAAAACTGACCTTCGAGCTTTCAAAACAATAATATGAATTTACAACTTCTGTGAATTCCTGATTTTCACTTACCCTCTGCTCGAGATTCATTTACTACAAAATTCATGGTATAACGAGTGGTGCTACTCACCCCAAAACCCACTATCATAACTCTTATCATTGAAAACATGTTATAGTCAATGCAGACAACTTTAAAACCTTGTAAGATTTCTCTACTCGGAGAGCTCTACTAGCCGAGTGATAAGTTCGTGATTCGAGAGTGAAGGTCATGAAGCGGGAATACGATCTCGGAGCTATATGATAGGTTATTAGAGTGGTAGTTAACCTCCTTATGCTAGCGAACACCTTGATAAAGTCCTAAACTTGTTCAAATCAATACGGTCAATGTTAATGAAGAATTCATGGGGAAGACTCATGGTTGAACTTAAAGGATGGTATTGCTCCAAAAGATGTATTAAGAAGCATAGAAGATCAGCTACAAGAAATCTCATGTGTTAAATCACTTGAGATCCAACTACAACGAAGTGATAAACATGCACCGGATTGTAGACAAAGAAAGCCTGCATAATCATCCCCGATCATAAGCGTTGGTGTTATTCCTCTTTAAATTTTAAACCTCTCCTAAAGTGATTCTCTAATACCTTACCCTAGAACGCTCCGTACCGTCGGAAATTCGAGCAAAAGTCCTACTCCCATATCTCGTTGAAACAATCAATATGCTTATAAGGAAATAGAATCTAAATAGAGTTACTTGCTTCACGGATGGATCCTCTACGGGGCACAGTTACCTTGAAGAATATGGACCGAGGAAGAGGTCATCTAGAAGGATGACCTTCAATGGGAAGCACTATGAAGGAATTAGTGGGAGCGTTTGCAGCAATTCTGTAGTTTAAGACATCAGATGAGGTTGCTCTAAAGGAAGGTGAATCAGAGAGAAGTAGTGATGTATGGTGGTACGAAATTCAAAGTATGTTAAGGAGTTGGTGGAAGGAAAGCAGATTCGGGAGTTGTTAGATAAATAATCATAAGACTTGGTATATCGCCTTGAGGAAAATTAACACTCCTTGTGGAAGGAAAATAGAATGCTCCAAGTATCGATAGACTATCGAGAGCTAAATAAAGTCACTAAGGATAAATGATACCCTCTTCCTAGAGATGTTAACCTACTTAATCAATTACACGATGCTACCAACATCTTACTTGTTATCAGCCGTGAATATAAGGAAAATGACGTTACAAAAGTAGCAGTTAAAAACAAAATATGGCAAGTACCAAGGTTATAGTCAAGCCTGCGTGGGAGGACCTACACATTTCACGATATCCAGGAGTCTCATGGATAGGATTTGTAAGCTGTACGTAAGCATGTATGTTGTCCTATAATTACTAATGAGCATGAAATTCGGGTCAATTCGCTAAAATTTGGGGCTATCAAAGTCCGAGAAGTAGTAAAAACTCATTAAAATACGTCAATGTTTAGGGTTAGGAGAAAATTGTGGAAGGATTAATAAAAACTTCACTCGTGTAGCTATACGACTGGCATCGTGATCCTTGGGAAAATGCGGAATTCGTTTGGGCGCGAATAAGAAAGTTTCAGATGTGTGTTGATGCAACAGTACAAGACAATTTTCTAGTCGCCCGATGAAGCTAAGAAAATATATGAAGAGCTACATTAAGCATGAACTGTAACTTCCGTAAAATAAAAGATACATCTGGATACACTATCTGTGCTACTCTACCAACTACCCATCAGAATACTAGATCGAGCGCAATAGGGTGATCGACAATCAGTAATGGCAAGCGCATTGACAAGTGCGGATAGGAGGCCATCATCCGCATTGTCTTACGACATCCGTATTTCCAAATGCGAGAGAACAAGTCTTGACCGCATTTGTATCTGCTCACCCTAGTTGACGAATGCAGGTAGCCTACAGTTAGGCTTTCCTTCTATTGCCTTCACCGTATCATTTCTTGAACTTGTAAATTCTCCTAACGTCGGTTCCCGAAAGTTTAGAGCACATCCTATATCGGGAAACTCTGAACATGCGCCTGATAAGATGAACGGACCTACTCGAAGACTGAGATTATCGTATACAGTATTGTTCCTAGAGGAGGAAGGTTGGAAAGGAAGTGACCATTGTGTGTGACCTATCTTTTTCATTCTTATCAGTCGTGAAAACTTTCTAGTTTTAACTTGGCTGGAATAAATACGCAAGTTCTAGATATTAATATGTACTCTTGGGGAAAACCCAAAATCCTTCTTGATCTAAAATCTTTAATCTATCATATCCTGACCCTTATGTTACTAAAGGCATTCACGCTAATATCCTCTCCTTTTCAATCTTTTTTAAGATTCTCAGTGAGGGCGGTAACACCGTCGGGATTTTGGGAACGTCTCCTTGCTAGATCTACCTTGTAGGTCGGTGCATTGAACCACAGTGAAGAATCTCTTCTTGTTAATTCTGTATGATTGTGAAATGATCTGATTTTGAAGCCAAAAATCTGTTCATGATTTGACTCACTGATTCTGTCAAGCATGATTCTAACATTCGGATAGTTACTTGAATCTAAATCAAACCCAGTTATTTGATACATAATCATCAATATTCATCCTGGGATGCTCAGCTAAATAACTTCAAATCCTCAAGACTCATGCTATGAGTGTATCACACTCGGAAACAATGTTAGCGATACTAAAATTTCGAGGACAAAATTTCTTAAAGGAGGTGAGAATGTAATTCCTCTGAAATATGCCCCATTTGAAAACCACAAAATATTATAAAGCCCAATAAAGGTCTGGATTGAGTTGGGCTTACCAAAAAAAACTTGGAAATGAAATTAGCCTTTTTTGGCCCAATAAACCCAATAAGGGCCCGAACATATAAACAAGGCCCATTTAAGGCTCAAATACATGTTTACGAACTAATTACATGAGAAACCATGAAATAATGAATTATTATGTGACTTGATGTAACTACAGAATAATCCAAACTAAAAACAGATTCGGAACCTATGCTTGGTAAATTCCGATAATTTTACGCGTACTAACGTCTGAGTTCCATCAGAATTTCCTTATATTGGCTTGTTATCCTACCAATATCATTGTTAATCACAATAAATATCGTAAATAATGCTTGCTAAAAGATTCTACATCAAACGTGCATAGTCAATTGAGATACGTGGGTGAAACGCGAATACCGGTTTTCACCGGCATTTAACTGACAACTGATACGTCAACCGAACCCCGTAACATCGTAAAGATTCATCTAATCATTATATTTATCATAACATTCTAACTTAGAGAGTGACACGTTTGTCCGGGCAAATGCGTTTCGAGACGCGACCGTGGCGTGTACCGGTCTAGGATTAGGTTGTGACACCCCGTAATTTCAGGTTAACATTATTCAAACCGTTGTCATTAACATTGACCCGTACTCGCTAATACTCGGAACGTATACAAACACCGCCACCGACATCGTTAAACAAATTGTGATAAAATACTAACGCGGGTGTTTGTAGAGGATTCACATAAACAAGATTACCTAAGGAATCCTCTTAATTAATATAGCTCGTCCAATCACGTCGTTATCAACCGGAACGAATTCGGGAACACGGGACCTAAGTACAGGGACCAAACCTGACAATTGCCAAACTGGGGCTGGGTATAAATACCCATCCACCAACCAAACACTCCACATTCTGCTCTCTCTTCTCTCCTACGCTCTCTGCACCTCCATTTCTTTATTCTAGCACCAAATTCCACCCGATTGAGCTCGTTTTCGTCGGATTAGACCACACAACAGCTGAGAAATCACGTTCCCAGCAGGTAGGCGACCTCGTTCATCCGTTTTATCGCTCGTTTCACTGCTGCAAATATGGGGTTCGGGTGTTCGGGTTCAACCCGAATGCATGTGGTCGTGGGGGTGTGTGTGAGGCCAATCAGCATGTGCATTTCACTTAGACATGTTAGGAGAGTGTTTTTGGAAGTCCTGATTGTGAGAAAACCGAGCACGGAAAAGCCGAAGGCAGTTCAGCCCGCCCAGCAGTCGCGACCTGCTGCAGTCTGCGACTGGGCCAGTCATGCGACTGGGTCCTTCGTGTGATTGATCGGGGCGACTGGGGTGAGACGCGCGAATGAAAGCATGCGATTAAGAGTGTGTGCGACTGAGTCAACCGAATGAATGTGTGCGACTGAGTCAACCGAATGAATGTGTGCGACTGAGTCAACCGAATAAATGTGTGCGAATGAGTCAACCGAATGAATGTGTGTGACTGAGTATCACCCGACTGAAGGTCCAACCGCACGAATGAAGGTTCATTCGTGCAATTGGTTGTTGAGTCGGGTGAATGGGTGATGTGTGGTACGACTGAAGGCTAAATCGTACGAGTGAGGGTTCAACCGTACGAATGAGGTTGATTCGTACGATTGAAGGCCCATTCGTGCGAATGAAGTGTCCAGTCGTGCGTCTAGCCTTGATATGCGATTGGAGTCATTATGAGTGGATTCTCCTTGTGTGCGGTGTGCCTATCGTGTGATGATATGGTAACAATCAATAAAGTGTCATTTCTTGACCCTAAAAATTAAAGTCAACGCAATCAACGGGCACATACTTTTTCAACATAACATAACCTAACCATCTACAGATATCGATAACTCATTTGGGAATCTACCTAAAGTCTGATACGTCTATGCCTGCTTGTGTGTGTGACACCCACGACCGAACCCATGCGACCCGACCCGACTAAACATGTCTATTAAACGCTGAACACAACCTTAACGCTTAACATAACTGTCAATAGGTGTTTGACAGCGCATCGTAAACAACACTTGGGAGACTTTCATCCTACATACTTGTTACATCATCGGTGAGTTTCACGGCCCCTATTTTACATCTCTTTCCTTTTGGGGGAGAAAACATGCAAACAGTTTTACATAAATGGTTGTAGTAATATTGATATCGCTTGTTACGTTAGTGCAAACACACAACATGTCCTGACACACTCGAACCGTTAGTAATGGGATTAGCGAGGTAATTTTGAGTAGTACTACTGGGTCTGACAAACCCCGCCCGGGCTAGTCGCGTTAGCTTGATTGGAGGTCAAACGGGTGCTTGATTGACCTAACACATTGTCATGGTCTGATGAGACATGACGGGGATACAACAAACACATATAGGACGTAAACAGTCAGCTTCGGTTCGAAACACTAAGTAACAAGAACATAGGCTAGCCACCTAACGATATGCTCTATATACTAAACCATTGAAACGCAAACTATGGAAACGCTTACGAACACACTTTCTTGTTGATTAAACCTGTGAACTCACCAACTTTATGTTGACACATTTTAGCATGTTTTCTCAGGTCACAGGAACGCATAAGCTCATGATGCACGCTACAGGAAACGCACTCAGGACATGCATTCATCTAGTTTATTTTCAGCATTGAACATTTTGTCTAAACATTGCTATTGTAACAGTACTGAAATGGATTTACAAATTATGTACACGCTTCCGCACTATTGTAAACTCTATTTATGTTCGTTTGAATGAAGTCAATGTTTATTTTTAAATTCATATAGTGTCGTTCGATATGACTGTGTCTGAGATCCTGGTATGTCATACGCCTAACGGTAGAATCCCGTTCGTGGAAATTGAGGGTGTGACAGATTGGTATCAGAGCCACAGGTTATAGAGAACTAGGATTGCATTGCATCTAGACTATAGCCTTAGACACAACACTAGTATTACACAGACACTTTTACATGGTTACCACTATTATGCAAACAACCTTCTGGTGTATTGACATTACACTGCTGAGCAAACATAACACTATGGGTATGACATGTGTGTCATTACCGGCTGACAGAGGGGAGGAGAATCCCGCTCGCTCACTACCAACGCTTACACTTGATCCTTCACTCGCGGAGTGAAAGCAACAACGAATTGAACCAAACACTTCCACGATTGGAACACGAAACTCTTTCCTAACACACGCGATAAGCTTAATGATGACAAACAAAAAGAACAATAGCTCACTCTTCTAACTCTCTGACACTTGTTACCATTCCCAACATATCCTATCCTCTACACTAGTCCGAGCAGTAAATGAGGGACAACTAAGATATTCAAGTCTATTAGAGGATCGGACTTAGACATTCAAACACCTAGAACTTCGAAGGAAAAAAGGCCAAATTGTCTCGATTCCCGTTGTTATCTTAACCGAATCTCTTGTACAACCTTAGTATAACCTTAGTTATTTGACTCTTGGTATAACAAATATATCTTTGATGCTTCTATCATTGATAACACTCGGTACTGGACAAGGTATGTTATCTCGAATAGGAGGAACCATGTGTGACCATGCAAAGCAAATTAGAATCACGGGTGCACACGTAATTGTAATTTGTCATGCATGAGAATTCTGGCAACTCTATTGGGTGATAACGGATACGGTCGGTACAAATTCTCAATTCCATACTTAGAGGTATGGGGCCTCGAAATCAACACAAAGCCACTCTATCGATATGCAAACAAACCCTTCATTCTTGCTAGCATGACACCATTTATTATTGTTAATAATTATTATCCGGTTATTGATTAATATGTGTTGTAAATTGAAGAAGTCATGTCTGGAAGAAGAGCGAGACGCCCGGGTGGGCGAGGAAATATCACCTTGACTCAAGCCGAGCTGAATGCTATCATCAATGAGCGCGTGGCTGATGCGCTTGCAGCTTATGAGCAGGCCCGCAATCAGGACCAGAACGACTAAAATCCGAATCAAGGAGGTCCAACAGTCTGTACCTTCAAGATGTTTATGGATTGCAAGCCTCATTCTTTCAGCGGCTCTGAGGGTGCTGTCACACGGCTTCGCTGGCTGGAGAAACTCGAGTCAGTGTTTGCCATGTGCAACTGTCCTGATGGAAATCGCGTCAAGTACGCCTCCGGCACACTGGAGGGACCAGCCCTGACGTGGTGGAACTCACAAGTCCAAACCTTAGGGCTTGGTGCTGCTAATGGTATGCCATGGGATGACTTCAAGATTCTGATGAAAGAAGAGTACTGCCCCAGGAGCGAAGTCCAGAAACTGGAAGCAGAATTTTGGAATTTAAAGATGATTGGTTCTGACATTGAGGAGTACACGACTCGTTCGCACGAGTTGGCTGCATTATGTCCTCAGATGGTGACTCTGGCCTACAAGCGGATTGAAAAATACATTGATGGTCTAGCTCCACAGATCCAGGCTAGTGTGATGGCTGCTGATCCTGTCACCATTCAGCAGGCCATCCGACTGGCTCACAAACTCACTGACCAGGCAGTGGCACAGGGCACCTTGCCTAAACGTGGCGCTGCATCTGGTTCGTCTGATCACAAAAGGAAATGGGAAGGTAACAACAGCAAGTCTTCAAGCTCCAACAACCCCCAGCAACAACCGACCAAAAAGTTTGACCCATCAAGAAACTTCACCAACAACAACCAGAACAGCAACAACAACAATTATGGTCAGGGATCGAGCAGCTACGCGGGCAAGAATCCTAGGTGTAACCGGTGCAACTTCCATCATCATGGCCCGTGTGATCGACTCCGTTGTCATAGATGTGGAAAGATGGGTCACGCAGCCAAGGACTGTAGGGGTGAAATAGTGACTCAGCAGCAACAACCTCAACAACAACACCAGGGCGGAGCGACTAGAGGCTGTTATGAATGTGGTAATGAGGGCCACTACAGGAAGGATTGCCCACAGCTGAAGGGTGGAAACAAGGGTAATAATGGGGGCAATGCGAAGGGTCGTGCATTCGTGATCGGTTCCGGCGAGGCGAGGGATGACCAGAATGTGGTTACTGGTACGTATCCCCTGAATGGTTGTTTTGCTTCTATACTATTTGATACTGGAGCTGATAGGAGTTTTGTTTCCAACAAATTCATTAAGTTCTTAGATGTAACCTTAGCTGTCGTGGAACCTAGTTATGTTGTAGAATTAGCCGACGGAAAACTCATTGAGGCAACTCATATCGTCAAGGGGTGCAGACTAGGATTATGTGGTTATGAGATAGATAGAGATCTGATGCCCGTCACACTTGGTAGTTTCGACGTAGTTGTGGGTATGGACTGGCTATCTAAGAATCAAGCTGAGATCATCTGTGGGGAGAAAATCGTTCGCTTACCACTTCCTAGTGGTGAAATTCTATCAGTTCAGGGCGAAAGGAGTGGCATGGTTTCTGGAATCATCTCCTACATGAAAGCTCAGAAGTGTTTGCGTAAGGGTCATACCGCTTTCCTAGCCATGGTCACTGAAAAAGAACCCGATGAAAAGAAAATCGAAGACATCCTTGTTGTACGTGATTATCCTGAGGTTTTCCCTGAAGACCTACCCGGTCTTCCACCACACCGCCAAGTCGAGTTCCAAATTGATTTGGTTCCGGGAGCCGCCCCTATCGCGAGGGCACCATACCGATTAGCTCCAAGGGAACTGCAAGAGCTGTCTATGCAATTGCAGGAACTATTGGATAAAGGTTTTATCAGACCTAGCTCATCACCGTGGGGAGTCCCAGTTCTGTTTGTCAAGAAGAAGGACGGAACTTTTCGCATGTGTATCGATTACAGAGAATTGAACAAGGCGATAATTAAGAATCACTATCCTCTCCCGCGTATTGATGATCTGTTCGATCAACTACAAGGGTCGAGTTTCTATTCCAAGATAGACCTGAGATCGGGTTATCATCAACTAAGGATACGAGAAGAAGACATTTCAAAGACTGCTTTCAGGACGAGGTATGGCCACTACGAGTTCTTGGTTATGCCATTCGGGTTGACCAATGCACCAGCGGTTTTCATGGACTTAATGAACCGAGTGTGCAAACCCTATCTAGACAAGTTCGTCATTGTCTTCATCGATGACATCCTTATTTACTCAAGGAATAAGGAAGAACATGAAGAACACCTTAGACTGATTCTGGAGCTGTTGAGACAAGAACAATTGTATGCCAAATTTTCAAAGTGCGACTTCTGGATACGAGAGGTCCATTTCTTGGGTCATGTGGTCAATGAGAATGGGATACACGTTGACCCGGCAAAGATAGCAGCTATCCAGAACTGGGCTACGCCTAAGACTCCGACCGAGGTACGACAGTTTCTCGGGTTGGCTGGCTACTATCGACGGTTCATCGAAGGGTTCTCGAAGATTGCTCAACCACTCACCGCGTTAACTCATAAAGGCACCACGTAAGATTGGGGTGATAAACAAGAATCTGCATTCCAGGTCCTCAAGCAGAAGCTCTGTACAGCACCGATTCTATCCCTGCCTGAGGGAACAGATGATTTTGTAGTTTACTGTGATGCTTCTATACAAGGCCTCGGTTGCGTGCTAATGCAACGCAATAAGGTGATTGCCTATGCATCACGACAACTGAAGATACATGAGAAAAACTACACGACACACGACCTAGAGCTTGGAGCAGTCGTGTTTGCACTCAAGATATGGAGACTCTACTTGTACGGTACCAAGTGCACCATTTACACCGATCACAAGAGTCTCCAGCACATCTTTGAACAGAAGGAGCTAAATATGAGGCAACGTCGTTGGGTCGAGTTGTTAAACGACTATGACTGTACGTTCAAGTATCATCCGGGCAAGGCCAATGTAGTAGCAGACACCCTAAGTCGGAAGGAAACACTCAAGCCAAGACGAGTTCCAGCATTGCAACTTACCATCCACACCGGTTTACCCGATCAGATCCGCAATGCTCAACTTGAGGCCTTAAAAGACGAGAACCTGAAAGCCGAATCGCTACGAGGCATGGAGAAGCAACTAGAAACCAAGCCTGACGGAATCCGCTACTTCATGGATCGAACATGGATTCCCTCGTATGGAGGCCTACGAGAACTGGTAATGGACGAAGCTCACAAGTCCCGGTACTCAATCCACCCAGGTTCAGACAAGATGTATCACGATCTCAAAGTCCTTTACTGGTGGCCGAATATGAAAGCTGACATTCCCACGCACGTAAGCAGATGCCTAACCTGTTCTAAGGTTAAGGTGGAGTATCAACGACCGTCTGGTTTACTCCAACAGCTAGAAATTCCAGTATGGAAGTAGGAGCAGATATCTATGGACTTTATCACGAAACTTCCTCGAACTCCCAGCGGATGCGACACCATTTGGGTGATCGTGGATCGCTTGATGAAATCCGCACACTTCCTGGCAATCCGGGAGATTGATCGCACGGAAAAGTTAACTCGTATCTACCTCAGGGAAATAGTCTCTAGGCATGGTGTGCTGACCTCCATTATCTCTGATCGTGACGCTCGATTCACTTCACACTTCTGGTAGTCCTTACGACGAGCACTAGGAACGCGGCTGGATATGAGCACCGCGTACCACCCCCAAACTGATGGCCAAAGTGAGCGTACGATCCAGACTCTAGAAGACATGTTGCGTGCCTGCGTCATAGATTTCGGCAGCAGTTGGGAAACTCACTTACCGCTAGTTGAGTTTTCTTACAACAATAGCTATCACACATCGATCAAAGCTGCTCCATTTGAGGCACTGTATGGGCGTAAGTGCCGATCACCTATCTGTTGGGCGGAAGTTGGGGAAAGTCAACTCACCGGCCCTGAACTTGTGCACGAGACGACTGAGAAGATCGTGCAAATCCGTAACCATATGGCAGCAGCCCGTGACCGACAGAAGAGTTACGCTGATAAGCGTCGCCGACCGTTGGAATTCCAAATAGGTGACAAGGTGCTTTTGAAAGTGTCACCTTGGAAGGGTCTGATCCGTTTCGGAAAACGTGGGAAACTAAGCCCTAGGTACGTGGGACCGTTTGAGATTGTCAAACGGGTTGGCCCCGTGGCCTATCAGTTGAACCTACCCGAAGAACTCTGTGGGGTACACGATGTGTTCCACGTCTCCAACTTGAGGAAATGCCTTGCAGACGAGACTCTTATCGTCCAGTTAGACGAGATACATGTGGACGAATAACTACATTTCGTCGAGGAACCGGTGGAAGTCATGGATCGAGAGGTCAAGACACTCAAACATAGTCGTATCCCTATCGTCAAAATCTGTTGGAACTCAAAACGTGGACCAGAATTTACCTGGGAATGCGAGGATCAGATGAAGAGGAAGTACCCTCAACTGTTCCAAAACCAAGCATCTACCTCTTAGATACGCAGGTACTCTATTCAACATGCGTCACAAACCGTTGAGCCTTGTACTTCCCCGTAAAAACCACGTAACATGATGTACTAATTTTCGGGACGAAAATTCCTGCAACAAGGGGATGATGTGACACCCCGTAATTTCAGGTTAACATTATTCAAACCGTTGTCGTTAACATTGACCCGTACTCGCTAATACTCGGAACGTATACAAACACCGCCACCGACATCGTTAAACAAATTGTGATAAAATACTAATGCGGGTGTTTGTAGAGGATTCACATAAACGAGATTACCTAAGGAATCCTCTTAATTAATATAGCTCGTCCAATCACGTCGTTATCAACCGGAACGAATTCGGGAACACGGGACCTAAGTACAGGGACCAAACCTGACAATTGCCAAACTGGGGCTGGGTATAAATACCCATCCACCAGCCAAACACTCCACATTCTGCTCTCTCTTCTCTCCTACACTCTTTGCACCTCCATTTCTTCATTCTAGCACCAAATTCCACCCGATTGAGCTCGTTTTCGTCGGATTAGACCACACAACAGCTGAGAAATCACGTTCCCAGCAGGTAGGCGACCTCGTTCATCCGTTTTATCGCTCGTTTCACTGCTGCAAATATGGGGTTCGGGTGTTCGGGTTCAACCCGAATGCATGTGGTCATGGGGGTGCGTGTGAGGCCAATCAGCGTGTGCATTTCACTTAGACATGTTAGGAGAGTGTTTTGGAAGTCCTGATTGTGAGAAAACCGAGCACGGAATAGCCGAAGGCTGTTCTGCCCGCCCAGCAGTCGCGACCTACTGTAGTCTGCGACTGGGCCAGTCATGCGACTGAGTCATGCGACTGGGTCCTTCGTGCGATTGATCGGGGCGACTGCGGTGAGACGCGCGAATGAAAGCATGCGATTGAGAGTGTGTGCGACTGAGTCAACCGAATGAATGTGTGCGACTGAGTCAACCGAATGAATGTGTGCGACTGAGTCAACCGAATGAATGTGTGCGAATGAGTCAACCGAATGAATGTGTGTGACTGAGTATCACCCGACTGAAGGTCCAACCGCACGAATGAAGGTTCATTCGTGCGATTGGTTGTTGAGTCGGGTGAATGGGTGATGTGTGGTACGACTGAAGGCTAAATCGTACGAGTGAGGGTTCAACCGTACGAATGAGGTTGATTCGTATGATTGAAGGCCCATTCGTGCGAATGAAGTGGCCAGTCGTGCGTCTAGCCTTGATATGCGATTGGAGTCATTATGAGTGGATTCTCCTTGTGTGCGGTGTGCCGATCGTGTGATGATATGGTAACAATCAATAAAGTGTCATTTCTTGACCACAAAGATTAAAGTCAACGCAATCAACGGGCACATACTTTTTCAACATAACATAACCTAACCATCTACAGATATCGATAACTCATTTGGGAATCTACCTGAAGTCTGATACGTCTATGCCTGCTTGTGTGTGTGACACCCATGACCGAACCCATGCGACCCGACCCGACTAAACATGTCTATTAAACGCTGAACACAACCTTAACGCTTAACATAACTGTCAATAGGTGTTTGACAGCGCATCGTAAACAACACTTGGGAGACTTTCATCCTACATACTTGTTACATCATCGGTGAGTTTCACGGCCCCTATTTTACATCTCTTTCCTTTTGGGGGAGAAAACATGCAAACAGATTTACATAAATGGTTGTAGTAATATTGATATCGCTTGTTACGTTAGTGCAAACAAACAACATGTCCTGACACACTCGAACCGTTAGTAATGGGATTAGCAAGGTAATTTTGAGTAGTACTACTGGGTCTGACAAACCCCGCCTGGGCTAGTCGCGCTAGCTTGATTGGAGGTCAAACGGGTGCTTGATTGACCTAACACATTGTCATGGTCTGATGAGACATGACGGGGATACAACAAACACATATAGGATGTAAACAGTCAGCTTCGGTTCAAAACGCTAAGTAACAAGAACATAGGCTAGCTACCTAACGATATGCTCTATATACTAAACCATTGAAACGTAAACTATGGAAACGCTTACGAACACACTTTCTTGTTGATTAAACCTGTGAACTCACCAACTTTATGTTGACACATTTTAGCATGTTTTCTCAGGTCACAGGAACGCATAAGCTCATGATGCACGCTACAGGAAACGCACTCAGGACATGCATTCATCTAGTTTATTTTCAGCATTGAACATTTTGTCTAAACATTGCTATTGTAACAGTACTGAAATGGATTTACAAATTTTGTCTAAACATTGCTATTGTAACTGTCGGTGTTGGCAGAAGTGGTCGATTTATGGCACCCGAAGGCTGCCCAAGGTGGCTGGTGCCCGGTGACCTCGCGACTCGACCGCAGAGGCCCGGTGATGGTGGTGATGTTGGCTGTTGTTGATTGTTGGCTGTGATTATGGCGATGGTTGTTGTTGGTTGTGGTTGATAGTTGTGCCTGTGATGATGGTGGTATTAGCTGTCGGTTGTGTGTTGGTGACCCATAGGTGATACAGATCGTGGTGGTGGTTTTGGATCTGGAAGATGGCATAAGCGGGTGATGGCTATGGTAGTTGTGACAATGGTATTAAGGGCCGACGATGGTGGTGATGTTGATGGAAGCCGTGGTGTGGTTGCGATAGGGGTTGTTAAGCGACGGATGGTGGGTGTTTTGGTGATGGAAATGTAAACCGAAGGTGACGATGTTGGTAAAGGTTAGTGGTGTTGATCTAAGGCTGCTCTTATGGATGCATGTTAGATTCTAGACAAGATCCGGGGGATATGGTGACGTTGGGTTGTTTCCGGCGAGGATTCAAGCCGACCAGGAGGTTCTGGCAGTGACCAAAGGCGGTTCATAGTGGACAGTGACTGCATGTGGTGGATATTGGTGGTAAAAGCAAAACCGAAGTGTATGGTAACATACATTGCGGTTAAAATTGTGTTTGGCTATGTGATAACAATGTAGAAGTGTTTGGAAATAATTTTAGTGTGTCTTGACTAGGTTAAGCCATGGTCTAAGCTGATGGTCGACTGAGGTCACGGGTGGTCAACAACAAGATCATGATGGGATCATGAGCAATACGAGTGGGTTAGCGAACGTGAACCGAGTGAAAGGTATAATCGCACGCGCAATGCATTTGAAATTTAGTTAAAATTTGTATGCGTGTTACTTGAGCTCCAATTATACAAAATACATAAATTATAAAATGAAATCGAACGCCATTTGATATAATTATCTGATTTAAATGGATAGTTTAGACATGAGACTTATATAGCAATGATTGTCATCAGAAACTAACCTAGATAGAAATATATGTATCATTACAATATAAGAAGGATTGTAACATGTTAATGATGATACAACTCAGTTTGATCCCATGTCACATTAAATCCTTACAAGACTTCAAGATGTAAAATACATACAAATACGATTGTGCATATATATATATATATATACAATAAATACATAGGTTAACCGACATCTACACGTTTTTATTTAAGATGAAAGACCTAAAAATACTATAATAATCCATCATCTTGTTACTATTAATAGTCGATCATCTCATTATTATTGGAATAAATATTATTTGTATCACCCCTTTTTATTCAATATATTGACAACTATTATCAATAATTGGAATACTCTAGCATCAATCAATTTAACGGTATGATATAAGTGTAAGCATTATAAACATCATTTGGAACATTATAGGTTACTTACATCATCAACAAAAATTATCAATAAAGATTTGGAATTCTTGATATCAACCGTTTATGGCTACATCCTTTATGCAAAGAATCATTTATTGAATAAAGGCATTAATTAACCCAATATGCACGAGTTAGTACATAACAATTGATACTTACCCAAGAAGCTAAGGTACATCAATAATACTAATCGTTAACTTTAAGTTAACTAAAGAGCTCAACCGCACGCATGTAACAACATGGTGCTAATTCTAAACATGAATCTCATATGTTCTAATTTGGATTGCTTTGTTGGTGACCTTCACTTTTCTTTACCGAGCTTAGAATTTATATAAGGATACCAGGTGAGTTCTCGTGTCCCTGTTTTTACTTTTGTTTTGGGGATGAAGCATGCTCTTTTAAACTGGAACTTTTGTCTGTGATACTATGTGATGCTTATGTTGTGGATTTTTGATGATACCTGCTGATACTTGAATCACAATCATTAGTTCTTTTGTGAACCACTTGATAGATCTATTTGGGGAATCCCCCACACACAGTGGCTCCCGTTACAGGGAGGTACCCCACTGAGATCCTGAGGGGTCGTATGTGGCATGCAACAGGTTTTGATAAGATACTATGGTGAACCATCCGGGCAGGTATGGTACACTGTTTTTGAGGCTCAGTTCTTCCTTCGGGAATAACCGATAAAACACAACTTTAGAAGAGGCTAATCGGGACTGAGTGCATGGTTGATTGTGACCCCACAACAGTGATAACTGATACTAAACTTTAAATTATGGACTTCAAGAGTCCCTTTCATTTTAAGACTTTAAGCACTTATGTCTTGAAAGTCAACTAATGGATTCCAAAGAGACTTTTGTTTTTAAACTTTAAGTACTTGAACTCACCAACTTTATGTTGACACAAAACCTTTTTGAGCATGTCTTCAGGTACAACTAGGGAGAATAGTTGAGCTATAGATGATATCTAAATCTGAAACAAGAATTAAGGGTAGATGTTAAAGACAAAAGTTGAGCCTAGAAGCCTTAGTTACTGAAGCCTCAAGAAATATTGACCAAGAGATTGATCGTGATACCTATAGATTGTAGATTGAGGCACCTTGTGAATTGAAACAAAGCCAATATTCTAAAGTAAATATTGTGAGTTGTATTGTAATAAACCATTTAGTTTCCGCTGCATTTTGGTTGTTGTTTACTGATCATTACGTCCCGCCTCTCTGGGCCCGGGGTGTGACATTACATGAGACAGAATGATGTGTGAAGGAAATGAGGTCTTGTTGCCCGCCCTGGTGCTGTGTCAGTCTTCGAACATGAGTCGGGGGTTTGATTACAGGCGCCGACATAGTATCAGTCTCCGGATATGGGTCGGGGGTGTTGCATAGGAGATTGGATCTTTGTCACGTATCCCGGTGCTATGTCAGTCATCGGACATGAGTCGGGGGTTTGTGTACAGGCCCCAGCACAGCATCAGTTTTCAAGCATGAGTTGGGGATATTGCATGAGACAAGATTCGAGTAATGATGAGTAATGAGTGAAGGAATGAATGAATGAACGAATGATGATGAAGATAATAATAATTATTATCAGTATGTATGTATGATGTATGACCACTGTCGAATGTAAAGAACGAAAAGAAAGTAAGAGAAAGAAAGTAAAAGACATTGAACAATATGAACCAATGTATGAATATGAAAGTAAATATTAATGAAAAGCATAAAACGATGAAAGTATGAACTAACAAAAAGAATGAAGAATATAGAATGAGTGTACGTATGATGTATGACCACGGATGAATGTAAAGACTAGTTTTTAAAGGAAGTAAAGCATTTTATTATAAAAAATAAAACTCACTCAGCGTCACTGACAGTTTGTAGGTATGATAGTTTGCAGGTATTTTATTGATGCTGAGGAGTTGCAGGCATGGATGCATAAGCTACTGGGAGTGTTTTGGGATGGCATCCATATTTTGACATGTCATTGTATTTTGATATAAAAACGAATGTTGTAATGTAATGAAATGACATGTTTTTAATTATTAATGGAAGTTTTTAAATTCCACTGCAAAAGTAATGTATGTTTTAAAATGTATTATGTGCGATGATTGTCCAACTATGAGGTGCCCGGGAACGAGGCCTTACAAGTTGGTATCAGAGATAAAGTTTCAGGTGAATTCGGTAAATATTTTTAAAAATATAATTTTAAACTGAGAATGAGACGAAAAGAAAGGGATGACAGTCCTAGTAGTTATGTGCCTACAGGTAAAGGTTTATCGTACACGTTTTATGTAAGCTAACGACTAACCGGTATGAAATGCGCATGTTATGTGGCTAGTGTGCTTTTATGTAGGTTTGGATACTAATGTAGCCTGGATAGGAAATGCTTGGGGTGTGAAGAGTAAAGTAAGTGGCTAATCACAACTAGTAAATGTAATTAGGGACTTACTATACTTGACATAATCCGAGCTATTACCTTGAATGACTGTGTTAGTCTTTAAATCTTATAGTGTTTAGAGTGGCCGGAGGTAGATCGTCTAAGGTTTCTAGGGGTGGACGTGGTGCTGAACCGCGTGTTACGAGGAATAGGGCTAGGACTACCTAAAGGAAACGAGAAGAGCCCGAGATCCATCACCAGGAAGGTGGTGATGAAAGTGCGAATTTAAGGGCCTCGGTGAAAGAGGCGGTAGTAGAAGAGGTCCATCAAGTTATGCAGACGATTCTTCCGTCTGTGGTAACTGAAGTGATTAAAGCAGTGAAGGAGGATGAAAGGAAGGAGAAGAGGAGGACCACTGGGAGAGGAGAAGGAGCACGACCGGAGAATGAGACGGTTGTATCTAGTGATGACGAGGAGGAAGAAGCGGTGCAGGAAACTGCACGCGGTTGTAACTACGGCGCATTCCAAAGATGCAAGCCCCCAACGTTTGATGGAAATGGGAGCGCTGCGGCTGCTCACCGTTGGGTGAGAGAGATGGAGGCTGTACTCGATATCAGCGAGTGCCGAGAGGATCAAAAGGTAGAGTTTGCTACCCACTCGTTTATGGACTCGGCCTTATGCTGGTGGGACAACATTGTCCAGGCTAAGGGTACCAGGGCAATCAGAAGAATGAGGTGGAGTAAACTGAAGAAGCTGGTGATCGAGGAGTTTTGTCCTAACCGGGAATTGGACAAGATCGATAGAGAGTTCTTGCAGATAGAGGCGGGAACGATGACACACCAGCAGTACACCACTAAATTCAATAAGATGGCTAGGCTGGTGCCAGATCAAGTGACGCTCGCGTCATGAAAGATTAAGAGGTACATTCAAGGACTGCCGGCGGATATCCACAGAAATCTAATCGTTACCCGACCAGGTACATTTAGATCGGTGGTCGACTTAGCTGGGAGATTGTACGACGAGCGAGAGGCGATGTCAATAACGAACGAAGAGGAGGAGCGGGACTATGTTAAGAATGGGAATGAAAGGAAAGGCATAGATGGTGGATTTGTGTATGGAGGTGAGACATTTAGGTTCGATGATCGGAAGAGGGTAACAAGGAGGGATGTGGTATGCAAGAAGTGTGGTAGAGTCCACGAAGGGGAGTGCAAGTAGGGATTGAACGTCTGCTTCCAGCATGGGAAGGAGGAGCACAGGGTGAGGGATTGTCAAGTGGCTAAATGCTACGACTGTGGCAAGACTGGACACATGAGCAAAGATGGCAAGAAGTCGAGGGCAGGAAGCTCCAGTGCGAGAAAGGAGAACGGAGGGTGAAGGCTAGAGCCTTTGCTACGACCGGGAGGAGGCTAGATCAGACTTTGAGGTAACGTCAGGCATGTTTTTGATAATTTAGATATATGCATCTATGCTTTGATTGTGGTACTACTAGTAGTTTCATTCCTGCTGCAATCTGTGATAAGTTACACGTTAGGAGTAGGAAGATCGATGAGCCCTTCGATGTAGGAACTGCTATTGGTAAGTCTACTAGGTTACCTGATGCCCTAGGATCGCGTGATAGAACTAAGGGAGCGCTTGTTTTCTGCTAGACCATTCAGGACAGACGTAGGTGGATGGACGTACACCTCCGGGTGAATAGGCCAGTAATCTATGAGGCAAACACTGAGTGTTGTATGAAGATGGATGTATCAACCGTGCTCGACAAGGGTTCAGTTTAGACCTACGACAATCAATTATGATGAAGGCTTCGTCCAGGAAAGTGGATTGTTTGATTTGGAAATCGAATAAAGCTAATACTAGGGTATAGAGGATCATTCCAATTTGTTGCACAGGCAGGAGAAGTGATAAGAGTTAAGTGGAATTCATCTGACGTTCCATGTATCTCGTCTAAGAAAGTGCTCAATCGATGAGGATATGATCGTGCCACAAGAGGATACTGAGATGGGTGAAAAAATCAACTACGAGAAGCAACTTGTTGTTTCTAATAGAAGGAAGAGAGGGGCTAAGGAGAATGGTGGTTTCATTTGTTGCCCGCCCCGGTGCTGTGTCAGTCTTCAGACATGAGTTGGGGGTTTGGTTACAGGCCTCGGCACAGTTGCAGTCTCCGGACATGAGTCGAGGGTGTTGCATACGAGATGGGATCTTTGTTGCGTATCCTAGTGCTGTGTCAGTCTTTGGACATGAGTCGGGGGTTTGTGTGCAGGCCCCGGCATACATAGCATCAGCTTTCAAGCATGAGCCAGGGATATTGAATGAGACAAGATTAGAGTAATGATAAGTAATGAGTGAAGGAATGAATGAATGATGATGAAGATAATAATAATTATTATCAGTATGTATGTATGATGTATGACCACTGTCGAACGTAAAGAAGGAAAATAAAGTAAGAGAAAGAAAGTAAAAGACAGTGAAGAGTATGAACCAGAGTATGAATATGAAAGTAAATATTAATGAAAAGAATGAAATGATGAAAGTATGAAAGAACGAAACTAATGAAGAATATAGAATGAGTGTACGTATGATGTATGACCACGGATGAATGTAAAGACTAGTTTTTAAAGGAAGTAAAGTATTTTATTATAAAAACTAGAACTCACTCAGCGTCACTAACTTTTTGTATGCGTGATAATTGGCAAGTATTTTGTTGATACTGAGGAGTTGCAGGCATGGATGCATAAGCTACTGGGACTGTTTTGGGATGGCATCCATATTTTGACATGTCATTGTATTTTGATATAAAACAAATATTGTAATGTAATGAAATGACATGTTTTTAATTATTAATGAAAGTTTTTAAATTCCACTACAAAAGTAATGTATGTTTTAAAATGTATTATCTGCGATGATTGTCCAACTGTGAGGTGCTCGGGAATGGGGCCTTACAAGACCTCCAAAATCATGACGTGAAGCTACTATTACGGTATGAGATAATCGAGAGCGGCACTCCATGCCGAGTCACTATTTCTTCAATGAATATTCGGGATAACTTTGACAAATCATAGTCCTCTTGAATTGGTAAGAAATGGGCTGATTTGGTAAGCCTATCCACGATTACCCAAATAGCATCATGACCATGAGACGTCGTTGGTAATTTTGTGACAAAATTCATTGTGATGTTATCCTATTTACATTCTGGGATCTCAGGTTGTTGTAGGATGGTTTTTGGTTTTCAGCTTTTACCATTGCACATGTCAAACATTTCCCCACATAGTTGGCAATAGATTTCTTTAACCCGGGCCACCAGAAAAGCATCTTCAAGTCTTGATACATCTTATCACTTCCTGGGTGAACCGAATATCTAGATTTGTGTGCTACGTCCAAAATTATATCCCTAATTCCACCATGGTTAGGTACCCATGTCCTTTCTCCATATTTGTATAAGCCATTGTTGTCCACTTCCAATTGCTTCTCCATCCCTGTTAACATCTCCTCAGGCTGTTTATCTTCTTTAAGAGCTTCCGTCTATGCCTCTTTTAATCTAGTGACGAGGCTAGTGTACACGCTCATCCTCAGGGCGCGAACACGAAGGGGTTTTTCCCTTCCTTTCTACTCAGGGCATCAGCAACTATGTTTGCCTTGCCGGGATGGTAGCGAATCTCACATTTGTAATTGCTTAATAACTCTACCCATCTTCTTTGGCGCATGTTCAACATCTTCTGATCCAGGATATGTTGTAGGCTTTTGTGATCGGTGTAAATAACACACTTAGTACCGTAGAGGTAGTGCCTCTACATTATGAGTGCAAATACCACAACACCCAGTTCCAGATCGTGTGTTGTGTAGTTCCTTTCATGCTCATTCAGCAATCTTGACGCGTAAGCGATCACTCTTTCCCGCTGCATTAACACCCAACCAAATCCTTGACGCGAGGCGTCATAATAGACTACGAAGTCCTCAGTTCCCTCTGGTAGGGCAAGGATAGATATAGTTTTTCTTTTAACATATTAAAGGCTTCATCTTGTTCCTTTCCTTACTCATAAGCTGTATCCTTCTTGGTCAAAGCGGTTAGTGGCTGTACTGTTCGTGAGAAATCCTTGATAAATCTCCGGTAATAACCAGCCAAACCAAGAAATTGTCTGATTTTGGTAGGAGTTTCTGGAATCTTCTAGTTTTTGATGGCCTCTATTTTTGCTGGATCCACTTGAATTCCATCCTCATTCACTATATGCCTAAGAAACTGGATTTCGCGCATCCAAAACTCTTATTTGGAAAATTTTGCGTATAATTGCTTGTTCTTGAGTAGTTCAAGAATTAATCGGAGATGCTTCTCATGTTCTTCTTTTCTTTAAGAGTAGATCAAGATATCATCAACAAACACGATCAGAACTTGTCTAAGTATGGATGGCACACACGGTTCATCAGATCCATAAATGCCGCTGGTGTGTTAGTCAGACTGAAGGGCATGACTAGGTAGTCAAAGTGTTCGTATCTAGTTCTAAAGGCTGTTTTGGGAATGTCTTCCTCCTTTATCCTCAGTTGGTGGTAACCCGATCGCAAGTCTATCTTAGAGAAGTAGCTAGCTCCTTGCAATTGGTCAAATAAGTCGTCAATTCCAGGAAGAGGATATTAGTTCTTTATGGTAAGTTTGTTCAATTCTTGATAGTCGATGCACATTCGTAGGGTTCCATCCTTCTTTTTGAAAAATAGTACCGGAGCACCCCACGGTGAAACACTTGGTCGTATAAACCCCTTATCGCGTAGTTCCTGGATTTGTAGCATCAGTTCCTTCATCTCGGGCGGAGCGAGTCGATACGGTGCTTTGGCCAGTGGTGCGGCACCAGGTACTAAATCTATCTGGAACTCAACTTGTCGAGTTGGAGGGAGTCGTGGTAAGTCTTTAGGAAATACTTTCGAGTATTCAGACACCCAGGTATATCTTCAATTTCCTGTTCTTCCTTCGCTTTCATCATATAAATTATGAAAGCTGGGTGTCCTTTTTTGAGGCTCTTCGTAGCCTTTAGGTGGGATATCATAGGGCTTAGCAGGTGGTTTCTCTTTCCATGGACTACTAACATATCCCCGTTGGTTAGAGATATCTTAAGTAAATGTTCGTTACACACAATTTCAGCCCTATTCCTAGCCAACCAATCCATTCCCACGACTACATCAAAACCTCCTAACTTTATAGGCATTAGGTATATCTTGAAGATTTACCTTCAAGTTCTACAGTGCAGTCTTTGATGATTTTGTTAGTTTCTATTATATTATCGTCAGCTAATTCTACTGTAAATGTATTGGTTAAAGTACAGCCAGCCAAATAAATCAAAGGCCTAAAGGTAGTAGAAACAAAACTAGCAGTTGCTCCAGTATCAAATAGAATGGTAGCAGGTTGGTTGTTTCTGAGAAACGTACTGTTTACCACATCGGGTTCCTTACTAGCATCGTTTGGATACATCACGAACGCTCTTCCCTTGGGTTTGTTGGGTCTGGTATCCTTGTCTCTTGCTAGCTTGGGGCATTTGTTCCTCATATGTCCTGGATCTCCACACTCATAACATTTTTTCCATTTTCATAGGTACAGTCCTTAATCAGATGGCCAGTTCTTTTACACCTAAAATTAAGGCATAGGGTTGCTCTCTCCATGATGGTGCAGTTTGCACTTCTTGCAAAAAGGACTGGTGCCTAAGTATAATCTTCGAGCCTTTCCACCATGATCATTACGCCTTACTACTTCTCCAGATCTCTTGCCTGAACTACCACTACTGCTAACCACCTTCCTAGCATCAAACCACTTTCTTTTCTCATCCACAACCTTCTTCTTGTCCTTAGATTTCACCTGTGTTAGGACCGTGTACGTACGTAGTACTAACTGATTCAACGTGAATCCAAATCAAATAGTGCGGAATCCTATTTGATTGGTGATCCAATCAGTGACAACGTCAATCTGATCGATCTAACGATTAAACAAACGTTAAGAACGAGTAGAAATCAATCAGGACCGAACTATGAAGTTGGATGGACGAACTGGGACGCTCTGGATGGAAACCCTATGCTAATATTCGAAGTGTTTTGTTTTTCCACGAAGTTCGTGGTATTTATAGGTTGTAGTGTACAGTCGTACGACTGAGCCATTAGCATGGTTCAGTCATGCGACTGAGTCAAGCGATTCATTCATACGCACGACTGAACTCTATGAATGGTTTAGTCATGCGACTAAGCCAGTCTTATGACTGAGTCGTGTGACTGATGCAGTCACCTGGTTCAGTCGTGCGACTGGTCCATAAGCATGGTCCATTCGTGCGTCTGGTCCAAGAGTATGGTCTATTAGCATGAATAACCACAAGACTAAGTCAAACACATTTCTGAATTATTGTTGACTCAGAAATATGCACAACAACCCCAAACCTATATATAGTGTTCAGTCAAGCGGTGTAGTAATAAACATTATAAGAATACAATATAATCAATAGTAAATAGACATCCAAACATATATCATATTACAATAATACCCTTGTATTACACATATGTATGAAATGAAAGACATAAACGTCTAAGTACTATAAACAATGGACATCATGTATCAACAAACTCCCCTTCAACCTAGTTTACTCTATCGTCTAACATTCTTCACATGCTCTTCAAACTTCTTTTACTTCTCCTCTTTTGTGACTCCAGCATGAATCTCAAATGCAAAACAGAGTCTGATAACGTGCTGAAATTGGAGAGCTTGTATAATGTCCTGAGTAACATAGAATAGTGGCCACTTGTATAGAGTATAGACATCATCACTCGGCAAGTTGGTAAGCCATATTGGGTCAAATACCCTGATCGTCTCAATCTTTCCATCTCGGTTAAGCACTATAACCGCTTCTCCTGTTCTCCAATCATAATACCACCATTTAAAATGTGGTGTGAAGTCCTGTGGCATTTCCCTTAATGGGATCTTAGATATCGTTCTCGGAGGACTCCACTTCAACACCACTTTTGGTGTTCCAGAGATAGGGTCCACTTCAGTTTTGTGTAAAAACCTCCTTGGCTGTTGAGGTTTGAAGTTCACCCATCTAGTGTGGTACTTTTTCTTTAGTGTCTTTTCAAACCAACCAGACATCTTTCCTGGGTTTGCATACAACAGGTTTAGGCATGCAAATCTATTCAGCTCAAAGCCTAGGAGGGTTTCAGATCGTGTGGATGTCGGTAATACTCAATCCCCTTCTCCCTCTTTATAGCATATACATTTAAATCCTCACAATATGCCCAGCTGACGATATTGCCAGATACTTTCTGATGCCTTTTCACTTTATACAGCTTAGTATAGGCATTCTGCTTAGGTGGCTTTGTTGGATCTATTGATGCTGATACAACCAAAACAACACTTAGAAGAAATCTGTACAACTAAGAGAAGTCTTTCGAAGGAAATGCTGCAACTTCCAAAGCTTCTATGGTGATCTTCCGAAGAGCTTCCGAAGGATGAACTCAGTCTTCTGAAACTTAGTAGATCTCCTTCCAAAGTAGACACTTAGAAGAATGAAGACAAAGTCTTCCGAAGACAAAGCCTCGGAAGAAGCTGTGTCTTCCGAAGTATAAAATGGTTCGGAAGAACTTATTCATCCGAAACCATTTTACCTTCGGAAGAATCACAGTATGAACCAGTGGGCAAAGTATGGTCCGACTGACACTTGCTGCCTACTCTGATTCTCTGCAAGATGCCTTCCACGTTCATGTGGTTGACCTTACTTTTGTCTACTGTTCACCATTCCTTAGCTAGTACAGCTGCCACCTTTAGTTGGTGACCAAAAGGTAAGTCATGGACCTGTCATGACTACCTTATCTTAGATAATACTTTATCTAATACTTTATCTTAGATAATACTTTATCTAAATAATACTTTATCTTAGATAATACTTTATCTAAGATACCCTACCTCTAGCAATGTAGTATTTGTTTACAAGTAAGTCCCAGCATGTTATCTACGTATAACAAGCTGTAGATAGTAGCATATATAGTCGCTCATTATAACTTAGTATCTATGTTTCTGCATGAGTCTTGTAATACTTAGTTGAGAGATAGTATATACAAGTATCTTTAAAAATATTTCTTGTGTTCTTTACTTATTATATTATTATCAACTGAGTTCTTGATTCTGCATTCATCAAACAAGTGATATTTAACCGTTTGTAAGAAACACTAAGTGTTGAGAGAACAATATCGATCCTGCAATTGGTATCAGAGCATCCAGGCTCTTGATTGTGAGATCTAACCATCACAAATCACCATTGTTTCTTAAAACTTACTCACTCAACCAAAATGGCCCTTAACAAGAAGTCTGTTGAACCAGAAATAGGAACCATGACCAAAGCTCCCATTATCACCCCTGATAACTTCAGGCGCTGGTGTCAATGCATTGAAGGGTTCATCAAGTATCAAGACTCCCGTATGTGGAAGTCCGTCACTCATGGACCATACATACCAAAACTGGCTTCATCAACTGGAGATGGTGCCATGATTGAAAAGGAAGTCAAAGATTACTCTGATGAAGACTACAAGAAGATAGACGTTGATAGCAAAGCTATGACTGTCTTGCTCACTGCCATACCAAACTCGATCATGGTAGGTTTTGAGCATTGCACTACAGCCAAAGAATTCTTTGATGCTTTAAAATTAATGTACTCCAGTTCCTCAGAATCCAAAGAATCCAAGAAGGATGCTTTGAAACAACAGTTCGAGAATTTCACCTACATTGATGGTGAAAACTTGAGCCAATAATACTTCAAATACACGGATCTGATAGCATCTCTGCAGTCTATGGGTGTAACTCTTGAAAAGAAAGACATAGTAAGGAAATTCATGAGTGCTCTTCCTCATGAATGGACTTTCTATTGTGTTTCTATCAGGAGATCACACTATGGTTGAACTATACGGAATCTTAGATGGATACCGTATGGAGATGGAAAATCTGAACAAGCGGCAGATGAATGGCAGCTCAAACACCCCTGTTAGCAATGCTCTACGTGTTGCTGAAGGTGCAAGAACTCCCCAGTCCCAGATGTTACTGACTTACAACCAACAACCATCATGTTCATCTGGGCCATAAATCACTTTCCCTAAGACACCCAAGTGCCAACAAGTTCAACAAGGTCCTTTTAAGGAAAATTGTGCTTTTGTCTCAGAAAAGGAACACTCTAGTGATCTCCAGTTCTGTTTTGATGATCTGGAGTGTTTCAGCCCAGATGATGTTGAATACATGGACGTTGTTCAACAAATGGCTCTCCTTACCTAAAGAGCAAAGAAGTTCTACAAGAGAAGTGGAAGGCAATTCTCTCAGAACCCAGTAAGTAAAATTCAGGTTTGACAAGTCAAAGGCTAAGTGTTACAACTGTAATTAACTTGGTCATTTTGCAAGGGAATGCAAGGCTCTAAAATCTAATCCTGGAGCAGCCCAAGCTTCTGATCATCATGCCACCACACAAGCTGCAACCAAACCAACAGAGCAAACTGCAACCGTTGCTCAAGAAGTTGATTGGAGCTTTATGGTGCAAGATATCACTCCTGCTCAAGCTCTCATGGCCAGCACAGATGATACCAAGGTATATCAAATGCTTTTCACAAAACATGAGTGCATTATCCTCAAACCCGAGATGACAATTCCTAAGAAATTGGTGCTTCTTAGATCTCCCTGGAAAGGGGATATGTATAAGCTGGATATGAACAATGCTTCCCCACTGGGTGAAGTATCATGCTTTCTTTCCAAAGCAAATAGTGATAAGTCAACTCTTTGGCACAAAAGAATGTGTCATGTTAATTTTAAAACAATGAATAAATTGGCTAAGAATAACTTGGTACATGGTATGCCTAAAAAGGAGTTTTTTTGTAAAGACAACTGTGTTGCTTGTCTAAAAGGGAAGCAACACAGGGCATCCTATAAATCCAAAGAAGTTAACTCTATCACTACCCCCATTTCACTTATTACACATGGATCTATTTGGTCGTACAAGCATAATGAGTATTGGAAGGAAATCATATTTCTTTGTGATAGTTGATGATTTTACTAGATTCACATGGGTATTCTTCTTAAGAACTAAGGATGAAACTGCTGAAACTTGAAAATCTTTTATTCTTAAGATAGAAAATCAAATTGATCACAACGTAAAGATAATCAGAAGTGACCAAGGGACTGAGTTTAAGAATCAAGTTCTTGACTCATTTTGTAACTCAAAAGGGATTACCAGACAATACAGTGCTCCTAGAACTCCTTAATAGAATGGTGTTGCTGAGAGGAGGAACAAGACACTTATTGAGGCTGCAAGAACCATGTTGGCTGACTCAAAGCCGCCACTAACTTTATAGGCAGAGGCAGTCAGCACTGCATGCTATGTGCAGAATAAGGTTCTCATTGTTAAGCCCCATGGAAAGACCCCTTATGAGTTATGGAACAAGAGGCCACCGTTCATTGGCTTTCTAAGGTCCTTTGGCAGCAGATGCACCATACTTAAAACAAATGACAATTTGGCAAAATTTTTTGAGAAGTCTGATGATGCTATCTTTGTTGGATACTCTTCAAGCTCCAAAGTTTATAGAGTATACAACATTAAGAATCAATAATTTGAGGAGTCATCCAATATAGTTGTAAATGAGCACACTCCTTGTGTTAAGGAAAATGGTCCTGACCATATTTGTAACTTAGAATTGTTTCCCAACTATTCTAAACAATCGTGTGAGAATGTTTCAGCTGGAACAGGAACTCAAAGTGACTCAGATGATGATCAAATATTTGAGTTGCCCAGACCCATTCCAAATCTCCAAGAAGGAATGAAGAACAAGCTCCCACCATTGTAAGCCCTAAACGTCTGAATCTCTCAGGAAACAATAGAGCTTCAACTAGTTGTCAGCTGAATGAGCATCAAGTCATTTCAGATGACAACTCCATTTCTCAACACGAAGCTGATAAAGATAGCTATCTGGAGGAACAAGCAACTGATGATACTATCTTACGGCAAAATATTTTTGATGATGTTACTTATTCATTTAATCAATCTTCATTGAATGAAAGAGAAATATCAGTTGGAACCAATGCTAACAATCACGATATAAATCATTCAAATCTAGATCTATCTATGCAACTAGATGTTATTTCCAGAATCAGGATTCATAACACTCATCCAGCTGAAAATATCATTGGGGACGTCTCCGAAGGTGTGAGAACCAGGAGACAAACTCACAATGAGATTGTCTGCTTGTACTCATGCTTTCTCTCTCAAATGGAACCTAAAAAGGTAGAAGATGCTCTCAAGGATAACAATTGGGTTGAATCAATGCAAGAGGAATTGTTTCAATTCAAAAGGCAAAAGGTGTGTCAAAACCCTAGCCTACTATTTCCACCATAATCTTCAAGCTTGAATCCCCTCCTTCTCAAAATTCTAAAAACAATGGCTCTAAACCCGCAACATAACCAGATTGCTATCCTTGATTCATCTGCGGATAATGACTTCGCTAAAATCATTCAGTTCCTTACACAATCCATATACCTTCAAGCTCTCACAATAAACCCCACCATCTACTCTAACCATATGTCTGACTTCTGGACAAATGGTCAAAATGAAATCATCAACAATGAAAGGGTAATTCGTTCGAGAGTCTTTGGACAAGAGATAGTGGCGAGTGAAACCACTATCAGGGAACATTTGGAGCTTCATGATGTTGGAGCCCTAACTGAATTTCCAAGACCTGATTTAGAAGACTCCTATGTTCAAATAGGATATGGAGGTGATGTCAGTAAGTCCACTGTCTACAAATTTAACTTCTCCTACAACTGGAAGTACTTACTACACATTATCCTTCATAGTTTGTCTAACAAATCAGGCGGTTGGGATCAAATCCTTTATGAACTAGGCTATTTAGTTCATGGGTTGGTTGAAGGCTTGAGGTTCAACTATTCTAGGTTTGTTCTGAATAATTTGAGGGGAAATCTCATCAAGAATACATTCTACATGTATCCTTGATTTATTCAGCACATTATCAACTGCGAACTAAATCTGGATAAACTAGAATATAAAGCTATTCTAGTAGTTCCTCAAATGCGGCCGGGTATCTTCCAAATGCTGAACAAGATATCCTCCAATTTCACTGGAAGGCTCACTCCTCTGCTTCCAGGTACATACATACATACATACATACATACATACATACATACATACATACATACATACATACATACATACATACATACATACATACATACATACATACATACATACATACATACATACATACATACATACATACATACATACATACATACATACATACATACATACATACATACATACATACATACATACATACATACATACGTACGTACGTACGTACGTACGTACGTACGTACGTACGTACATACCTACATACAAACATACATACATAGATACATACATAGATACATACATACATACATACATACATACATACATAGATACATACATACATACATACACACATACATAGATACATACATACATAGATACATACATAGATACATACATAGATACATACATACATACATAGATACATACATAGATACATACATAGATACATACATAGATACATACATACGTATATACGTACGTACGCACGTACGTACGTACGTAGGTACGTACGTACGTACCTACGTACGTACGTACCTACGTACGTACGTACGTACGTACGTACGTACGTACGTACGTACCTACGTACGTACGTACCTACGTACGTACGTACGTACGTACCTACGTACGTACGTACCTACGTACGTACGTACCTACGTACGTACGTACGTACGTACGTACCTACGTAGGTACGTACGTACGTAGGTACGTACGTACGTAGGTACGTACCTACGTAGGTACGTACGTACGTAGGTACGTACGTACCTACGTACCTACGTACGTACGTACGTAGGTACGTACGTACGTAGGTACGTTCGTACGTAGGTACGTACGTACGTAGGTACGTACGTACGTACGTACGTACGTACGTAGGTACGTACGTACGTACGTACGTACTTAGGTACGTACGTACTTAGGTACGTACGTACGTAGGTACGTACGTACGTAGGTACGTACGTACGTAGGTACGTACGTACGTAGGTACGTACGTACGTAGGTACGTACGTACGTAGGTACGTACGTACGTAGGTACGTACGTACGTAGGTACGTACGTACGTAGGTACGTACGTACGTAGGTACGTACGTACGTAGGTACGTACGTACGTAGGTACGTACGTACGTAGGTACGTACGTACGTAGGTACGTACGTACGTAGGTACGTACGTACGTAGGTACGTACGTACGTAGGTACGTACGTACGTAGGTACGTACGTACGTAGTACATACGTACGTACCTACATACGTACGTACCTACATACGTACGTACCTACATACGTACGTACCTACATACGTACATACCTACATACGTACATACATACAAGTAGTGGGTGGGCCCTCTTTTTCCACCATTTAGGCCGAGAATGGTGAGGTCCAATGAGGGGTTTTCTTTGCAGATTTTCCCACCCAACTTATTTGTAACCAGCCTCATTGAAACCCTTTTATACAAACCTGTAATTTTAGACAAGTAACAAGACATGTCACACAAACTTAATAATGTTATTTAACCTATTAAATAACAATATAAAGTAATCTCTCTAAATAAATAAACCCATGTTATTTATTAATTTCTCAAGTGCATCTATTTAGAAAACCACTTTCTAAATGTATTAAGTGTTGTTATTTATTTAATTGATCAAATCAATAAACATATATTACAGGTGTTTGTCTAGCTTGTTATTGGGTATGACCCGACTTGGATCATATCACACTAGCAACATCAATTTAATATATATCTTGGGCAGATCAAATCCTTCAATCTCCCACTTGCACAAGATTCATAGAAGATTGATGCAAGCAGCGAATAACGCCTAGCAACGGTTTGCTACCCCTAATGTATATGATTAAGTGCCATTCAATAACATCATCCACTTCAAGTACCTTACTTGAAAATGTTTTAGGTGAATCAATCATCTATCCTTTTGTCACAGATGTCATGTTAAATGCCAGCGACACAGAATTGTCATTCTCCGATGATTTAACCTTAACAGGCCTTAGACATCTAACTCTCAACGAATAAGAGGAACAAATTCCATCTTGACTACATACGTCTCTCATAATCACCTTATATCATACCTGAACCCAACCTTATGTACTGCCATTTTTCAAAACAGCGAATTACTAAGTCAAAGTACGATACTTGGTGAATATCAAGACCCAATATGTATCTCAGGTCTGAGGATACAATGATATTCGCCTTTACTCAATATCTCTTATGACTAATCACAAAGATTCCATGCAGAAATAATTGAGAGCGGGTCAGTCCTATATCTATATCCTATAGATATCAATGAACCTTGGTAGCAACAACTTGCTCTATATTCATACCTTATAAATATCAACCAATCCAAGTTCATTATAGTCTTACATTAATAGTTGTTCCCACAAGTATGATCGACTACGAACGTTTAGAATAACTTACTTATTCATGGATTTAAGCATGCTAAAATGGAAGAATAAATGAAAATTATAACCATATAATTAAGTCAAATAACATAAGTTCCAATATCCAAATACAAAATTTGATCAAGTTCAATCACTAGAATATCAAAGTCCTAAGGCACAAGTATGACTTTCATGCTTTGACCTTTCTAGGAGCTTCGTGAATGGATCCGCAATGTTTTGATCGGTGTGAAGTTTGGGAATACATATCTTTCCCTTTTCAACTTCATCCCTTATGCAGTTGAACCTCAGTTCAATGTGCCTAGTCTTTTGATAAGCACGAGGTTCCTTGATTTGAGCAATCGCACCCTCGTTATCACAAAAGGTCTCTAGGGGGTCTTGAATGGTAGCAACAACCCCTAGATCAGCAATGAACTTCCTTAGCCATGCAGCTTCTTGAGCTGACAATGAAGCGGTGATGTATTCTGATTCTGTTGTAGATAGTGCCACTACATCTTGCTTTGAGCACTTCCAAGAGACCGCTCCTCCATTCATAATGAAGACATATCCCGACTGCTATCGAGAATCATCTCGATCAGTTTGGAAACTCGCATCCGTGTAACCCTTTACAACGAGCTCCTCCTCACCAGATCCATATATTAAGAACATATCCTTAGTGTTTCTAAGGTATTTCAAAATACTCTTAACAGCTATCCTATGACTATTACCAGGATTCTGTTGATATCTACTTGTCATGCTTAGAGCATGTAACACCCGGATATTTTCCCTTGTAGCTGACGAAAGAAGAAAAAGAAATAAAGTCCAAAGTCGGGGGACCAAACTCGCCAACGCACGAAAGTTGGGCAAATGGGGACATATTAAGGGAGAGGGCAGCCCATTTCCCCCCTCCCCACACACTCATTTCGGCCACAAAAGAAAGAGAGAAGAGAGAAAAGAAGAAAAGAGGAAGAAGGGTTGATTCGGGTCGATTCGGGCTCGAAATTCGTCATGTAGCAAGTCCAAACGAAGCTCTTCATCTTCTTCTAGTTTGTGTGAGTTCTAGGACCCCTATTTTACTTGTTTTCAACCGATTTTAGGGCTGGAACACATAGAAACCCGTTTTTGAAAATGTGTGTGTTTGACCCATTTGGGTGAGATTGTGTATAGTGTGTTTAGAGTATGATTTCAGGCTTGTGTGTGCTTGAATGTTGTCATAGTATGCTTCCCTAAGGTTTAGAAGGGTTGATTTGGTCTTAGAATGAGTTTGGAAGGGTTTGGAGGTCAAAAATCGTGACTGCAGTTCGGGATGAACTGCAGTCTGCGCCCAGTTAGGGCTAGGCGACTGGAGGGCCAATTGGCCGACTGAGGGACGACTGAGGTTCAATCACACGACTGAGGTTCAATCACACGACTGGGGGTCCAGTCGCATGACAAGTCATACTACTGAGAGCCCAGTCGCATAGGAGCTCAGTCGCATAGCTGTCCAATCGCACGACTGAGAGCTCAGTCGTATCGGAGTCCATTCGCATAGTGTCCAATCGCATGATTGAGGATCCATTCGCACGATTGAAGGTTCATTCGCATAGGAGTCCATTCGCATAGTGTCCAATCGCACGATTGAGGATCCATTCGCACGATTGGAGGTTCAGTCGCATAGGAGTTCATTCGCATTGGTCTAGTCGCATGATGTTCAGTCGCATGGAGGCCATGCGATTGAAGGGTGCCCAATTGCCCAAATAGGGCTGTAGTGTATGAGGAGAGGCATAGTTTAATTCCTGAGTTTTGGGGAAAAGAGCAGGGGTAAGTAATGATGTGGTACTTCCTGTAAGTACATGTAAGATGGCCATCGAGGCTTTAGAAGTTATGTTGGGCACGATGATGATAGTGTTGCATGTTATGCATGATGTATGTTATGTTAAGTATGAGGTTGCCATGTATGATGGTGATGACCGGTAAATGTCGATGTTCCTTGTTTTGATACGTGTTTATCTTTCGTGGCTTTACGCGTTATGATTAATAAATGTAATGAAAGTATTATGTAACGTAAAGTGAAAGATAATAAAAGAGGAACATGATGAATGAATGCATGCATTAATAATGAATGAGAGTAATAAAGTCTTGCAAGCAAATGTATGGAGGTGCACACCCAGTGAGGGTGTTAGCTCAACGGTGTGTGGGTTAGCTACCCCGAAGGATGCACACCGGGGTCCAATCTTTTTGATTGACCATATGTACGGGATCCTTGCCGCTTACCCTAGGTGACTGGACCAGCTTAATGCACAATGTTCGTGATTTAATTACCACAGATCTAGCACCAGCACTCGTGCACAATGTTCGGGGTATAGCACATGGCATTGATCCAAAATGAAAGAGGAAAGATAGGTGGTGCATGTACTTGCCCTAGGTGACTGGATCAGCTTCGTGCACAATATTTGTGATTAATTACCACAGGTCCAGCACCAGCACTAGTGCACAATGTTCGGGGTATTGTACATGTCATCGAACGTAATGAACGTACGAATGAATGTAATGGATGTATGAATGAAAGTAAGAAACGTACGAACGAAAGAAAGAGTTTATGAATGAATGGGAATGTTAACGATGAACGGTAAATGAATGAAAGCTAATGAATGAATGATGAAGATAATAATGATATTATCTATGTGTACGTAGGTTGTGTGACCGCATGTATGTAAAGAAAGGTTTAACGAAAGAAAAGTATGTTTTATTATAAAACTAGAACTCACTCAGCAACGCTGACTTTTATGTGTTTCCAGTTGGCAGGTAATGTTGCTGAGGATGGCACGAGGCGGCTACTCAGCTCTTTTGGGATGACATTCTTTCCGCTGCATGATTTTAGTAAACATTATATAATGATGTGTTTTAAGTGCGATGATGACCAGCTGTGAGGTGCCCGGGAACGGGGCCTTACAAGTGGTATCAGAGCCAAAGTTTAAGTGAAATGGGAAAATTTTCAAAATAAACCTTAACTTAAACTGAGAATGGGATGGAAAGGGAAGGGATGCTAGTCTGAGTAGCTGCGTGCCATCAGGTATTTTCTTAATGTTAACAGGGATTATGTGCGCATGTTATATGTTTATATGTTGCTGGTAGATTTAGATACTGATGTAGTTAGGACAGGTAATGCTCGGGGTACGAAGAGTAAAGTAAGTGGCTAATCACAACTGGCCACTGTAATTAGGGACTTACTATACTTGACATAAACTGAGCTATTCCCTTGAATGACCGTGTTGGTGTTTGAATCTTTCAGTGTGTGATAGAGGATGGCTGGCGGTAGATCATCCAAAGCCTCACGTGGTGGGCTTGCTGCTGCATCACGGCCCAAAAGAGGCAGGCCTAGAGTCGAGAAGGTGGTTCCTGAAGAACCCGAGACCCTTCATCTGAAGGGTGTAGACGAGAGCGCCAATCTGAGATCCTCGGTAAAAGAGGCTGTAGTGGAGGAGGTGCACCAGGTCATGCAAACGATCTTACCGTATGTGGTGACCGAAGTGATAAAGGCTGTACGGGAAGGAGAACGGAAGGAGAGGAACCGGTCCTCGGGAGGACGGGAACAAACGGAGCCTAAAACGGTTCCTTCTGATGAAGAAGAGGAGGAGGAAGAAGAGCCTGCACCGGGGGCGGCATGAGGCTGTAACTACAGGGCTTTTCAACGATGCAAGCCCCTAACTTTTGATGGTAATGGCACTGCTGCTGCTGCTCACCGGTGGGTGAGGGAAATGGAAGCCGTTCTGAATATCAGCGAGTGTCGGGAGGATCAGAAAGTGAAGTTTGCTGCCCATTCTTTCGTGGACTCAGCTCTGTGCTGGTGGGACAATATAGTCCAAGCCGAGGGTAGCCGGGCCATCGGGAGGATGAGATGGTCTGAACTGAAGAAGTGGGTGATTGAGGAATTTTGTCCTCACCGAGAAATGGATAAGGTTGAGAGGGATTCCTGCAGCTGGAGGCGGGAACGAAGACACACCAACAGTACATCACAAAGTTCAACGAGATGGCACGTCTGGTGCCGGATCAGGTGACGCCTCTGTCGCGAAAGATCAAGAGGTATATTCAGGGGTTGCCGGCGGATATTCGCAGGCATATGATCGCTGCCGACCGAGCACGTTTAGGTCGGCGGTGGGCTTGGCGAGAAGGCTGTATGATGAAAGGACTGAGGTGGTGGTGCCTGAAGCAAACAAGAAGGGTGGTGGTGATAGGAACTGGAACGGGAAAAGGTTTGGTCAGGGTGATGCCTCGACAAGTAACAAGAAGGCATGGGTAGATGATCGCGGTATAGCCACACCGGGTACGGGATCGAGAAAGTGTGGCAAATGTGGGAAGGAGCACAGTGGCGAGTGTAGATGGGGTTGAACGTCTGTTTCAAGTGTGGGAAGCCTGGTCATATGGCTAGAGATTGTTGGGGCGTGAGGTGCTTCAACTGTGGGGAAAATGGTCATATGAGTAAAGACTGTAAGAAGCCGAGGGTTGAGGGTTCCAGCGTGAAGAAGAGGGGGAATGAAGGACTGAGGGCAAGCGCCAGGGCATTCACGATGATGTAGGAGGAGGCTAGGATGGACCCTGATGTTGTGTCCGGTACATTTCTGGTGAACCAAACTTTAGCTTCTGTGTTGTTTGATTTGGGTGCCAGTAGAAGTTTTATTTCTGCTGCTTTCTTTGCTAAGCTGCCTATTAGTAGTAAACATGTTGATGCGCCATTTGATGTAGAAACTGCCATAGGTAAGTCTACCAGGATTTCAGAGTTGATAGAGGGTTGTGATGTGGAGTTAGAGGGTTATAAATTTCTAGTTAGACCATTTGTGATGACCTTAGGTGGTTTCGACTTGGTACTTGGGATGGATTGGCTGGCGGACTTCAAGGCGAATATAGTGTGTCGAAAGAAGATGATTCGGTTGATAGCGCCTGACGGGAGTTTGGTAACTGTTTATGGGGATCGGGTCACAATGATCCCGAAAGTGATCTTAATGGCGGTGGCGAGAAAGTGTATGAGGCGTGGATGTAGCGCCTACTTGTGTTATGTAAAGGACGTGTAAACGCCTACACCACAACTATCCGATGTTCCGGTTGTGTGTGATTTTCCAGACGTGTTCCCGGAAGACTTATCAGGAGTGCCACCTGACCTAGAGAACGAGTTTCATATTGATCTGATACCAGGCGCCCAACCTGTTGCTAAGGCACCGTATTGGTTGGCTCCGACTGAGATGAAAGAGTTGATGGAGCAGTTGCAAGAGCTGCTCGACAAGGGGTTCATTAGACCGAGTATCTCTCCTTGGGGTGCTCCGGTCTTATTTGTAAAGAAGAAAGACGGTAGTATGAGGATGTGTATAGACTACCGTGAGCTGAACAAGCTGACAGTGAAGAATCGGTATTCATTACCGAGGATTGATGATTTATTCGATCAACTTCAAGGTGCCAGTTGGTTTTCAAGGATCGACCTTCGATCTGGCTACCATCAGGTAAAGGTGAAAGAGCAAGATATTCCTAAAACAGCTTTTCGCACGTGCTACGGTCACTATGAGTTTCTTGTCATGTCTTTTGGGTTGACCAATGCGCCATCTGCTTTTATGGACCTGATGAACAGAGTGTGTCGGCTGATGTTAGATAAATCAGTGATTGTGTTTATTGATGATATCCTGATTTATTTAAAGAGCGAGATAGAGCACGCCGGTCACATTCGAGAAGTGTTGGAGACGTTGAGAAGGGAGAAGTTGTATGCCAAGTTCTCCAAATGCCCGTTTTGGTTGCGTGAAATTCAATTCATAGGTCACGTGGTGAATCCGGAGGGGATTATGGTGGATCCGGCAAAGGAGGAAGCGGTGATGCAATGGAAGTCTCCAAAGACGCCATCCGAGATCCGTAGTTTCTTGGGTTTGGCGGGCTATTACCGGAGGTTTATTCAAGACTTCTCCAAGATCGCTTCTCCACTAACCAAGTTGACCCGTAAAGATGTAAAGTTTGTATGGGGTCAAGCTCAAGAGAAGGCGTTCGAAAGATTGAAGATGAGATTGACTCAAGCTCCTGTTCTGTCGTTACCCTATGGAAGTGAAGATCTGGTGGTTTATTCTGATGCTTCCTATTCGGGGTTGGGGTGTGTGTTAATGCAGAGAGGAAAGGTTATAGCCTATGCATCCCGACAGTTGAAAGTTCATGAGGTTAACTATCCTACTCATGACTTGGAGCTAGCAGTAGTGGTCTTTGGGTTAAAGATTTGGAGGCACTACCTGTATGGGACGAAGTGCACCATTTTCACTGACCACAAGAGCTTGAAGTACTTCTTCGAGCAGAAGGATTTGAATATGAGGCAGAGGCGATGGTTGGAGCTCATAAAGGATTATGATTGTGAGATCCATTATCATTCGGGCAAAGCCAATGTGGTGGCGGATGCCCTTAGCCGAAAGAAAAGGCCCGAGCCGATCCGGGTGAAGGCGTACCAGCTGATCATGACCACTGATGTGATGAAGCAGGTCAAAGAGTTTCAAGATGAGGCTTTGAAAGAAGATCATCTTAACTCTGAAAGAATGAGAGGTCTGGTTGCAGAATTGGGTGAAAACACACTCGGTGTTAAGACCCGATTCAGGCGGATGTGGATTCCTCATGTTGGGGATCTATGGGTGAAGATTATGGATGAAGCTCACAAGACTCGATACTCCATTCATCCCGGTGCTACAAAGATGTATCAAGACATGAAGAAAGATTATTGGTGGCCGGGTATGAAGCGTGATGTGGTGAAGTATGTGAGTAAGTGCCTTACTTGTCTGCAAGTGATGGCCGAGCATTAGAAGCCGTATGGGAAGATCCAACCTTTGGATATACTGGAATGGAAGTGGGAGCATATCACCATGGATTTCATTACGAAGCTGCCGCGTACTCCGAAAGGGTATGATGCTATATGGGTGATTGTTGACCGCTTGACGAAGAGTGCTCACTTCCTACCAATGCGCGAGACATATTCATTTGAGAGGTTGGCTGATCTATTCATCAAAGAAATTGTAGCTCGTCATGGTGTGCCGGTGTCTATTGTGTCTGATCGTGACACCCGGTTTACATCCAAATTCTGGAAGAAATTCCACGACGCCATGGGGACGAGGTTGCATATTAGCACGGCTTATCATCCCCAAACTGATGGTCAGTCGGAAAGGACCATTCAGACATTGGAGGACATGCTTCAGGCATGTGTTATTGATTTTGGGGGAAGTTAGGACGACCACTTACCGTTAGCTGAATTCCTATACAATAACAGCTATCATGCCAGCATTGGTATGCCACCTTATGAGATGATATACGATAGGAGATGCAGGACACCCATATGTTGGGGTGACATTGGTCATAAAGAGTTAGGGCGTCGAGGTGATCGAGACTACGACTGAAAAGCTTGAAAGGATCAAGGCCATCATGAAGGCAGCCAAAGATAGACAGAAGTCGTATTCTGATAAACAACGCAGACTGATTGAGTTCCAGGTGGGTGACCAGGTTATGTTGAAGGTCTCACTTTGGAAGGGTATCACTCGCTTCAGGAAGCGGGGTAAGTTGAGCCCGAGGTATATAGGCCCTTTCCGAATCATTGCTCGAGTAGGAGAGGTGGCCTATAGACTGGATCTACCGGATGAGTTAAGTGGAATTCACCCAACATTCCACGTATCTCATCTAAGGATGTGCTTGGCAGACGAAGATATGATTGTTCCACTGGAGGATATCCAAGTAGATGAACGGCTCAATTATGTGGAGCAACCAGTGGCCATCATCGATCGAAAAGAGAAGAGGCTGAGAAATAAAGTGGTTCCTCTTGTGCGTGTACAGTGGAGGCACAGGAAGTGATCCGAGTCAACGTGGGAGACTGAAGAGGAAATGAGACAGCATTACCCACGCTTGTTCGAGGAATGACAGGTTTCGGGGACGAAACCTATATAAGGGGGGTGGACTTGTAACACCCGGATATTTTCCCTTGTAGCCGACGAAAGAAGAAAAAGAAATAAAGTCCAAAGTCAGGGGACCAAACCTGCCAACGCATGAAAGTTGGGCAAATTGGGACATATTAAGGGAGAGGGCAGCCCATTTCCCCTCCCCACACACTCATTTCAGCTACAAAAGAAAGAGAGAAGAGAGAAAGGAAGAAAAGAGGAAGAAAGGGTTGATTCGGGTCGATTCGGGCTCGAAATTCGTCGTGTAGCAAGTCCAAACGAAGCTCTTCATCTTCTTTTAGCTTGTGTGAGTTCTAGGACCCCTATTTTACGTGTTTTCAACCGATTTCGGGGCTGGAACACATAGAAACCCGTTTTTGAAAATGTGTGTGTTTGACCCATTTGGGTGAGATTGTGTATAGTGTATTTAGAGTATGATTTCAGGCTTGTGTGTGCTTGAATGGTGTCATAGTATGCTTCCCTAAGGTTTAGGAGGGTTGATTTGGGCTTAGAATGAGTTTGGAAGGGTTTGGAGGTCGAAAATCGCGACTGCAGTTTGGGATGAACTGCAGTCTGCGCCCAGTTAGGTCTTGGCGACTGGAGGGCCAATCGGCCGACTGAGGGACGACTGAGGTTCAATTGCACGACTGGGGGTCCAGTCACATGACAGGTCATACGACTGAGAGCCCAGTCTCATAGGAGCTCGGTCACATAGCTGTCCAATCGCACGACTGAGAGCTCAGTCGGATAGGAGTCCATTCGCATAGTGTCCAATCACATGATTGAAGATCCATTTGCATGATTGGAGGTTCAGTCGCATAGGAGTCCATTCGCATAGTGTCCAATCGCACGATGACGATCCATTCGCACGATTAGAGGTTCAGTCGCATAGGAGTTCATTCGCATTGGTCTAGTCGCATGATGTTCAGTCGCATGGAGGCCATGCGACTGAAGGGTGCCCAATCACCCAAATAGGGTTGTGGTGTACGAGGAGAGGCATAGTTTAATTCCTGACTTTCGGGGAAAAAGCAGGGGTAAGTAATGATGTGGTAGTTCCCGTAAGTACATGTAAGATGGCCGTCGAGGATTTAGAAGTTATGTTGGGCACGATGATAATAGTGTTGCATGTTATGCATGATGTATGTTATGTTAAGTACAAGGTTGCCATGTATGATGGTGATGACTGATGATTGGTAAATGTCGATGTTCCTTGTTTCGATACGTGTTTATCTTTCCGTGGCTTTACGCGTTATGATTAATAAATGTAATGAAAGTATTATGTAACGTAAAGTGAAAGATAATGAAAGAGGAACATGATAATTGAATGCATGCATTAATAATGATTGAGAGTAATAAAGTCTTGCAAGCAAATATATGGAGGTGCACACCCAGTGAAGGTGTTAGCTCAACGGTGTGTGGGTTAGCTATCCCGAAGGATGCACACCGGGGTCCAATCTTTGTGATTGACCATATGTACGGGATCCTTGCCGCTTACCCTAGGTGACTGGATCAGCTTCGTGCACAATGTTTGTGATTTAATTACCACATGTCCTGCACCAGCACTCGTGCACAATGTTCGGGGTATAGCACATGGGATTGATCCAAAATGAAAGAGGAAAGATAGGTGGTGCATGTACTTGCCCTAGGTGACTGGATCAGCTTCGTGCACAATGTTCGTGATTAATTACCACAGGTCCAGCACCAGCACTAGTGCACAATGTTTGGGGTATTGTACATGTCATCGAACGTAATGAACGTACGAATGAATGTAATGGATGTATGAATGAAAGTAAGAAACGTACGAACAAAAGAAAGAGTTTGTGAATGAATGTGAATGTTAACGATGAACTATAAATGAATGAAAGCTAATGAATGAATGATGAAGATAATAATGATATTATCTATGTGTATGTATGTTGTGTGACTGAACGTATGTAAAGAACGGTTTAACGAAAGAAAAGTATGTTTTATTATAAAACTAGAACTCACTCAGCAACGCTGACTTTTTATATGTTTCCAGTTGGCAGATAGTGTTGCTGAGGATGGCACGAGGCGGCTACTCAGCACTTTTGGGATGGCATTCTTTTGTTGATGCTTTTGTATTGTAATGCAAACAAACGATATTTTGTAATGAGTGTTGTATTACTTTGCAAAAGTATTTATAGTAAAAACGAAAAGTAATTTCACAGTTTCTGCTGCATGATTTTAGTAAACATTATATAATGATGTGTTTTATGTGCGATGATGACCAGCTGTGAGGTGCCCGGGAACGGGGCCTTACAGAGCACATGACACGCCCGGCCTAGTATATATCATTGCATACATGATGGATCCCATAGCAGATGCATATGGGACTCCATTCATTCTTTCTTGTTTAACATTTGAACTAGGGCATTGAGACGTGCTCAATATAGTCCCCTTTTGAATAGGTACCAAACCTTTCTTAGAATTCTCCATCTTGAACCTTTTCAAGACTTTTTCAATGTATGCACTTTGGTTTAAACCTATCAACTGCCTTGATCTATCCCTATAGCTCTTTATTCCCAAAATATAAGCGGCTTCATCAAGATCCTTAATGGAAAAACAGCTTCCAAGCCAGGCTTTTACACCTTCCAAGGTTGGAATGTCGTTTCCAAATAGTGGAATGTCATCGACATATAATACAAGGAAAGTAATAATGCTCCCACTAGCTTTCTTATACACACAAGGTTCATCAGTGTTTTTGATAAAGCCAAATTTCTTTACTTCATCATCAAAACGGTGATTCCAACTTCTCGATGCTTGTTTCAATCCGTAGATTGACTTCTTTAACTTGCATACCTTGTTAGGATGTTTTGGATCGACAAAACCTTCAGGCTGTTCCATATGGACATCTTCCTCAAGATATCCATTAAAGAAAGCGGTTCTGACATCCATTTGCCAAATCTCATAGTCATAATATGCAGCTATGGCAAACAATATCCTGATAAACTTTAGCAGTGCCACAAGCGAGAAAGTTTCATCATAATCAACCACTTGAGTTTGAGTGAAACCTTCTGCTACAAGTCTAGCTTTATAAGTATCCAAGTTTCCATGCATATCGGTTTTCTTCAAAATCCACTTACTTCCAACTACTTTGGATTTAAGAGGTGGTGTAACCAATTCCCAAACTTGGTTATCATACATGGATTGCATCTCAACGTTCATGGCTTCTTGCCATTTGTCAAAATCAGGTTTTGACATTGCATCACGGTATGTGGTTGGTTCATCCGAATCTTCCACATAGCATCCATCCATGAAAAATCCATATCTCTCAGGAGGAACACTAGTTCTACCAGATCTGATAACGTTTTGTGTATCTTGATCATCCACATGATCATTCTCAACATCCTCATGTTGATTGCTATATCAACCAAATGTGTATCATCTTGTGAATCTTGAACCTCTTCAAGTTCCACTATTTTTCCACTAGCTCCTTCCGAAAGGAACTTAGTTTCCAAGAACTCTGCTTTTCGAGCAATAAACACTTTCTGCTCTGTTGGATCATAGAAATAATATCCAATACAATCTCTCGGATATCCAATGAAGATACACTTTGCGGATCGGGCCTCCAGTTTGGTTTGAGTGTATTTCTTAGGATAAACCTCACACCCCAAACTTTTAAGTATGACAATGATGGAACCCTTCCATGCCATACTTCGAAAGGTGTCCTTTCTACTTTCTTGGTTGGGGCCATATTTAAAATACAGGACGCGGAGAACAAAGCGAAACCCCAAAATGATAGAGGTAGTGTACTTCTAGCCATCATAGATGAAACCATATCCAATAGAGTCCGATTCCTCCTCTCAGACACACGATTATGTTGTGGTGTTCAAGGTGGAGTAAGTTGTGAGACAATCCCATAACTTCTAAGATACTCTTGAAAGTCACTACTTAGGTATTCACCTCCGCTATCGGTACGTAGAATCTTGACCGTTTTGTTGAGTTGATTTTCTACTTCATTTTTGAAGATTTTAAAAATTTCAAAAGATTCATATTTGTGTCTTAATAAGTACACATACCCATAACGACTATAGTCATCGGTAAAGGTAATGAAGTATCTTTCACCATTCCTAGTTATTGGTTTAAAAGGTCCACATACATCCGAAGTATGATCCCTAATAAATCTTTTGCCCTTTCATTAGTCCCACTAAAAGGAGCCTTTGTCATTTTACCTTGTAAACAAGACTCGTATACATCAAATGAATCATTTTCATTAGTTTTTAAAAGACCATTCTTTTGAAGTTTTTGCATACGATTTTTGTTTATGTGTCCAAGGAGACAATGCCAAAGATAGGAATCACTCAAATCTAATTTGAGCTTTTTGGTGGTTGCTTGGTACATTGAGCTATCATATGTTGTGTATCATGAACCAATTCATAAATACCATTACAAGGCATAGCCTTAAAATAAAACACATGATTCAAACAAATATGGATATCATTGTCAACAAATTTGAAATCATAATCACATTGTCTTAAAAGGGAAACTGAAATAATATTCCTAGTCAAACTAGGAGCATACAAAACATTTTTTATAATTACTTTCAAACCACTTGAAAGTTTTAAAACATAGTATCCTTGGGCTTCAACTTCAACTTTTGCTCCATTGCCCATAAAGAGACTATCATCTCCCTTTCTGTAATGCTTTTTTCTTATGAACCCCTGCAACAAATTGCAAATATGAGTTCCATATCCGGTATCCAATACCCATGTGTTAGAAGAAATAACATTTAGCTCAACATGTATCATAAAAGTCATACCTGAGGTTTGCCCCTCATCCCTCTTGGCTCTCAGCTCTTCGAGATAGACCAGACAGTTTCTTTTCCAATGGCCTACCTCACCACACTCAAAACACGGATCATCTTTAGCAACCTTTTACTTCTTTTCTTTGGGTTCCACTTTAGCCTTACCCTTCCCTTTACCGTTAATGTGTCCCTTCCCTTTGGCAACACTTGCCTTAGGGTCGGGGTGGTTCCTTTTCTTACTACCTCCCTCATTGATCGTAAGGACTGGTAGAACCTTTCTACCCATGCCCGCCTCAGCCGTTTTGAGCATTGCATGAAGCTCACCAATGCTCTTGTCCCATCCATTCATGTTATAGTTCATAATAAAGCTTTCAAACTTCTTGGATAGGGAGTTGAGGATCAAATCCATAGCCAACTCATTGGAGACACGGCAGTTAAGCCTTTCGAGGTGATCAAAGTGGCTCTTCATCTTAAGAACGTAAGATGATACTGGTTGGGTCTCGTCCATCCGACATGCATGGAGTGCTCGAACCATTTCAAAGCGTTCCACCCTTGATTGTTGTTGGAACATTTCCTTCAACTGGGTGATCATGTCATAGGCATTGTGGTTCTGAAAGTCCTTTTGTAAATTGAGAGTCATACTCACTAACATGAGACATGAGACTTGCACGGAGTCCTCGGTGTACTTGACCCAATCGTTAAAGGCCTCCACGTTATCCTCATCGGGTTGATCAGGAATGGGATCGTCTAACACATAGGACTTATTTTCTTGCTTAAGAATGATTCTGAAGCTTCGGTACCAATCCACGAAGTTCCCATGGTTAAGACGTTCCTTCTCGAGGATGGTTCTTAGTGATAAGTTATGGACAGTCGGGTTTGCATTGTTGTTGTTTGCCATCTACAATTTTACAAAGTTCAATTTTAGTATTTTTAATATCAATGTATTTTAATTATTAATACCCTTTTATGTCTCATAGACAATTAATAATTAAAATCTAGAATCCAACGTTATATTTAAATATCGGTTAGGTGACCTTTATCCCTTTATCTAAATTAACAAGGTAGTAAACGTTTGACAATTGTAACCTATTACAATTTCTAGTGTATGGGATCGGTTTAAACATCTTATGTTTTGTTTGGCATGTTTATCCCATCAACACCTTTTGTATGTCATGCTTCGGTGATCCTAATGCATGATTTCCAAATCAAGTCGTCCTACTTAGACACACGTGTGATTTTACAAATATAAGTGGTTAGGTAATCTTTATCCCACAACTACGGTAATTTCACCTCAACTTCACAAGTATCTACATTTATGGTTAGGTGACCTTTATCCCATAAACGAGTTGGAAGTGAATCGAGTGTTGTTTAAGAGGATGGTGTTAAACTTGATTTGAAAAAGGGTTTTTTGTAGTTTCCAAAATTCTAGTTTTAGGAAAACCTTTTATACCATACTATTTGTATGCATTTAAATGCATAGTATTTTATGAAAAACAATTTTCATGATTTCTTATATAAAACTCATTTTTATTAAATCACTAACCCTCAATAAACTCATTTTATTAATTCCTTTAATGATTTCTAAAGAACCATTTTTTATGCTTGTTTTATCTTAGTTGTTTACCTAGTTTATCAATTTTCAACAAAATGTGAAACTCATCCAAACAACCAAAACAAACAACCAAACATACAATATAAGTGTATAACCATAGCCAACTATTTTGACCACACTTGCTTGCCATAACAAGTGTGTCAAGAGGTCATTCTTAAGGGTAAAACATGACATGAATCTTGTGTCGGTGAACTCCCACTTGAACACGCATTCAAATACTTCAAGTAACCCTTTTGTGTTGTGATTTCACCATCTTGTTTAGGCACCTTCTTGGTCATCCAAATCAGCCCCAAAGTACAATTACATAGAAAAACCTAATACATTTTTCTAGAAAAATAAAGTGCAAACTAATCTATTTATTACATACCAAATGAAACAAATAAATTACATGCCTTTATTATAATCAAATGAAATCACAACCACAAACATCCAAACACAAGGTAATGGCTGGGTTATTTGCACCAAAATACATCCAAATATGTATACAAAAAAAAGGTGAATGGCACCCTTTTTAAACCCCAAAATTTCAGCCAACGTTAACCAAACACAAGTGGGTTTTTGTCCAAACAAACAAGCCATCTTATGGCATTAATTTTTCAAGATCTTTACTATGCATATAAAAGTAATATCTTGAAAAACAAATGGTTTGCCATGGGTGAAATTTCCAGCCTACTTTTAACTCAAAAAGGACTCGAAAATTTCGATTTTTTGAAGCATGCATCCATATAACTGGCTCTTGCTGCCATTATTGGGTTTTGTAGATGTTTATCAAAGTCATATTAACCATTAATATGTAGAAACTCAGCGGATTTATAATCAAAAACCATTTTGATATTAGTTAGTTTATGCATCAAATACATTTAATTAAAAGAAAAACCCATGAACAAGGATCTTTATATGAAAGAACATGCTATCAAAAACACATAACAACATCATGAACTACCTCTTAGAATGTGGGTTTGGAGGTATAGAAGATGATGTTTGAAAGCTATTCTTCAACCAAGAAGACCTAAAGCTTGCATACCCCAAGCCACCAACTAAACACCTTTGGAAGCTAGGATCCTCAACACCTTTTTTATGCATGAACACCCTTGTTCCATCCAAGTTTTTCAGCCCTTTTCTTGCTCTCTTTCAGCCAAGAATTTCTTGAGAGAAAAAGGAGGGAGAAAAGCAATTAATTCACTTGATAAGTTAGAGAACCTTTTGCATGTGAATTCTCCATCTTATGAAGCAAGTTCCAAGTAGTGGGTGGGCCCTCTTTTTCCGCCATTTAGGCCGAGAATGGTGAGGTCCAATGAGGGGCTTTCTTTTCAGATTTTCCCACCCAACTTATTTGTAACCAGCCTCATTTAAACCCTTTTATACAAACTTTTAATTTAAGACAAGTAACAAGACATGTCACATGAACTTAATAATGTTATTTAACGTATTAAATAACAATATAAAGTAATCTCTCTATATAAATAAACCCATGTTATTTATTAATTTCTCAAGTGCATCTATTTAGAAAACCACTTTCTAAATGTATTAAGTGTTGTTATTTATTTAATTGATCAAATCAATAAACAAATATTACAGGTGCTCGTCTAGCTTGTTGTTGGGTATGACCTGACTTGGATCATATCACACTAGCCACATTAATTTAATATGTATCTTGGGCAGACCAAATCTTTCATTGTTGAGCCACTAAGTTGGCAATTCTTTCATAATTTTCCTGATTACTATTCACTCCACGTGTTGTTCCAGGTGGAGTAGGTGGTTGGTTCCCGGTGGGTCTAGCTTTCGCGTGTCGACCTCTAGCAGCTCTCGTTTTCCAATAGCATCAATAGCAATAGTTTCTTAGATAATTCAAACATAGCATCAACCAAACAAAATGTAATAGTGTCATAGTTTCATAAATTGGAAAGTGCCATCACTCCTATAAATAGTAATAGTCTCTGAAATAGATAAATAAGATGGTTTCTTCAAATAGTTTCAAAACCTACTGCCAGACAATTAATCATCGCTACATCATCACTACCATTTCTTCTTCAACCACCCAAACCAGTCTGAACTCTTCTTCTTCTGCTCCTGCTCGAGGCATTGAACACTGTGAGACGCCATCATTGCCTGGAATTGGGCGGACTGAGAGGTCTGCGTGGCGTGCTGAAGAGTCAGCTCAAGTCGCTGAATGGTCCTAAGTATATCACTCAACGTAGGGACTGATGGACCAAAATCACTAGCCCCACGACTAGATTAGGAGTAGGGGTCTCCAACGGCCGTCATACATACTACGCCTAGGTGGCATCCAGTACTCATCGTGAGGTTGGCGTCTGGGTGGGTCGATCACAGGAGGTGCTGGTGCTGGAGCCATCGCAGGAGGAGGTGGAGGAGGCATCCTAAAGGAAATGGAAGGTCCTGGTCTAGCACTCTTACGAGGACGAGTGAACCAGAAGGAGATGATGAAGTGATTGTCGCTGAGATCCTTACTGAGAATACGGATCAATGAAAGCAAAATCAGAAGATCTCTTGAATTGGGTGATCGAGAAGTAGGGCACCCTGATGTATTCGAGAATGAATACATTGAGAAGGTGTTCAACTTGATGGGGTATGATGGAGATTTTGAGAAAGGGGAGATAAAGAAGGGAAGGCTGTGCAAGCCATATCGGTTCCTATGCCACACCTATCTGAAGTGTATCTCTAACAGAAAGGCAGGACTTGATAGGTTTTCTCGACACATCTCATCAGGAATCATTGGGATCTTTGAGGGTAGAACTTATAACTACTCTAAGTACATTTTCAACTGCCTCTAGGATCAAGTCAAACTACAAAGGAATGAGAAAATGTACATGTTCCCAAGATTCTTGCAAGTGGTGATCAACGCTGAAATCCCAAGGATTACAAGAGTAGGAGAAGTGTTTGTGCAAGCACATTTAGGAAAATCAGTGCTAAATAAAATCAGTGAAAAATATCAGGGTGAAGACATGCCCATGTTTGCCCATGTTGTAGATGCTCAGGCTGACATGCCTCAAGAATTGGTTTGGATAGATGAAGAAGCAGAGACATCTGCTGAATCTGTACAAGCATCACACTCACCGAGCCAAACACCACCTCACCAACATCAATCACCTAGACAAACACCCCCTCACCAACCTCAATCACCAGCCAGCCTAAACACCCAACCAATCTCACCTATTCATCACCATGAATCCCCACAACTAATCTCTTCATCTTCCACCAACAACACCCAGCCTATCTCACCAGTACAATAAGAATCACCATCACCTTCTCATCCATCCTCACATAACACACAACCACTTTCTCCAATCCAAATCGAATCACCTCTTCATGCACTCCCTGATACACCAAAACAACCATCTCCTGAGAGTGCAAACACTGAACCTATAGACATAACTAATTCTCTAAACTCTGTTGACACAGGGGAGACTGAGTTGATGTCTCAAGCTAGCATCGTTCCTGTTTCAGCTACACATTCTGAGGATCAAGCTGTGTCTGATCATACTGCACCTGTGTTACCAATTGAACATCAGGAAGAACAAGAGATTGAGGTGGATGTGATTGCCTATCATGAGGATGATCTAAGTGATAATGACATCCCTGTCAGCAAAAGCTATTTGGTTGCTGAGTACAACAAGTTGGTACTCAAATAAAATAAGAGAAAACAAAGAATACAAGAGCTAAAAGGAATCATTAAAGAGAAGGATGAAGAGTTGGTGAAGTACGAAGCCAGACTGAAAAGGCTTAGACTGGATGCTGAAAGCAATAATGAAGTGATAGATGCTCTACTCAAACATGAACAAGAACTGCAAGAAGCTGTGAAGTATGAGAAAAATGAAAAGGAACAGCTGACTTCTAGAGTAGAGCATATGACTGATGAAGTATCCGCAAAGGATAAGCTGATCAAAGAAAATGATGAAGAACTTAATCAGATGAAGATGAAACTGAGTGCATTGGAATCAAGGGATGCACAAAGTACTGAACAATCAAAACAATCTACTGAAGCTTCAAAGAAACTGATTGTGTATTCACGGAAGAGACAATACTTGGGCTCCATCAAGAAGAAAATTGAAGATGAAGGTTCCCCCAAAAAGCAAAAGCCCACATCTCCTGAACATACACCTTCAGTAGATTTATCTACTGTGAAGTTATCTAGTGATGATGGTGAAAGTGATGAAGAGTGGAATGAGCTAACAAAGATGGAGTCACCAACTGAGCAAAAAGAATCAAAGGCCGATGACCTTCTAACAACTGAAGATATTATGGAAGAGAGGCCTGAATCAACTATGTTCATGACCCTCATAAACCATGGTTTCCCATATGACATGGTTGAGAGGATGAACTTGACTGAGATGAAGAATCTTCTAAAAGAGTTTGAGCTTGCAAGATTCATTCAACCAAACTATGATTATGAAGCTTTCACCATCTTTCAATCAGTTGAGAAGATCAAGAAAGAGTTGGGCCATTATGACATAGCCAAACTAAGCAAGTACAATATGACCTGCTGGTTACAAGGCCACAACTACAAACCACATGAGCTAAAAGGAAGGTCAACTGGTGAACTGCGGAGGATGATAGAGCATATCATGGCAATAGAACTTGACACTGGTGTTAAATTCAGAACTGCAGCTCCAAATCCATCCCATGAACAACAAAGCAAACTGCCTGCTGTTCCTGTAACTGTTGAATCTAAGGATCAACATACAGAGCAAGATAAACTGATCAGAGAGCCAAGGACAGTTATCCTAGGAAAAGTATGGCCTCTGGGAACAACAGTTAGAGAAATAAGTGAGCAAAAATCCACTTTGATAGAACTGTATGACCACATAACAACTCCCAGTTCTGTGGAAGAAAACAGGATTATGGCCTGGAAATATGATCCAGACTGGGATTGTGCAATCATCAAAAGAACATCAGGAAGAATCCAATACTTCCATTATGTGGAAGCACTATTGAGTCTTCCTGAGAAAGACATCAAAGATCTGCAAAGTCTACCCATTTCTAACTATCCAATCCATTCGAGGGGAAGAGACTTTTCTGTGGTTGTGAGTGGAATGAAAACAAGATTTATTGATGATGTGCTTAAACAAGCCAAGAGAGATAATATGGAGCACAAAAAGATAAATCAAAGTAAGAAAAGAAGAACATCTGAAGTCTCATCTCTTATAGATGATGACATGTTGAAGAGGGTTGGATGCATGAACAAAAATACAGAGTCCATCAAAAGCTTCAAGGGAAATCAATATTCTTATCCTATAACAGAATGGGGTTATGTTGAAAGAACAAAAGAACTAGTGCTGTTGAGAAATGCTGAGGGAAGAAAGCTGAAAGATAAGGATTTTTGACCCAGTAGAGATCAAAATGCTTCATCCAAGCTATATATCATATCTTCATGATAAATTATTCCCTAGACTAACAGATGAAAAAGCACAGAATGATCTCTGCCTTTATGTGCACATGATTCAAGTGATAGACAAACTGCATGCAAAGGCATATAAGAGAAGAAGACATGAAGCTGGGCTGCTGAAAGGATCTATAATTGATGAAGTCTCAGAACTAAGAATATCAGAGGAAGATGAGCTCGAAATTGTCCATAATGAAAGTGTATTAGATACACTTACTACGGAAGAAGACATATTGGGTTTAAGTTTTGATACTCTGAAGAAGATCAGCAAGATGAAGATCAAGTACAAGTACGACGATCAGAAGACTGCTGTATCTTACTTCTACAACAATATGTTAGCACGAGTCAATGAACTTTCAGTTTTGAAGGACTGATTACAAGGATCTAAGCCTAAGGGGGAGTATTGTTGGATCTAGATAGCATAGGTCTAGATTATTTTGTATAGGCTTAGAACTTTAGTCAAGTCTTTTAATTAATGATTATAACTATCAGTATATATATGTATGTGCATTGAATCTATAGGTTAACCCATATATATGTGTGTTGCATTGTGATTGTTGACAGGCAAAATCAATATACTTGGTAGGATTCCTGAAATTGTCCAAGTGTAAGAAACATCTACGGATGAACATTTTGTTAATCCGTAGATATGTTTCTTACAAGACCACAAGTGAATTCCTGCGGATGATCAAGGATTGTATGAAGTGAAGATTTCTACGGAAGACAGAATTCCTATGGAAGAACAACACTTCTACGGAAGACCAAGACATCTACGGAAGAGCAAAACTCTTGCGGAAGACAAGGCTCCTGCAGAAGTTCAGAACACTTGCATGATTACAATATCAACAAGTCAAACAAGTCAACCAATCAATATCAAATCCCAAGAGATCCGGTGTTTCCTAACTGACTCCAACCATCTATAAATATGAGTCCTAGGTTTCACATCTTAGTGAACACAATCAAGCAATATTACGGCTGTCAAGCATCATATAATCGTGCAACCTTAGCCGCCGTCACATCAACATCAACATTATTTCGATTCACAGAAATCGTTGTTCATAGTCATTTATAATTATTCTTTTGTAATCATTACTCGATAATTAATGAAATACTTTTGAATAATTATTACCTTCGTATTTACTGTGTTTTTGGTATTTGTGTTCTTCGATAATCATTAAACAATTAAACGTCAATTAATGATAATTCCACGATCATTGATTTGATTTTATTTTAATACTGATAATTCCTGAATTGAGATCCTTGGATTCACAGGTGGTATCAGAGCCAAGTGCTCATTGATTTTGATCAATTGATCTATCAGTATTAAAATTGCTTAATTGTCTTTTAAACAATTAATTCTACGACTTATCGTTCAGCAAGCATTCTTTCATTGTTAGATTGATTTAGATCTATATTCAAATTAATTGAATACTAGATCCGAGTTGATTGATTTGTCTAATTCAACAGTCAAAACTTGTTTCATTATTCTCAATTAAATATGAGTACTTTTGGTGGATCGTATCAACCACCGAAGTTGGAAACAAAAGCTGATTTCAAGTCCTGGAAAATCAAGTTCAGGAATCATGTGAACTACATAGATTCTGACTTGTGGGAGTCCATCACTAAAGGTCCTTATATTCCACCCACTCTTGGACCGGATTATAATGACAAGAATCAGCCTATCAGCACAAAAGACTTGTCACCTAATGATGTCAAGAAGGTTAAAGTCGATATTAAAGCGTATAGTTTGCTTAGTATGGCTTTGCCAGAAGAGATATTAATCAGGTGTGAGAACTATAAAACAATAAACTCCTTGTGGAAGATACTCCACACTCTCTGTGAAGGGAGTGATGAGATCAGAAGCATCAGGAAAGACACCATCAGATCACAATATGAAACCTTTCATCATATTAAGGGTGAATCAATTCCTCAACAACTCCATAGATTTATGCAACTCATTACTGAGATGAACATCTTGGAGTTGAAGTATACTACTAAGGAACTCAACAAGAAAATACTCCACACTTTGCCTGAAAGTTGGAAGCAGACAGTGTCCATGTTTAAGAACACCATAGATCTTAAGACAACTGGTCTAGATACTTTGGTTTCTAAAGTAGAAGCTCTTGAAATGGATGAACAATCAAGAAACAAGAGTGTGAGAACACATGTCTCACCTTATCACTTCAAAGAAACCAAAAATGCTGGAAGTGCATTTATCTCAAATCATGAAGGTGATAACTCTTGTACTTTAATTGATGATGAAGAGGAAGTTAGTTTTTATGCCTCTAAACCCACTAAGAAATCATCTCAAAGTAAGAACCAAAAGGAAACATGAAGATCTGCTAAGAAAAGAGATACAACTACTGCAACTGCAAAATCTTCTCAACAAAACAATCAATCAAAACCAATTACTGTGATATTGGATTCTGAAGAACAAAAGCAGCCTTTGCAGCTTTTAGTTCTAGCTTTCAAGCATATCTGGGAAGCTCACTAACATCAGCAAACATTTGCCAACAAGACTTGGAAGAACTACCTCCTGATGTAGTGGAAGAGATGGATCTACAATGGCAGATGGCAATGATTGCTTACAGAGCTAAGCAATATCTAAGGAGAAACAAGAATCTGACTGCAGCTAGTAAAACATCAAAGATTGGTGTTGACAAGTCCAAAGTCAGATGCTTCAAGTGCAATCTCTATTGACACTTCTCTAGAGAATGCAATCAACAATCATCTCAGCAGCATCAGCATCAGCAGCATCAACAGTATCATCTTCAGCAACCAACCTCTCAAAAATCTCTGCTCAGACAACCTCAGCTGACAAATACATCCCCACCAGCCACAAATGAATCAGCAGGTCCGAGTAATTCAAAGGAGTCCGGTCTGATCATACTTTAAGATGGTACATGTGACTGGAGTATGTATGAGAAGGAAGTCTTGGAAGAGAATCAAGCATTGATGGCTCATATGGAAAACAAAGTTCCTCCAATGGCCAGAGAGGTAAGGGAAAGGTTATGTTCATCAACATGTGTTGAGGAAGTAGAACGCTATAGAGTCCATGCTCAACAGTTGGCTAACAAAGTAAAAGAAACATTGATTTTAAATGAATCCCATTCAAGAGAACATAAATTATATCAAATCAAAATTAGTTCTTTGCAAAAGGATTTAGAAAAATATGTTTCTGAAAATTATAGCCTTAAAGCCCAAGTTGAGCATCTGACCACTTCCTTAACCAAATCCATGGCTGATCATGCATCTACTGAAGTGAAACTTCAGAAGTTTCAACTATCATCTCAGCAATATGAGAAGTTATTAAACTCTCATATTGAATCAAAGAATAGGTATAGGTTGGGTTATAATGCTGTTGCACCACCTATTAATGATAATTACACAACTCTACCTGAAACAATGACAAACACTTTGTCAAATCATTTTGTGCCAAGCACAAAAATTGACATAAAAACATGTCAAATAAATATCAACAATGAAGCTGAGATGAGTGAAACTGAATCTACTGAATCAGAATCACTAAAACATAATGACTCAGATTTTGATTATGATAAATATGATGACTTGGATGATTCTGATGAACATGATACTGATCAACTAAACATTGGTAATAATGTTCAAGTTGAAACTGGTCTTCCACGAGTTCTTGAAGAATCAAAGCTGCAATTGATGGGGTTTTAACATGTTTATCAAAGCTCATACAACTTAGTTTATATGAAAACGCAGCGGATTTGTATTTTAAAACATGTTATTAAGTTAGTTGTTAAACCATTTTTAACAAAGAACCCCAAGCCATGGATCATTATACACAATACATACAAATGAAAGAACACAAGCTAGTCAAGAATCTACAACCTTTGTAGCTTCCTAAACCCGAAATGATTAGATGAGAATGAAGATGAAGATGTGGCTGAAACTTCAAAGTAGAAGCTCTCAAGAGGCTATACCCCAAGCTTGTACAAACACCTTCTTGCTAGGTCCTTTAACACCAATGCAATGTACTCTCTTTTGATGAATCCTTTCAGCCAAGAACCTTTCTTGAAGCTGAAAATTCAGCTCTTTGGCTGTCAAAAAACCGAGAAGAGAGAGAGAGGAGAACTAGTATGTGTGTGAGAGAGAAACTCAAAATGCAAGAGTGTTGTAATGTCAATTCAAGTTTGCATGGTCTTGGAATTAAAAGGGGGGTTTTCTAAGACTAAAAGGGGCGGCCCTTTTGGCTTTTTATTTGATCCCCATTTGTTTCAAACTTTGTAAAACATATATACTCTTGTATCCTTGTGTTATAAAATTAAACCACTTTAATTTTATATCACTAACACACACACTTTATTTGTCATTGTTAATCTAATTAAAGTGAACAAATAATCCCATATGAACAAATTATATGTATACATATACATATATATATATATATATATATATATATAATCTTGCTCATTTGCAAAAGCAATGATTTAGAAAACCCGGTTTCTAAATTGGTGTTAATATTTATTTGTATGATCTCATCAACGAACAAATATTTATCGGTGTTTGTTTAGCTTGTTATTGGGTATGACCCGACTTGGATCATATCACACTAGCCACATCAATTTAATATGTATCTTGGGCAGATCAATTCTTTCAATCTCCCACTTGCACAAGATTCATATAAGATTGATGCAAGCAGCAAATAACGCCTAGCAACGGTTTGCTACCCCTAATGTATATGACTAAGTTCCATTCAATAACATCATGCTTTTCAAGTACCTTACTTGAATATGATTTAGGTGAATCAATCATTTATCCTTTTGTTCAGATGTCATGTTAAATCCAAGAGACACAGAATTGTCATTCTCCGATGATTTAACTTTAATAGGCCTTAGACATCTAACTCTCAATGAATAAGAGGAACAAATTCCATCTTGACTACATACGTCTCTCACAATCACCTCATATCATACCTGAACTCAGCCTTATGTACTGCCAATATTTCAGAACAGCAAAGTACTAAGTCAAAGTACAATACTTGGTGAATATCAAGACCCAATATGTATCTCAGGTCTGAGGATACAATGATATTCGCCTTTACTCAATATCTCTTATGACTAATCACAAAGATTCCATGCAGAAATAATTGAGTGCGGGTCAGTCCAATATCTATATCCCATAGATATCAATGAACCTTGGTAGCAACCTCTTGCTCTATATTCATACCTTATGAACATCAACCAATCCAAGTTCATTATAGTCTAACATTCATAGTTGTTCCCACAAGTATGATCGACTACGGACGTTTAGAATAACTTACTTATTCACGGATTTAAACATGCTAAAATAGAAGAACAAATGAAAATTATAACCATATAATTAAGTCAAATAACATAAGTTCCAATATCCAAATACAAAGTACAACATTAAACCCAGTCACTAGAATATCTAAGTCCCATGGCACAAGCATGACCTTCATGCTTTGCCTTTTCAAGGAGCTTTGTGAGTGGATCCGCAATGTTTTTATCAGTGTGGACTTTGCGAATACATATCTTTCCTTTTTCAACTTCATCCCTTATGTAGTTGAATCTCCGTTCAATGTGCCGAGTGTTTTGATGAGCACGAGGTTCCTTGATTTGAGCAATCGCACCCTCATTGTCACAAAAGATCTCTAGGGGATCCTGAATAGAAGGGATTACCCTAGATCGGCTATGAATTTCTTCAGCCATGCAGCTTCCTGTGCTGCCATTGAAGCGGCGACGTATTCTGACTCTGTAGTGGACAATGCTACGACTTCTTGCTTTGAGCTTTTCCAAGAAACAGCCCCCCCATTCAAAATAAAGATGTACCCTGATTGAGATCGTGAATCATCTCGGTCGGTTTGGAAACTCGCATCCGTGTAACCTTTTACTACGAGTTCCTCTACACCAGACCCGTAGATCAAGAACATATCCTTAGTCCTCCTTAGGTACTTCAGAATGTTCTTGACAGCCATCCAATGACTATCACCAGGATTTTGCTGGTATCTACTTGTCATGCTTAAAGCGCATGACACGTCCGGTCTAGTGCATATCATTGCATACATGATGGATCCTATAGCAGATGCATATGGGATTGCCTTCTTTCTATTTTGCTCCTCCTTTGAGCTTGGACATTGAGTCGTACTCAATATTGTCCCTCTTTGAATAGGTACAGTACCTTTCTTAGAGTTTTCCATCTTGAACCTTTTCAAAACTTTGTCAATGTATGCAGTTTGATTTAAACCAATTAGCCGCCTTGATCTATCCCTATAGATCTTTATTCCCAGAATATAGGCGGCTTCACCAAGATCCTTGATGGAAAAACAACTTCCAAGCCAGGTTTTTACGCCTTCCAAGGTTGGAATGTCATTTCCAAATAGTAGTATGTCATCAACATACAATACTAAGAAAGTTATTATGCTCCCACTAGCCTTCTTATACACGCAAGCCTCATCAGCGTTTTTGATGAAGCCAAATTTCTTCACTTCATCATCAAAACGGTGATTCCAACTTCTCGATGCTTGTTTCAATCCATAGATTGATTTCTTTAACTTGCATACTTTGTTAGGATGTTTTGGATCGACAAAACCTTCAGGCTGAACCATATAGACAACTTCCTCAAGATATCCATTTAGGAAAGCGGTTTTGACATCCATTTGCCAAATCTCATAGTCATAATGAGCAGCTATGGCAAACGATATCCTTATAGACTTTAGCATCGCAACAGGTGAGAAGGTTTCATCATAGTCAACCCTTTGAGTTTGAGTGAAACCCTTTGCTACAAGTCTAGCTTTGTAAGTATCCAAGTTTCCATGCATATCGGTTTTTTTCTTGAAAACCCACTTACTTACAACTACTTTGGAATTAAGAGGTGGTACAACAAGTTCCCAAACTTGATTGTCATACATGGATTGCATCTCAACGTTCATGGCTTCAAGCCATTTGTCACAATCCAAGTTGGACACTGCATCATGATATGTGGTTGGTTCATCTGAATCTACCACATAGCATCCATCCATGAAAAATCCGTATCTTTCAGGTAGATTACTAGTTCTACCACTTCTGCGAACGTTTTGTGTGTATTGATCAACCGCTTGATCATCATCAACATCCTCATGTTGAATGCTAGTTTCAACCAAACGTGCATCGGGCTGTGGTTCTTGATCCTCCTCAAGATCCACTGTTCTACTACTAGCTCCTTCCATAAGGAACTTGGCTTCTAAGAACTCACCCTTTCTGGCAACAAACACCTTTTGTTCTAGTGGATCATAGAAATAATATCCCATAGAATCTCTAGGATATCCAACAAAGATACACTTGGTGGATCGGACATCTAATTTGTTTGGGGTGGGAGTCTTAACATAAGCCTCACAACCCCAGACCCTTAAGTATGATAGGGATGGAACTCTTCCATGCCATATCTCAAAAGGTGTCCTTTCCACCTTCTTGGTTGGGGCCATATTCAGAATACGGGTCGCGGAGAGCAAAGCGAAACCCCAAAATGATAGAGGCAATGTGCTTCTAGCCATCATAGATCAAACCATATCCAATAAGGTTCGATTCCTCCTCTCAGACACACCATTATGTTGTGGTGTTCTAGGTGGAGTTACTTGTGAGACAATCCCACAACTCCTAAGATGATCTTGAAAAACATCACTTAGGTATTCACCACCTCTATCGGTGCGGAGAACTTTAATTGATTTGTTGAGTTGATTTTCTACTTCATTCTTGAAGATTTTGAACATTTCAAAAGCTTCATCTTTGTGTCTTAATAAATACACATACCCATAGAAACTATAATCGTCGGTAAAGTTAATGAAGTATCTTTCACCATTCCTAGTCATTGGCTTAAAAGGACCACATACATCCGAATGTATGATACCTAATAAATCTTTTGCCCTTTCGTTAGTTCCACTAAAGGGTGCCTTAGTCATTTTTCCTTGTAAATAAGATTCACATACATCAAATGAATCACATTCATTTGTTTTTAAAAGACCATTCATTTGAAGTGTTTGTATGCGTTTCTTGTTTATAAGACCAAGGAGACAATGCCAAAGGTAGGTATCACTCAAATCCAATTTGAGTCTTTTGGTGGTTGCTTGGTATATTGAGCTATCATATGTTGCATTTTCATGAACCAATTCATAAATACCATTACAAGGTATAGCCTTAAAATAAAATACATGATTCAAAGAAACATGAATATCATTGTCAACAAACTTGAAATCATAATCATATTGTCTTAAACGGGAAACAGAAATTATGTTCCTAGTCAAACTAGGAGCATATAATACATTACTTAAAATAACTTCCAAACCATTTGGAAGTTTCAAAATGTAGTCTCCTTGGGCTTCCACGTGAACCTTTGCACCATTTCCCATGAAGAGACTTATTTTCCCTTTTTCATAATGCTCATTTCTTTTGAACCCCTGCAACAAATTGCAAATGTGAGTTCCACATCCGGTATTTAATACCCATGTGTTAGAAGAAATAACATTTAGTTCTATATGTATCATGTATATTATACCTGAGGTTTGCCCCGCATCCCTCTTTTCTCTCAACTCTTTGAGATAGACTTGACAATTTCTCATCCAATGCCCCATCTCACCACATTTGAAGCATGGGTCGTTCGCAGCAACCTTTTGCTTCTTCTCCTTGGGCTTTGGAGGTTCCGCCCTAACAACCATCTTCCCTTTTCCCCCAACGTGCCCCTTTCCTTTGGCAACAGTTGCCTTAGGAGGGGGTAGAGACCTTCTCCTTCTCCCACCTTCATTAATGGTGAGAACGGGTAAAACGCTTTTACCCATTCCCGCCTCAGCTGATTTGAGCATCGAATGAAGTTCATTTATGCTCTTGTCCCATCCGTTCATGTTGTAATTCATGACGAATGCCTCAAACTTTTTAGTTAGGCCATTAAGGATCAAATCCGTGGCCAACTCCTTTGAGACGGGACAGTTCAGCCTTTGAAGGCGGTCGATGTGGGTTTTCATCTTAAGAACATAAGATGAAACTGATTGGGATTCCTCCATCCTACATGCATGAAGCGCTCGAACCCTTTCGAAGAGCTCCACTCTAGCTTGTTGCTGGAACGTTTCCCGCAGCTGAGTGATCATGTCATAGGCTCCATGGAGCTCATACTCCTTTTGGAGTTCGGGTGTCATACTTGCTAACATTAAGCAAGAGACCTGGATGGAGTCCTCCACATATCTAACCCAATCATTATAGGCTTCCACATCATCCTCGTTAGGTTCATCGGGGATGGGATCATCAAGGATATAGGCCCGCTTTTCCTGCTTGAGAACAATTCTCAAGTTGCGGTACCAATCCATGAAATTGTTAGGTGTTAGACGATCCCTTTGAAGGATCGCCCTTAGGGATTGGTTGCTTTGGTTTGGTACATCATTATTAGCGTTGTTGTTGTCGGCCATCTACAAGATTTTACAAAGTTCCATTTTAGTAATCGTTAATATAATTATATTTCATTTATTAATACCCTTTATGTCTCATAGACTATTAATAAATAAAATTATAGAATCCAACGTTATATTTAAATATTGGTTAGGTGACCTTTATCCCATTATTTAAATAAACAAGGTAGTCATAAATGACAATTGCAACCCATTGCAACTTCTAGTGGTATGGGATCGTTTAAACATCATATGTTTATCACGGCATGTTTATCCCATCAACACCTTTTATAAAACATATTTTAGGTGATCCATTCAATATATTTTACAAATCAAGTCGTCCTACTTACACACACGTGTGAGTTTACTACATAAGTGGTTAGGTGACCTTTATCCCACAAACATGGTATTCTCACCTCAAGTTACAAGTTCCCTCAAAGTGGTTAGGTGACCTTTATCCCACTAAGAGTTTGCAAGTAACCTAAGTGTTGTGTAAAAGGATGGTGTTTAACTTGTTTTTCAAAAGGGATTTACAATTTCACAATTCTTGTTTAGAAAAGTCTATGTACCATATGATTGTATGCATTCAACCATATGGTACCCTATTGGTTCTTATGAATAAAACCCATTTTATTTTGCAAACCATTAATTCCTTTTATAGAACCATTCTATTTTGCTTAATGATTTGAGAACCAATTACTTGTTTATAGTTTGTTTTAGTTGACGGTTTGTTAATCACATCCAAATATTCAAAACAAACATCATCATATGCATTCAACCAAACATTAAACAAAACATTCAAATATGCATAACAAAGCATACTAAGTTGAGCACACTTGTTTAGCCAAAACAAGTGTGTCAAATGGTCTTGTCCTAAGGGTTAAGAACATGACACATGGTTGACCCAAAAAGGACTCCCACTTGAATCCATAACTTCAAGCATCCTCTTTGTCCATCTTTTCTTCAAGTCTTGATCTTGAGCTTCCTTACAAGATATGTATCCTAATACATTTTTCTAGTAAAGATAAACTCCTAATCTATTTATTACAAACCATGTGAATAAATAAATTACAAGACTAGACTTGAAACAAAAATTAAATTATTACATGCCCAAATGAATATAACATGACAACCAATCAATCAATCCAAATGGTCTAGGCTTTGTTATGCATGATCAACAATCAACATATTAAAACACATCAAAGGTCACGGTTTTTGGCAACCCCTTTTAACCCATTTTCTTGGCCAACATTAACCAATAACATATGGGTTTTGTCCTAACAAACAAAAATCTTATAGTCTAGATTTTTAAAGATCATTACATGCATAAAGTAAGATCTTTAAAACATCAAAAGGGGGGCACATTTCAGCCCACTAACTCACGGATTTGTGGTGTCAAGCACCAAAAAAAACATGAACTAGTAAGTGTAATATATGTATGCATATGTATAAGTGGCTCTTGATGCCATTGATGGGGTTTTAACATGTTTATCAAAGCTCATACAACTTAGTTTATATGAAAACGCAGCGGATTTGTATTTTAAAACATGTTATTAAGTTAGTTGTTAAACCATTTTTAACAAAGAACCCCAAGCCATGGATCATTATACACAATACATACAAATGAAAGAACACAAGTTAGTCAAGAATCTACAACCTTTGTAGCTTCCTAAACCCGAAATGATTAGATGAGAATGAAGATGAAGATGTGGCTGAAACTTCAAAGTAGTAGCTCTCAAGAGGCTATACCCCAAGCTTGTACAAACACCTTCTTGCTAGGTCCTTCAACACCAATGCAATGTACTCTCTTTTGATGAATCCTTTCAGCCAAGAACCTTTCTTGAAGCTGAAAATTCAGCTCTTTGGCTGTCAAAAAACCGAGAAGAGAGAGAGAGGAGAACTAGTATGTGTGTGAGAGAGAAACTCAAAGTGCAAGAGTGTTGTAATGTCAACTCAAGTTTGCATGGTCTTGGAATTAAAAGGGGGGTTTTCCAAGACTAAAAGGGGCGGCCCTTTTGGCTTTTTATTTGATCCCCATTTGTTTCAAACTTTATAAAACATATATACTCTTGTATCCTTGTGTTATAAAATTAAACCACTTTAATTTTATATCACTAACACACACACCTTTATTTGTCATTGTTAATCTAATTAAAATGAACAAATAATCCCATATGAACAAATTATATGTATACATACACATATATATATATATATATATATATATATATATATATATATATATATATATATATAATCTTGCTCATTTGCAAAAGCAATGATTTAGAAAACCCGGTTTCTAAATTGGTGTTAATATTTATTTGTATGATCTCATCAACGAACAAATATTTATCGGTGTTTGTTTAGCTTGTTATTGGGTATGACCCGACATGGATCATATCACACTAGCCACATCAATTTAATATGTATCTTGGGTAGATCAATTCTTTCAGCAATATCCTCTAAAGCAACGAAACATGCTGAAGACTATTTGCAAGAGGATTGCTGAACTGAATGAAGGACTTCAAGAACTGAACCTTCACAATGTTGATAACTGCGGATCAAGTAAGGAAATACCTTTATCTCCTTCAGATAAAAGTAAGAAGCAACAAACTTCAAACAAGAACAAGAAAAATTCAAGTGTTGAAGATCTGCGGAAGGAAAAATCTGAAGAATCCGTAGAACATCTGCAGAAGGCAAAATCAGCCAAGTCCGTAGAACATCTGCGTAAGGGTAAAACTGTTGAATCCGTAGAAAAAGCACGGAAGAGTAAAACCGAATCTACAGATGAGGTAAAAAGGACTGCCAACAAACAACAAAAAGCTGTCAAAGGTAAACAAGACTCAGCTGATGATGTTCCTAGGAAAAGCAAGAAGAAATCAACTGGTCCTTCAGGAAAGGAGTTAAAATCCAACAAGAACAAGAAAAAGAAGTCTGAATCTGAAGAAAATTCAGAAGATAAATATTGCAAATGGTGTGATATGAAGAATCACAATACAAATGAATGCTACTTCAGAAACTACTGTTCCTTATGCAATATGAATAATCACATGACCTCTGATTGCTACTTCAAAAGACACTGTGCAATATGTGACAAAAATAATCATTCAACTCAGGAATGTCATTTCAACAAGAAGAACAAGAAAAAGACCAAAAAGAAGTCTCATGATGAATCATCTGAATCAGATTCTCAATCGTCAGAAAGTGACAAAGAATCAAAGATGCAGAAAGATCAACAAAAATCAAAGCAAAGATCCTCTGCTGCGGATAAGCTTTTGAAGAAGAAAGCACAAATTCAGTCTAAAACACCCCACAGAAAGGTGGATCTGTCAGATAAGAAGACTGAAGTGATTGATGGTTTCTTTGATAACTTTGAAAAAGGAACTCCTGTGCCTCAATCAAAGTTGAAAGACGAAGTGACTTTCAGAAATACAGGAGCATCCTCAAAGTTAAAATATCAGCCAAAACAAGAAAAAATGAAGAAAGAATCAGATAAGTAAGAAGACATCCAAACATCTGAATCATCTTCAATAGAATCATCCTCACCACCATCAAATAAAAAAGAATCAACTAATACTGAAACTTCAAGATTAATTCATGAAGGAGTAACTATTGTAGACACATCTAGCAAACCCAAGACATTTAAGGCTTGGGTTGTCAATTCTACTTGATTTCTTTTTCTGTGCAGGAACAATCATGGAGAGCTGACAACAAGTGGTATGTTGACAGTGGTTGTTCCAGACATATGACAGGAAACTGTGCTCTTCTCCATGACTTCAAACATAAACATGCTTCTTATGTGGCATTTGGTGGGGATAAGAAGGGAGTTAAAATAGTTAGTGAAGGAATGGTAACAAATGGTGTACTAACATTTGAAAAAGTGAATTACTGTGAAAATTTGCAGTACAATTTACTTAGTGTATCTTAAATTTGTGATCAAAATTACACAATACTATTTGATAACACTAATTGTTACATTCTTAAGCCAGGTTTTGCAGTTCCAGCAGAATGGATCCTTCTTAAGGCATCAAGAAAAGGAAACACTTATGTTTTGGATATGAATAACACATCACTCACAAGCCATGAGACATGCCTGCTATCTAAGTCTTCAGAAGATGGATCACAATTGTGGCATAGAAGGCTTGTTCATTCCAACATGAAAAACTTGAATAAATTGGTGAAAAATGACTTGGTCATTGGCTTGCCAAATAAAGAATTTCATTGTTCAAACCATTGTTCTTCATGTTACAAAGGAAAACAACATAGAGTGTCTCATAAATCCAAAATAATCAACACTAACACTACACCACTAAATTGCTTCACATGGCCCTCTTTGGTCCAACCAATGTGATGAGCATTGGAAAAAGGCAATATTGCTTGGTGATAGTAGATGATTTCACTAGATTCACATGGGTATTTTTTTTAAAACATAAGAGTGAAACATCTGAAACATTAATGGACTTTGTAATCAAGATTGAGAATCAACTTGATTTAAAAGTTAAAATTTTCAGGAGTGATAATGGGACTGAATTTGTTAATGCTGATCTGGATTCTTTTTGCAGGAATAAAGGCATAGCAAGACAATTTAGTGCACCAAGAACTCCACAACAAAATGGAGTGGCTGAAAGAAGAAATCGAACTCTCATAGAAGCAGCTAGAACATTGCTAGCTGACTCTCAGTTGTCCATAACATTCTGGGCAGAGGCTGTGAATACAGCATGCAATGTTCAGAATAGGACATTAATTGTCAAAGAACATAATAAAACTCCTTATGAACTCTTATTTAAAAGGAAACCTTTTATAGGATATCTTATAGCTTTTGGGTGTCATGTGTCTGTATTAAATACTAAAGAACAATTGGGAAAATTTTCTGAAAAAGCCTATGATGGTTTCTTTGTTGGATATTCATCCACTTCTAAATCATATAGAGTCTATATTCCAGAACATAATATTGTTGAAGAGACTCCCAATGTTTCTTTTGATGAATCCATGTTTACAACAACTGTAAAAGGATCATCTTGGTTATTTGATATAGATGCATTAACTGAATCATTTAACCCTGGATATCTAATCAATGCAGGTTCTGCTGATACATGCTATCCATTTGTTCCTCCAAGTTTGAATGAAGTGCCACTAATAGCTGATCCACCAAGGGCACAACCTTCAACTGGACCACAGCAAGAATCAAGTCAACAACATGAAGATACATCCGGAGAAGCAAATTCTTCATCCCCAGCTCATGTAAATACATCCGCAGATGCTCCATCATCCGTAGATGTAAATACTGTTTCAACCACTGATCCTAGGGATGGAGAGGCATTGAATCAACAAAAAGTGCCAGCTGACCAACCTTGTTCATCCGTAGATGGTGCTGTAACTCCTATGGAAGTACAAAATACCTTCGTAGATGTTACTGTTACCACTACGGACGTTCAACATGCATCCGTAGAACTTCCTGCGGAAGAACATATAGCAAATGAAGCTCAAGAACCATTTGATTACTTCATAGGTTCAACATCACAGCTGAATCCATCTGCTTCAATGGGTTTCTCAAACTTAGAGTCAACAATCCCAGTTGATGCTATTTCCACAAGCAGAATTCATAAGTCTCATCCATCAGAGAACATCATAGGAGACCTGAATGCAAGAACTACAAGAAGCAAAGGGGGAGTGGCAAATATTTGCTTGTTCATCTGCTTCTTGTCTCAGACAGTTCCTGCAAACATTACAGCTGCTCTAAAGGACAATAGCTGGATTGAGGTTATGCAAGAAGAACTACAACAATTCAGAAAACAAAAGGTGTGGAACATTGTAGACTTGCCTCAAGGTCAGCATCCAATTGGAACAAGGTGGCTCTTCAAAACAAGCTGGATGACAGGGGTATAATGGTGAGAAACAAAGCCAAACTTATTGCTCAAGGATATACTCAAGAAGAAGGGATAGACTATGATGAAGTTTTTGCACTAGTTGCAAGAATTGAAGCTATCAGAGTCTTTCTAGCTTTAGCTTCATTTAAGAAGTTCACAGTGTATCAAATGGATGTGAAGTGTGCTTTCCTTTATGGGAAAATTGATGAAGAAGTATATGTGGCTCAACCCCCTTGATTTGAGGATCCTGACTATCCACATAGAGTATACAAGCTAGAAAAAGCTTTGTATGGACTTCATCAGGCACCAAGGAAGTGGTATGACATATTGTCATCTTTCCTGCTGAAGAATGGCTACAAAAGAGGGACTATTGATCAGACACTCTTCCTCAAACAAGAACATCAAGATCTTTTGGTGGTTCAAATACATGTAGATGACATAATATTTGGATCAACCAACAAGAAACTGTGTCAAAGATTTGAAGAGTTAATGAAATCTGAATTCCAGATGATCTCCATGGGAGAATTGACATTCTTCCTTGGCTTACAAGTTCATCAGAAAACAGATGACATTTTCATCAATCAAGAAAAGTACGTTTATCAAATTCTGAAGAAGTACAATCTTGCTGATTCAACTTCATGCAAGACACCTGCCTCAACAATAGACAAAATTATGCCTGACCCTGCTGGAAAATCAATAGATCAGAGATTGTATAGATCAACGATCGGTTCTTTAATGTACTTAACTGCCAGTAGGCCTGACATAATGTTTGCTGTATGTGTTTGTGCCAGGTATCAATCAGACCCAAAGGAGTCCCATTTGAATGCTGTTAAGAGAATATTTAGATATCTGAAAGGCAAACCAGCTCCAGGACTATGGTATCCAAAAGATGGAGATTTCAGTCTTTACTCATATTCAGATAGTGACTATGGAGGGTGCAACAACAACAGAAAATCCACAACTGGTGGATGTCAATTTCTAGGACCAAGACTTGTTTCTTGGCAGTGCAAGAAGCAAAATAATGTATCTGCGTCCACAGCTGAAGCTGAGTACATAGCTGCTTCAGCTGGTTGCTCTCAAGTACTTTGGTTGCAAAACCAATTGCTTGATTATGGTTACAATTTCCTTCAAACACCAATTCATATTGATAACTCAGCTACTATGTTTATAACTGCTAACCCAGTTCAGCATAGTAAAACAAAACATATTGAAATCAGATATCATTTTCTGAGAGACTGTTCAGAAAAGGGTTTAATTAAGTTAGTCAAAGTGGACATAACAAATCAGCTTGCTGATCTGTTCACTAAAGCCTTTGATTCTGTTAGATTTAATTTTCTAATAGAATCTTTGGGGATGATTAACTTAGATTAAATCATCTAAAGCATATGACTGTCCTTGTGTAGAGTAATGGTTGGGGATGATTTAAGTGTCTGATAGAATTTTTGTGCATGCCATATGTATGGGAAATGATAGTACACTATGCTTGGCTTTCTTTAACAAAAAAAAAACTCAACCTGACTTGTGATATGTGAGTAGGTTCATCATGAGTGGAAACTACGCTAAGAGCATGCCAAACTAAAAGAACCAGGTACCTATCTATGGGAACTCCATTTTGAGAGTCAGGAAAGTAAGTTATCTTCTGATGTGATCAAATCACTTATAAAAGCACACTATGTAAAATACTTTATAATCTTCTATCTTTGCAAAGTCATATTCCCTCTATTTTATGTGAACAAAGACCTGGGAATATGATTAAAGAGTGTGATCTTCATTCTCCCTCTGTTTTGTGTAAACAAAGACCTGGGTTAAGTTCACCTCTGTTTTACGAAAGTAAAGACCTGGTGACTATGAAGATCATATCTCAGCTCTTAAAAGAATCACTTGTGATCAATTGTACATCAATTCAAAGAGCTTCAACATCAAAGCATTAATAAGACTGTAATATGTCTCAAGATAGAACAGATAACTTAATATACATAGTCAATAAGTGTGAAAAAGTGGTGATTTGCCTCACCTACGGAGGACAAACTCTAATGATAATTGAATGTGGAGCACATGACAGTTACTGATTAACAAACATCAAAACATGATAAACATCATGCCTAGTTGATACCTTACTCATGTATGAATTTAAGTGGGTCTATATACTTACAATCAGATGTGCAATAGATCAACACATATTCAAATAATCAACATCAGAAGAAGCCTAGAGTCATAGTATGATCCCTCTATATATATGCATGCTTGTATCGTTTAAATCATTTGTTTAATTTGTCCCCTTAACTGATTTCCTCTCATTTAGACTGTCATATGCCTTTCATGCCTATTTCTAACTTAAATTTATGATAAATGCAACAGTTTAGAATTAATCACAAATTTAGGGGGAGTAGTCATGCATAAAAAAAATGCTGTTAATTCACTTTGAAGGAATTGGAACCTGAGCACTAACTTGAATGCAGGATACAAGACACTTGCTTTCTTGTACTTAATTGCCATGCAAACAAAGTCAACAATGTCCAATATCAACACATGACTCTACTTAGTAGATATCATACATTTTAAGTTTTAACAAAATTTTAATTTCTGCAAAAGTTTCAGTAATACTTCTCATCCGTAGAAGTAATAGTGAAATTTCTGCTTCAGCAGAAGTAACAATAACAATGTTACTGCATGTGTGGGATGGTAAAATACATATGTGCTAGTAACAGATGTATTGTATTTGAGCTAAGCATCCGCAGATGTTAATACATCCGCAGATGTTAAGGGTCCGCAGATGTTCTGCGGATGAAGCAATGCATCCGGAATAAACTTGGTATACGGAAAGGGATAAATGGGAAGTGGGCCCAACATAATTAATAAAAGAAATTAATGTGTTCGCTTATAAATAAGGTTTTTGACTCTAAGAATTAATTAATCACTTTTTCAGAGCACTTTTTCAGTTTTTTAACCTAGAAAAACGCACACTTTCCCCCTCATTAAAACTTTCAAAATCCGTTCCAAGAAAAGCATAAACATCATTATCCAATAATCGATTATCATTGTCGCGAAGGTAAATCATGTTCTAATTTTCAGTAAGGAACTGGTTAATCTGTGATTGTCTTTAAAACGATTCGACTTCATGCGAGTTGCATTTATGCTAAACCGATTTTCGTTTTTATTTACAGATGGCAAACCGATTCGCAAAGGAACATAATGTGTGCGCATTCTTGAATGCGAATGATCTTGCTACTGAAAGATGTCGAGATATCATCAGATATCTTCGACGGTCCAGGCTCTTCTATGCCTTAACGGCAGAGCCTCTGATTCATCAAGCTCACATAATCGATTTCTGGAACTCTGCTCGAGTTGAACCAGAAGGAGATGATGAAGTGATTGTCGCTGAGATCCTTACTGAACGAATACGGATCAATGAAAGCAAAATCAGAAGATCTCTTGAATTGGGTGATCGAGAAGTAGGGCACCCTGATGTATTCGAGAATGAATTCATTGAGAAGGTGTTCAACTTGATGGGGTATGATGGAGATTTTGAGAAAGGGGAGATAAAGAAGGGAAGGCTGTGCAAGCCATATCGGTTCCTATGCCACACCTATCTGAAGTGTATCTCTAACAGAAAGGCCGGACTTGATAGATTTTCTCGACACATCTCATCAGGAATCATTGGGATCTTTGAGGGTAGAACTTATAACTACTCTAAGTACATTTTCAACTGCCTCTGTGATCAAGTCAAACTACAAAGGAATGAGAAAATGTACATGTTCCCAAGATTCTTGCAACTGGTGATCAACGCTGAACTCCCAAGGATTGCAAGAGTAGGAGAAGTGTTTGTGCAAGCACATTTAGGAAAATCAGTGCTAAACAAAATCAGTGGAAAATATCAGGGTGAAGACATGCCCATGTTTGCCCATGTTGTAGATGCTCAGGTCGACATGCCTCAAGAATTGGTTTGGATAGATGAAGAAGCAGAGACATCTGCTGAATCTGTACAAGCATCACACTCACCGAGCCAAACACCACCTCACCAACATCAATCACCTAGACAAACACCCCCTCACCAACCTCAATCACCAGCCAACATAAACACCAAACCAATCTCACCTATTCATCACCATGAATCCCCGCAACTAATCTCTTCATCTTCCACCAACAACACCCAGCCTATCTCACCAGTACAACAAGAATCACCATCACCTTCTCATCCATCCTCACATAACACACAACCACTTTCTCTAATCCAAATCGAATCACCTCTTCATGCACTCCCTGATACACCAAAACAACCATCTCCTGAGAGTGCAAACACTGAACCTATAGACATAACTGAGTCTCTAAACTCTGTTCATATAGGGGAGACTGAGTTGATGTCTCAAGCAAGCACCGTTCCTGTTTCAGCTACACATTCTGAGGATCAAGCTGTGTCTGATCATACTGCACCAGTGTTACCAATTGAACATCAGGAAGAACAAGAGATTGAGGTGGATGTGATTGCCTATCATGAGGATGATCTAAGTGATAATGACATCCCTATCAGCAAAAGCTATTTGGTTGCTGAGTACAACAAGTTGGTACTCAAATCAAATAAGAGAAAACAAAGAATACAAGAGCTAAAAGGAATCATTAAAGAGAAGGATGAAGAGTTGGTGAAGTACGAAGCCAGACTGAAAAGTCTTAGACTGGATGATGAATGCAATAATGAAGTGATAGATGCTCTACTCAAACATGAACAAGAACTGCAAGAAGCTGTGAAGTATGAGAAAAATGAAAAGGAACAGCTGACTTCTAGAGTAGAGCATATGACTGATGAAGTATCCATAAAGGATAAGCTGATCAAAGAAAAGGATGAAGAACTTAATCAGATGAAGATGAAACTGAGTGCATTAGAATCAAGGGATGCACCAAGTACTGAACAATCAAAACAATCTACTTAAGCTTCAAAGAAACTGATTGTGTATTCATGGAAGAGACAATACTTGGGCTCCATCAAGAAGAAAATTGAAGATGAAGGTTCCCCTAAAAAGCAAAAGCCCACATCTCCTGAACATACACCTTCAGTAGATTTATCTACTATGAAGTTATCTAGTGATGATGGTGAAAGTGATGAAGAGTGGAATGAGCTAACAAAGATGGAGTCACCAACTGAGCAAAAAGAATCAAAGGCCGATGACCTTCTAACAACTGAAGATATTATGGAAGAGAGGCCTGAATCAACTATGTTCATGACCCTCATAAACCATGATTTCCCATATGACATGGTTGAGAGGATGAACTTGACTGAGATGAAGAATCTTCTGAAAGAGTTTGAGCTTGCAAGATTCATTCTACCAAACTGTGATTATGAAGCTTTCACCATCTTTCAATCAGTTGAGAAGATCAAGAAAGATTTGGGCCATTGTGACACAGCCAAACTAAGCAAGTACAATATGACCTGCTGGTTACAAGGCCGCAACTACAAACCACATGAGCTAAAAGGAAGATCAACTGGTGAACTGCGGAGGATGATAGAGCATGTCATGGCAATAGAACTTGAAACTGGTGTTAAATTCAGAACTGCAGCTCCAAGTCCATCCCATGAACAACAAAGCAAACTGCCTGTTGATCCTGTAACTATTAAACCTAAGGATCAACATACAGAGAAAGATAAACTGATCAGAGAGCCAAGGGCAGTTATCCTAGGAAAAGTATGCCTCTAGGAACAACAGTTAGAGAAATAACTGAGCAAAATTCCACTCTAATAGAACTGTATGACCACATAACAACTCCTAGTTCTGTGGAAGAAAACAGGATTATGGCCTGGAAATATGATCTAGACTGGGATTGTGCAATCATCAAAAGAACATCTGGAAGAATCCAATACTTCCATTATGTGGAAGCACTATTGAGTCTTCCTGAGAAAGACATCAAAGATCTGCAAAGTCTACCTATTTCCAACTATCCAATCCATTCGAGGGGAAGAGACTTTTATGTGGCTGTGAGTGGAATTAAAACAAGATTTATTGATGATGTGCTTAAACAAGCCAAGAGTGATGATATGGAGCACAAAAAGACAAATCAAAGTAAGAAAAGAAGAACATCTGAAGTCTCATCTCTTGTAGATGATGACATGTTGAAGAGGGTTGGATGCATGAACAAAAATACAGAGTCCATCAAAAGCTTCAAGGGAAATCAATATTCTTATCCTATAACAGAATGGGGTTATGTTGAAAGAACAAAAGAACTAGTGCTGTTGAGAAATGCTGAAGGGAAGAAAGCTGAAAAGATAAGGATTTTTGACCCAGTAGAGATCAAAATGCTTCATCCAAGCTATACATCATATCTCCATGATAAATTCTTCCCAAGACTAACAGATGTAAAAGCACAGAATGATCTCTGCCTTTATGTGCACATGATTAAAGTGATAGACAAACTGCATGCAAAGGCATATAAGAGAAGAAGACATGAAGCTGGGCTGCTGAAAGGATCTATAATTGATGAAGTCTTAGAACTGAGAATATCAGAGGAAGATGAGCCTGAAATTGTCGACAATGAAAGTGTAGTGGAAACACTTACTACGGAAGAAGACATTTTGGGTTTAAGTTTTGAGACTCTGAAGAAGATCAGCAAGATGAAGATCAAGTACAAGTACGACGATCAGAAGACTGCTGTATCTTACTTCTACAACAAGATGATAGCAAGAGTCAAAGAACTTTTAGTTTTGAAGGACTGATTACAAGGATCTAAGCCTAAGGGGGAGTATTGTTGGATCTAGATATCATAGGTCTAGATTATTTTGTATAGGCTTAGAACTTTAGTCAAGTCTTGTAATTAATGATTGTAACTATCAGTATATATATATATATACGTATGTGCATTGAATCTATAAGTTAACCCATATATATGTGTGTTGCATTGTGATTGTTGACAGGCAAAATCAATATACTTGGTAGGATTCCTGAAATTATCTAAGTGTAAGAAACATCTACGGATGAACATTTTTGTTAATCCGTAAATATGTTTCTTACAAGACCACAAGTGAATTCCTGCGGATGATCAAGGATTGTATGAAGTGAAGACTTCTACGGAAGACAGAATTCCTACGGAAGAACAACACTTCTATGAAAGACCAAGACATCTACGGAAGAGCAAAACTCCTGCAAAAGACAAGGCTCCTGCAGAAGTTCAGAACACTTGCATGATTACAATATCAACAAGTCAAACAAGTTAACCAATCAATATCGAATCCCAAGATATCTGGTGTTTCCTAACTGACTCAAACCATCTATAAATATGAGTCCTAGGTTTCACATCTTAGGAACACAATCAAGCAATATTACGGCTGTCAAGCATCATATAATCGTGCAACCTTAGCCGCCATCACATCAACATCAACATTATTTCGATTCACAGAAATCGTTGTTCATAGTCATTTATAATTATTCTTTTGTAATCATTACTCGATAATTAATGAAATACTTTTGAATAATTATTGCCTTCGCATTTACTGTGTTTTTGGTGTTTGTGTTCTTCGATAATCATTAAAACAATTAAACGTCAATTAATGATAATTCCACGATCATTTATTTGATTTTATTTTAATACTGATAATTCTTGAATTGAGATCCTTGGATTCACAGTCACAGACTAGTAACATACATGGCAGCAGAAACAAACCATTATAAGAGCACACAAGTAGAGAAATCATATGGGATTACATAAGTCTTACAAATCCAGGACTGTGACAGTTAAGCCTAGTTACAATAGAAATGTTTGATGACAAAGTGTACATAGTTATAATTAACATCGAATGTAACTTTTCAAGAGTTAAAAATAGAGTCTAATAATACCATGGGGTCACGGTGCTAGGTCATCCATAAGTCTTCTAACCAAGCTGGGCTTCCATCAAGGGTTACTTGAAACATGCTCAAAAAGGTTTTGTGTCAACTAAAAAGTTAGCGAGTTAAAGTGATTAAGTTTGTAAACAACAATTCTTTGAAAATCCATAAGTTGTTTCTAGTATCATAAAAATCACTGTTGTGGGGTCACAATCAACACTGCACTCAGTCCCGGCTAGCCTCTTCTAAAGTTAAGTTTGTACTGGTTAACCCATAGGGTGAACTGAGCCTTTAAATCGTGCACTATACCTGCTGGATGGTTCACCATAGTATCTTATAAAAACCTATCACATGACACAAACGATCCCTCAGGATCTCAGTAGGGTACCCTTCCTATATGGAAGGCACTGTGTGTGGGGGATTTCCCAAGTAGATTTACCCATATAAAACAAGAGGTTCACAAAAGAATTGATGATTATGATACAAGTGTGAGCAGGTATCAACATTTTCCACAACATATAAGCATCATAAAATACCACAGTATTAGTTTAGTTCATATAGAGCATGCTTCATCTCAAAACAATAGTAAAAAGGGAACACTAGAACTCACCTTAGCAATTAGGCAAAAGATCCTCGCGTATAGAAAATGATTTCGGTTAAGAGGGTTTTCAAAACAAGTGGGTTAAATGTTGCTAAAACGCATAAAAAGAGGGTTTACAAGGTGGAATCCTTGTATACCGACCCTTGATTCACGGGTTCTACTTGGAATAGTACCTTATGTGAAGTCAGAGTCCCATAAATACGAGGTTCGAGTAGCGAGCTTTCTGTATAACAAGGAGAGTAGAGTTTTGAAGTAAGATAGGGTTGAATATGTTAAGATGTAGTTGATATGAGTTCGATGATACTTTCATATTAAATGGTTAGCGATGTATGAACAAGTTAGAAGGCTGGATTTAAGCAAATGGTCTTTGAAAGAAGGCTGAAGTCTTCTGGTTGCTGAATATGATGCTAGAATAAGAGAGCAAATTTATGTGTGCATTATTCGGTTGCAAGTAAACCGAGAGAAAAAGAGAGAGAGTTATGGGTAGATGATTTGAAAGATTTTGCATGCATGGAAAAGAGAGAATGGTGGAGTGTTAAAGTGGTTTTTGGGGGTTCACAGAACATGTTTGGTTGGTGGGTTTGGGTGGCCGAGAAATAATGTATTAAGTGTTTTATTTGTAGTTATTATTATTATTATTATTATGTGTTTTTTTGTTGTTCCGCGGATAAGTGTTTGGATACGCATAATTGTCCGAATTCGTTAAGTGTTGAAAGAACCTTAATTGTCTCTAATAATATACAAAAGGTAGCGTCTAGTCGAATATTAATCTCTATAATAGTTAATTACTAACATCGGGTGAAAAACAGATGTGGAAAATCAATCAAAAGTTGAATATATAGACGAATACACAAGTAAAAAATTCTAGGCGCATTACAACTGTTTAGGCGCATGACCCCTATAGGGACGCCTGGGACTTAGGCACATGATAACTGTTAGGGCGCATGAGCACTGCTGGGACGCCCAGAACTTAGGCGCATGGGCACTGTCCAGGCGCATGGGCATTGTTCAGGCGCATGAGAACTGTTCAGGCGCATGGGCACTATTTAGGCACATGACTTTAGACCAATGCCTACTTAGATATTTAACAACAGTCCTTACTCACCTTGGGGTCAAGGAGGGGCTGTTACAGGGATGATTGACAATGGGTTTGATTTTGAACATTAGGGTTACCCGTCCCTAACATGTGTGAATTCTTAGCTCAATCAACTGATTTAGAAGAAGTGTCACATCCAATCAGAACTCGCCCCTGCAATGGGCAAGCTCTCAGTTTTTTTTAATTTTTAGCTTTGGATAGGTTATGGATTGTAAAAGAAGTAGTCAAATCGATCGTACCCAAAACTCTAGAACTCACCCTTTAGTAAGGGTGGGTTCTTGGAAAAAAAATGCCATAAAGCCGTTCAGCAGTTAGACCACATACACTAATAAAATAAAACCATTTATACAATATACATTCATAAAACAAAATTAAACATGTCTCGGCCTTATTTTTTATAATTATTTTGGGTGGTGATATGTGACGCCCTAAACCCGGCGGGGCACCGAAGGCTTGTCACACAGTTGGATTAATATTTTAAACGCGAATCAGAGCTTCTACTTACAGCGGAAGACTAAACAACATTACATATTAACCCAACTTTTAAAAACATTTTTACATATAGTTGTATTTAATTATACATTTTCCTATTTACATTATTAACAGGTCCTACGTCCTATGCCAGCAGCTACTCCGGGATAGCATCCTTGTTCAGCTCATACTTGCTTTTCTCTAATATTAGAGGACCCTTCCTTACCTAGCACACACAATATACTTAAAGTATCAGATAAACTGGTGAGTTCTAAATTCTCATCAAAACGTTAACAACATTTTTATCACATACAAAATCATATTGATATTGGCAATATAATTAAATTCACTTTATCATTACTTTGTCCCAACGGACTCGTCCCACTGGACGTCAGTTTCCCACATCCAAAAACTATCAGTTGCCGACATCTAGCAACTGAAGTTTCTATCTCTCATCCAGTAGGATGCCAATTAATCATCTAGGGTCGTCACCATAAGATGTTCACAAAGCTGAGTGATCGTCATCACTCCTAACTAACTGTATAGTTACACACCCAGTCATCTTACCCTAACTGACCTGTTGAGATTTACATCACATTATCACTTTAAAACATTTCTTTTATTGCCAATATTATCACATTACTTTACACACCACACATTCCTTCTTTTTAGCACCAGTTTTTAATACATATTCATTTATCATTACATCCCCATTTGACCCATTGAAATCATCACCATCAAGTAATGATTAATCAATGTTCAAATAACCATTCTTTAAACCTTATCTGACCCATTAGAATCATTAACATCACGTAATGATTAACAATGTTCAGATAGCCATTCATTGTCCCAACCATTCATAATCCCAACTTTACCCTAACAGCCATACGAGCTGTTAGTAATCGTATAAACATCATTATCATAGTTCTGGTGCTCAAACATTTAATTCATTTATCATCATATGTGTGCTAGCCCGAATGTTAAAACCAAACATTTAAAAAGGGCTTAGAACTCACCTTATTAACTTCATGACAATCTACACAGTCCACGTACACGAGATAACTAATCCTTCTTCTAATCAAGGTATATCTAAAGCAATAAACCTTGATTCAATAAACTATTCTCAAACAAGACTTCTATGCGAATGAGCACTCATGCGAGTGGACCTATGCGGATGAACATCCAATCTTGCGAATGGACCTCAAGCGACTGATCCTTCAGTCGTACGACTGACCAATCATTCGCACGACTGAGTCCTCATTCGTGCATAGTAATCACTCGTTTTCATTCGGTCTTCTAATCAGGTGACTGGGTTCTCAGTCGCACGACTGAACCTTTATTCGCACTCAGTCGCACGACTAGACTTTCATTCGCACGACTGAGGCATGCGACTGAGCCCATTCGTCTGAAACAGATCAGCAGCTGTGTTCTTGACGTTTTTGATCCAAACTTACTCAAAATTTAAGTTTTAGCCATTCAAATCATGTCATATTCAAAACAGATCATATACACATCGTTTGCAATGGTTTCAGATCATTATTTCATCAAAACTACACAAAAACTCGGATCCGAATTCCCGAATTTTAACTTAGAAAAGAACCAGACCAAATTAGTGATTTAAACATGTTATTGGATCAAATTCAACCATATACACAACTTACAACATAGTAGGGTTGATCCGTGACATTCAAATCTTACCAAAACGGAGTTATCTTGGTCAATTTCATGAGAACAGGGTGTTTGGGTGTGAAGGAAACAAGAAAATGGAGTAGATGCAGATAGAATTCTGCTCTTGAACCTCTGCACTGCCCTACTTATCCATACACATAACTTAACCACCTTACCTTCAGTCGTACGACTAAACCATTCGCATAACTGAATCGTGCGACTGAAGCTCATACGCCTACTAATCATGCGACTGAGTCTCATTCGCACGTATGGAGTGCGACTGAGGTTCATTCACATACAACTCAAGTGATTGAACACCAATCTTCTCAAATAACTCAACTTAATTAAATTAAACATAATTATGATATGATTACAAGTCTGGATTTAGAAACCGGATGTTACAACTCTCTCCCCCTTAAACAGGTTTCATCCCCGAAACCACTATTCAAACAACTGGGGATAATCGCTTTTCATCTTGTCTACTGATTCCCAGGTGAAATCAGATCCCTTTCTATTCGACCACTGTACTTTAACTAACTTAATGGTTTTATTCCTCAATCTTTTCATCTTTCTGTCTACTATAGCAGTAGGTTACTCAACATAATTCAACTTATCATCCACCTCTATATCATCTAAAGGTACATATGTACTTTCATCGGCTAAACATTTCCGCAACTGTGACACGTGAAAGGTTGGGTGGATTCCTTGCAACTGATCTGGTAATTCTAGTTTATAGGCCACTTCCCCAATCCGTTCTATAATTCTAAACGGTCCTATAAAACGAGGACTTAACTTTCCCCTCTTTCTGAATCTGATAATTCCCTTCCAAGGAGATACTTTCAACATAATTCTATCTCCTAATTCAATCTCTATATGCCTTCGCCTTTTATCTTCATAAGACTTTTGTCGATCCTGAGCCGCTTTAAACCGAGCTTTGATCTGATCCAGTTTCTCATTCATAGCCTGTACAATTTCCAAACTGCCCAACTCTTTCTGCCCAACCTCTCCCCAACATATCGGACTCCTGCACTTTCTTCTATATAACATCTCATAAGGGGCTCTCCCAATCGTAGAATGATAAATGTTATTGTAGGAGAATTCAACTAATGGCAGATGACTATCCCAGCTACCACCGAAATCTATAACACAAGCTCGTAACATGTCTTCAACTGTTTGGGTAGTCCTTTCAGTCAACCCACCAGTTTCTGGGTGAAAAGATGTGTTGTGTAATAAACGAGTACCCATATCTTCATGAAACTTCCTCCAAAATCTCGAAGTAAAACGGGTATCTCTATCCGACACAATAGATAATGGCACTCCATGGTGAGCAATAATTTCTCGAATAAGCAATTCTGCTAACTTCTCAGAGTTATACGTTTCTTTGATTGGTAAGAAATGCCTGCTACGTGTCAATCTATCCACTATGACCCAAATAGTATCATAACCTTTAGCTGTACGCGGAAGCTTAGTTATGAAATCCATTGTCAACTCCTCCCACTTCCATTTTGGGATCTCTAAGGGTTGAATCTTACCATATGGCTTTTGATGCTCAGCTTTAACTTGAAGACATGTCAAACACTTATTCACATACTGCTTCATATTAAACTTCATGCCTGGCCACCAATATTCTTGTTTTAAGTCTTTATACATCTTAGTAGCACCAGGGTGCATAGAATATCTGGATTTATGAGCTTCATCTAGTACCAACTCTCTCATCTTAATTGGAACCCACATATGACCATATTTTGTCTTAACCCTAAAACTATTTTCTTCCAGATCTTTTGTTTGACCTTTCATTCGTTCTCGTTTCACGTTCTCCTCCTTTAATGCTTTTAATTGGGCTTCTCGTAACTGATGCATAAAATCTGGAGTTATCACTAACTTATATGACTTAACTCGAATAGGAGGGTGTTCACTTTTTCTGCTTAACGCGTCAGCAACCACATTTGCTTTACCAGGATGGTAAAGTATTCACAATCATAGTCTTTCACCAATTCTAACCATCTCCGCTGGCGCATGTTTAATTTTTTCTGATCGAAGAAATACTTCAAACTCTTATGGTCTGTGTAAATCGTACATTTCATCCCATATAAGTAACGCCTCCATATCTTTTAGGCAAATACCACCGCTGCCAATTCCAGATCATGCGTCGGATAATTCTTTTCGTGATCCTTTAACTGTCTGGAAGCATAAGCTATTACTCGTCCTCTCTGCATCAATACACAACCTAAACCTTGGTATGAAGCATCTGAATAAATCACTAAATCTTCATTTCCATCTGGCAACGACAACACTGGTGATTGGGTTAATTTCTGCTTCAATTCTTTAAATGCATTTTCTTGTTCTGGTCCCCATACATATTCTTCATTCTTTCTTGTCAGCTTCGTTAACGGGATGCAATTTTGGAAAAATCCTGAATAAATCTTCTATAATAACCAGCCAGACCCAAGAAACTGCGGATCTCAGATGGCGTTTTTGGAGGATTTCACTTCGTTACTGTTTCAATCTTGGCAGGATCTACTAAAATACCTTCTGCATTGATCACATGTCCTAAAAACTGTACTTCCCGCAACCAAAATTCACACTTTGAAAATTTTGCATAAAGTCTTTCTTTTCTTAACCTTTCCAACACTTCACGAAGATGGCATGCATGATCTCCCTCATTCTTTGAATAGATCAGTATATCATCAATAACACAATTACTGATCGATCTAACATTGGCTTGCACACCCTATTCATCAAGTCCATGAAAGCAGCAGGTGCATTTGTCAACCTGTAACACCCGGAAAATTTTCTAAGCGAGTCAAGTAATAATAATGGGCTCGGACGAAAACCATTTAATAAATATAAAATGGTTGCGGGTATTACACCGAGTTAACCCTTCGGGTCACGAGTTTACGAGTTTGGGGTCGCGGGAACGCCTGGCATATAAATAGATGGATCAGCTGAGCAACTCTCATTTTCACTCAAACGCCCATTCTAGAGAGAAAGTGTAGAGAGAGAAAGTGCTGGATCGAGGCTCGGGTGGTCAAGAATCGAAGGCTGGTGTTTATGGACTCCTAAACTACGAGAATCAAGGTAAGAAACGTATCTAAATTGCTCCATTTGGTGAAAAACCCGGATTTGGGGTTTTTGGGGTTTTAGGTGGCAAAAATCGCCCCAAAACACACGTTTTAGGGTAAGAAAACGTGTAATGAGCTTAGATATAGCTTCCTGGATGATAACCCAAGGGTTTGGGTGGAAAGGATTGGATTTTTGGGTTAAAATGAGCTGATTCGTAAATTTCAGCTCGTTCTGCGAATTTAAGAAATCATCCAGCGAAACTGTAAGTTCGTCCAGCGAAACTGGGATGACTTACAGCGAGACTACAGTTTCGCTACAGCGAAACTACAGATTCGCCTGAGCGAAACTATAGTTTCGCTGATGACTTTGCCTTTGCCCAAGCTGACCTTAGATATTGCGAAACTAGGGAATTCCAACGAAAGTTAGGCGCTCAAGGTAGCGAATCTGTCCAGCAAAACTGGCAGAATGCTGCCCAGCGAAACTAGCAGCGAAACTGCTGTTTCGCCGAGCGAAACTATGGGCGAATTTACGGGCGAAACTATCAGCGAAACTAGCAGCGAATCTAAGCAGAAATTAACTCTTTTAAGTGTTAACTTATCTGCAGGCGGGGTAGTGTGACCCACATCTTTAAGGCTTAATTGAGAAGCTGCTTGTCAAGCACAGGTGAGTTTCTAGGACCCTCATTTACTTGTTTAAATGATTTTGGGGCTGGAACACATATAACTTGTTTTGACATATGTATGTATGGCCCATTTGGGTATAATGGTGTGTTATACGTCTAAGGTATGGTTGTGGACTCGATATGTTGTATAAGGTCCTAGCATGAGTCCCATGGTCTTGGAGGGACAGTTAGTGCTGCCACACTCAAGATGACGCATAGTTAAGTCCCGTTTTCAGGAAAGATACGGGAGTAAGTCCTTACATGGAATTTATGTAAGTGCCTAGTGATGATTGATGATGTAGGCTACGTATGTATGAGGTTACGTATGACGATGTACGTATGATGATACGTATGATGACGTATGTATGACGTTATGTATGATGATGTATGTATGATGTGTGTGTGTTCCTTATAGTAACGTATGAATATCTTTCTATGGCTTTACGTATTAATGAACGAACGAACGAAGTATTATGTAACGTAAAGTGAAAGATAATGAAAGAGGAACACGATGACGAATGCATGTATTAATGAATGAACGAATGAGTAAAAGATGATGAATACATGCATTAACGAACGAACGAATGATGATGTCTTGCAAACATTGGATAAGTTTAACGGGTCTTCTTGGTGATTGACCATATGTATGGTACCCTACCACTTACCTCTAGTACCGTGGCATACGTTTTGCTATTCATTTAATGACATCGGCCCGGTAGCTAATAACGTTCGAGGTATAGCAAATGGTAGTGGTACAAAAGATATCCAATGTGCAAGAAAAGATGTAACGGGGTCCTTGTCATTCGACCACAGTAATCATGGCTGCGTGCCATGAAGTGGGTAAAGCCTGACAGGACCTAAACGAGAAGTGAAAGATAACGATGTATGACGAACGAACGGATGAACGAATGAGATAATAAAGATATTATCTATATGTATGTACGATGTATGATCACGTGTAAAGAATGAACGGTTTTAATATGAACAAAGTATGTTTATTATAAAACTAGAACTCACTCAGCAACGCTGACTTTTTATGTGGTTCCAGTTGGCAGGTAGCGTTGCTGGGGATGGCACGAGGCGGCTACTCAGCTCTTTTGGGATGGCATTCTCCATTTGATAATGCTGCAACGTCATGTGTTGTGGGTCCATAATGTACGCAACACATCACGTTGCAAGCCATTATGAGATTCCTTGAGGATCCCCATAAAAGGGATTACTTAAGAAATCTCCTTTATAATATAAATAAATTTTATAATTTTTATAATGCTACCACGCACTGGAAGTGCGGGTGCATAGTATATGCAACAAAGTATGTTGCATGAGAGTGTCAAGAGTGTTCCTTAAGGGTTCCGATGTACGGAATTACTTAAGGAATCTTCTTTATGAAGAAAAATATTTTATGTTTTACATTATAGAGGTCACCGTGTATGACCTTATGGTTGCTGAGGATTCGAATAAACAAGATTACGTACGTAATCTCAGGTTTCATATGCTTCCACGGCAATCATAGTAAAGTTAGGTAATGTAAAGAAAGTTGTATTTTGTAATCATGTCAATGATGTAATGGCTTTCATGATGAAATGAGAATGTATATTTTATAAATTCTGCTGCGTTATTTTATGATTATATACATTATGTATGTTTTATGTGCGATGAACCACCAACCGTAAGGTGCCCGGGAGCGGGGCCTTACAAGTTGGTATCAGAGCAAAAATTTAAGTAAATGGGTAAACTTTCAAAATAAACCTAAAACTTAAACTGAAAAATGGGACAGAAAGGGGATGAATGCCATCTGAGTAGCTGCGTGCCATCAGGTATTTTCTTAAAGTTAATCGGAATTATGTGCGCGTGTAATGTTGATTATGTGTACTGTTAGACTTAGATACTAATGTAGTCAGGACGGGTAATGCTCAGGGTGCGAAAAGTAGAGTAAGCGGCTAATCACAACTAGCCACTGTAATTAGGAACTTACTATACTTGACATAAACTGAGCTATTTCCTTGAATGACCGTATTGGTATTGAACCTTTCAGTGTGTGATAGAAGATGGTCGGTGGTAGATCATCTAAAGCCCCACTTGGTGGAGGCAGTGGCGGAAGTGGTGCGGAACCACGAGCCACAAGAGGAAGACCTATACTAGAGAAGAAGGTTCCTGAAGAACCTGATACTACTCCTCCGGAGGGAGTGGATGAGAGTGATGATTTAAGGGCCTCGGTGAAAGAGGCGGTGGTCGAGGAAGTGCACCAGGTCATGAAGACGATCTTGCCGTCTGTAGTGACCGAGGTGATAAAAGCTGTACGCGAAGATGAGAGGCGGGGGAGGAATCGATCCTCAGGAAGACAGCAGCAACAAGAGCCGGAAACGGTTCTTTCCGATGATGAAGAGGAGGAGGAGGAGGAGGCAGAGCATGAGACAACACGGGGTTGTAACTACGGGGCATTTATGAGGTGCAAGCCCCCGACTTTTGATGGTTCTGGTACGGCTGCAGATGCTCACCAATAGGTGAGAGAGATGGAGGCGGTCCTCGATATCAGTGACTGCCAGGAGGATAAAAAGGTGAAGTTTGCTACCCATTCCTTTACGGGGATGGCATTGTGCTGGTGGGACAATATTGTCCAGGCTGAGGGTAGCAGGACCATTGGGCAAATGAAGTGGTCTGAGTTGAAGAGAATGGTGATCGAGGAGTTCAGTCCTCGTCGGGAGATGGGCAGAGTTGAGAGAGAGTTCCTGCAGTTGGAGGCAGGGACGATGACCTACCAACAATACACCGCCAAGTTCAACGACATAGCGCGGTTGGTGCCAGAGTAGGTGACGCCGGTGTCCCGAAAGATCAACCGGTATATTCAGGGGTTGCCAGCCGAAATTCGTTGGCATTTGATTTCCGCTCGACCGAGTACTTTCAGGTCGGCGGTGGATTTGGCGGGGAGGTTGTACGATGAGCGAGCTGCATTGATAAAGGCTAAGGGTGGAAAGAAGGGAGGTGGAGAGAAGGGTTGGCAGGGAAAGAGGTTTGGTCGAGGTGATACCTCGACAAGTAACAAGAAGGCAAGGGTAGACGACCGCGAGTGGTCGCGAAGGGAGTAGGGTGAGGAAGTGTGGACAGTGTGGGAGAGAGCACTTGGGGGAGTGCAAGTGGGGATCCAACATTTGCTTCAAGTGCGGGAGGACTGGGCATATGGCCAAGGATTGCCGGATGGGCAAGTGTTTTAACTGTGGGGAAAGTGGTCATATGAGCAGAGATTGCAAGAAGCCGAGGGCTGAGGGCTCAGGGGAGAAGAAGACGGGAGGAGAAGCACCGAGGGCAAAGGCTAGGGCGTTCACGATGACGCAGGAGGAGGCTAGAACGGACCCTGATGTTGTGTACGGTACGTTCCTAATAAACCAAATTTTAGCCTCTATATTATTTGATTCGGGTGCTAGTAGGACTTTTATTTCTACTACCTTCTATGCTAAACTGCGTGTTAGAAGTAAATGCCTTGATAAGTCCTTTGACGTAGAAACCGCTATTGGTAAGTCCACTAGGGTTACGGATGAGATAGAAGGTTGTGCCATAGAATTAGAGGGCCATAGGTTTGCTGCCAAGTTACATGTGATGCCTCTAGGAGGATTTGATATAGTATTAGGGATGGACTGGCTAGCAAACTACGAAGCGAATATCGTGTGCCGAAAGAAGATGATTAGACTGACGGTGACCGACGGAAGTCCGGTGACAATATATGGCGATCGAGTTACGACGATTCCGAAGGTGATCTCGATGGCGGTGGCGGGAAAGTGTATGAGGCGCGGATGTAGCGCCCTTATGTTATGTAAAGAATGTAGAGACGTCAACACCACAGCTATGCGAGTACCAGTGGTGTGTGACTTTCCAGACGTGTTTCCCGAAGACTTATCGGGATTGCCACCTGACCGAGAGATCGAGTTCCAGATCGACCTGATACCGGGTGCCCAACCTATCGCAAAAGCACCGTATCGCTTGGCTCCGACGGAGATGAAAGAGTTGATGGAGCAGTTGCAGGAGCTGCTGGATAAGGGGTTTATTCGACCGAGTATCTCACCTTGTGGTGCTCCGGTTCTGTTCGTGAAGAAGAAGGATGGGAGTATGAGGATGTGCATCGACTACCGCGAGCTGAATAAGCTGACGGTGAAGAACAGATACCCCTTACCAAGGATCGATGACTTGTTTGATCAACTTCAGGGTGCCAGTTGGTTTTCAAGGATAGATCTTCGATCGGGCTACCATCAACTGAAGGTGAAGGAACAGGATATCCCTAAAACAGCCTTTCATACGCGCTATGGTCATTATGAGTTTCTGGTCATGTCTTTTGGGTTGACCAATGCGCCGGCTGCTTTATGGATTTGATGAATCGAGTGGGTCGGCCGATGTTGGATAAATCAGTGATTATGTTCATTGATGACATCCTGATCTATTCAAAGAGTGAGACTGAGCATGCCGGTCACATTCGAGAAGTTTTGGAGACGTTGAGAAGGGGAAATTGTACGCAAAGTTCTCCAAGTGCGCTTTTTGGTTACGTGAGGTGCAATTTCTGGGTCACGTAGTAAATGCAGAAGGAATAATGGTGGACCCAGCAAAGGTTGAGGCCGTGATGCAATGGAAGTCACCGAAGACGCCAATCGAGATTCGCAGCTTCTTGGGGCTGGCGGGCTACTATAGAAGATTTATTCAAGACTTCTCCAAGATAGCCTCACCTTTGACAAAATTGACTCGCAAGGATGTAAAGTTCGTGTGGGGTCGGGAACAGGAGGATGCCTTTGAGGAGTTGAAGACGAGACTGACACAAGCTCCTGTTTTGACATTGCCCGAGGGAAATGAAGACTTGGTGGTCTATTCGGATGCATCCTATTCTGGGCTAGGCTGTGTACTGATGCAATGCGGAAAGGTCATAGCCTATGCATCTCGACAACTGAAAACCCACGAAGTCAACTATCCCACGCACGATCTAGAACTAGCTGCGGTGGTCTTCGCGTTGAAGATTTGGCGGCACTATCTATACGGGACGAGGTGCACCATCTTCACGGACCATAAGAGCTTGAAGTACTTCTTCGAGCAGAAGGATCTAAACATGAGGCAGAGGCGGTGGCTGGAGTTGATAAAAGACTACGATTGTGAAATCCACTACCACCCGGGGAAAGCCAATGTGGTGGCTGATGCCCTTAGCCGGAAGGAAAGGCCCAAGCCGATTCGGGTGAAGGCTTATCAGATGATTATGACCACTGACGTGATGACACAGGTTAAGGAGTTCCAAGACGAGGCTTTGAAGGAAGATCGTCTTAACTCCGAAAGAATGAGAGGTCTAGTTACAGAACTGGGTGAGAACACTCTTGGTGTTAAGACCCGATTTGGGCGAGTGTGGATTCCTCGGTACGGGGATCTACGTGGAAAAATCATGGATGAGGCCCATAAGACTCGGTATTCCATTCACCCCGGTGCTACCAGGATGTACCAAGACATGAAGAAAGATTATTGGTGGCCGGGAATGAAGCGGGACGTGGTGGAATATGTGAGTAAGTGCCTGACTTGTTTACAAGTAAAGGCAGAGCACCAGAAACCATACGGGAAGATCCAACCGCTGGATATACCGAGTGGAAGTGGGAACACGTCACCATGGATTTTATCACGAAACTACCACGTACCCCGAGAGGGTATGATGCTATATGGGTGATAGTCGATCGATTGACAAAGAGTGCCCACTTCCTACCGATCCGCGAGACGTATTCATCTGAAAGATTGGCGGATCTATTCATCAAAGAAATTGTAGCTCGTCATGGTGTACGGTGTCTATTGTGTCTGATCGTGACACCCGGTTTACCTCCAAGTTTTGGAAGAGATTTCATGATGCGATGGGGACGAGGCTACACATTAGCACGGCATATCACCCTCAGACAGACAGTCAGTCCGAGAGAACGATCCAAACACTCGAAGACATGCTTCGGGCGTGCGTGATCGATTTTGGAGGAAGTTGGGACGACCACCTGCCGTTAGCAGAATTCTCGTATAACAACAGTTATCATGCCAGTATTGGCATGCCACCCTACGAGATGTTGTACGGTAGGAAATGTAGGACACCCGTATGCTGGGGAGATATTGGGTAGAAGGAACTGGGAGGTGTCGAGGTAGTTGAAGCAACGACCGAGAAGTTAGAAAAGATCAAAGCCTTCATGAAGGCGGCGAAAGACAGACATAAGTCGTATGCTGACAAGAGGCGAAGACCAATAGAGTTCAAGGTCGGTGATCGAGTTATGTTGAAGGTCTCGCCTTGGAAAGGAATTATTCGGTTCCGAAAGCGGGGTAAACTGAGCCCACGGTATATAGGCCCTTTCCGAATCATTGCCCGTGTGGGAGAGGTGGCCTATAGGTTGGAATTACCAGATGAGCTGACTGGAATTCACCCGACCTTCCACGTATCCCATCTGAGAAAATGTTTAGCCGATGAGGATATGATTGTTCCACTGGAGGACATCGAAGTAGACGAACGACTCAATTATGTGGAGCAACCAGTGGCAATCATCGATAGAAAAGAGAAGCGGCTAAGAAATAAGTGGTTCCTCTTGTGCGCGTACAGTGGAAGCACAGGAAGGGATCTGAGTCGACGTGGGAGACTGAAGAAGAGATGAGACAACATTACCCACATCTGTTTGAAGAATAATAGGTTTCGGGGACGAAACCTAAATAAGGGGGGTGGACTTGTAACACCCGGAAAATTTTCTAAGCGAGTCAAGTAATAATAATGGGCTCGGACGAAAACCATTTAATAAATATAAAATGGTTGCGGGTATTACACCGAGTTAACCCTTCGGGTCACGAGTTTAACGAGTTTGGGGTCGCGGGAACGCCTGGCATATAAATAGATGGATCAGCTCAGCAACTCTCATTTTCACTCAAACGCCCATTCTAGAGAGAAAAAGTGTAGAGAGAGAAAGTGCCGGATCGAGGCTCGGGTGGTCAAGAATCGAAGGCTGGTGTTTGTGGACTCCTAAACTACGAGAATCAAGGTAAGAAACGTATCTAAATTGCTCCATTTGGTGAAAAACCCGGATTTGGGGTTTTTGGGGTTTTAGGTGACAAATCGCCCCAAAACACACGTTTTAGGGTAAGAAAACGTGTAATGAGCTTAGATATAGCTTCCTGGATGATAACCCAAGGTTTGGGTGGAAAGGATTGGATTTTTGGGTTAAAATGAGCTGATTCGTAAATTTCAGCTCGTTCTGCGAATTTAAGAAATCATCCAGCGAAACTGTAAGTTCGTCCAGCGAAACTGGGATGACTTACAGCGAGACTACAGTTTCGCTACAGCGAAACTGCAGATTCGCCTGAGCGAAACTATAGTTTCGCTGATGACTTTGCCTTTACCCAAGCTGACCTTAGATATTGCGAAACTAGGGAATTCCAACGAAAGTTGGGCGCTCAAGGTAACGAATCTGTCCAGCGAAACTGGCAGAGTGCTGCCCAGCGAAACTAGCAGCGAAACTGCTGTTTCGCCGAGCGAAACTATGGGCGAATTTATGGGCGAAACTATCAGCGAAACTAGCAGCGAATCTAAGCAGAAATTAACTCTTTTAAGTGTTAACTTATCTGCAGGCGGGGTAGTGTGACCCATATCTTTAAGGCTTAATTGAGAATCTGTTTGTCAAGCACAGGTGAGTTTCTAGGACCCCTCATTTACTTGTTTTAAATGATTTTGGGGATGGAACACATATAAACTTGTTTATTGACAGATGTATGTATGGCCCATTTGGGTATAATGCTGTGTTATACGTCTAAGGTATGGTTGTGGACTCGATATGTTGTATAAGGTCCTAGCATGAGTCCCCACGGTCTTGGAGGGACAGTTAGTGCTGCCGCACTCAAGATGACGCATAGTTAAGTCCCGGTTTCAGGAAAGATACGGGAGTAAGTCCTTACATGGAATTTATGTAAGTGCCTAGTGATGATTGATGATGTAGGCTACGTATGTATGAGGTTACGTATGACGATGTACGTATGATGATATGTATGATGACGTATGTATGACGCTATGTATGATGATGTATGTATGATGTGTGTGTGTTCCTTATAGTAACGTATGAATATCTTTCTATGGCTTTACGTATTAATGAACGAACGAACGAAGTATTATGTAACGTAATGTGAAAGATAATGAAAGAGGAACACGATGACGAATGCATGTATTAATGAATGAACGAATGAGTAAAGATGATGAATACATGCATTAACGAACGAACGAACGAATGATGTCTTGCAAAACATTGGATAAGTTTAACTGGTCCTTCTTGGTGATTGACCATATGTATGGTACCCCTACCGCTTACCTCTAGTACCGTGGCATACGTTTTGCTGTTCATTTAATGACTTCGGCCCGGTTGCTAATAACGTTCGAGGTATAGCAAATGGTAGTGGTACAAAAGATATCCAATGTGCAAGAAAAGATGTAACGGGGTCCTTGTCATTCGACCACAGTAATCATGGCTGCGTGCCATGAAGTTTGTAAAGCCTGACAGGACCTAAACGAGAAGTGAAAGATAACGATGTATGACGACGAACGAACGAATGAACGAATGAGATAATAAAGATATTATCTATATGTATGTATGATGTATGATCACGTGTAAAGAATGAACGGTTTTAATATGAACAAAGTATGTTTATTATAAAACTAGAATTCACTCAGCAACGCTGACTTTTTATGTGTTTCCAGTTGGCAGGTAGCGTTGCTGGGGATGGCACGAGGCGGCTACTCAGCTCTTTTGGGATGGCATTCTCCATTTGATAATGCTGCAACGTCATGTGTTGTGGGTCCAAAATGTACGCAACACATCACGTTGCAAGCCATTATGAGATTTCTTGAGGATCCCCATAAAAGGGATTACTTTTGAAATCTCTTTATAATATAAATAAATTTTTATAATTTTTATAATGCTACCACGCACTGGAAGTGCGGGTGCATAGTACATGCAACAAAGTATGTTGCATGAGAGTGTCAAGAGTGTTCCTTAAGGGTTCCGATATACGGAATTACTTAAGGAATCTTCTTTATGAAGAAAAAATATTTTTATGTTTTTACATTATAGAGGTCACCGTGTATGACCCTATGGTTGCTGAGGATTCGAATAAACGAGATTACGTACGTAATCTCAGGTTTCATATGCTTCCACGACAATCATAGTAAAGTTAGGTAATGTAAAGAAAGTTGTATTTTGTAATCATGTCAATGATGTAATGGCTTTCATGATGAAATGAGAATGTATATTTATAAATTCCGCTGTGTTATTTTAAGAATATATACATATGTTTTATGTGCGATGAACCACCAACCGTAAGGTGCCCGGGAGCGGGGCCTTACACAACCCAAAAGACATAACCAAAAATTCATAGTGACCATAACGTGTGCGAAACGCTGTCTTAGGTATATCTTCTTCTTTAACTTTCAGCTGATGATAGCCGGAACGGAGATCTATCTTCGAAAACCAACTGGCTCCCTGTAACTGATCAAACAAATCAGCTATTCGTGGGAGCGGATACTTATTCTTTATCGTCAACTTGTTTAATTCTCTGTAATCGATACACATACGCATACTCCCATCTTTCTTCTTTACAAACAACACTGGAGCACCCCACGGGGAAGAACTGGATCTAATGAAACCTCTTTCTAGTAAATCTTTAGTCTGCTTCATTAATTCTTTCAATTCAGATGGAGCTGGCCTATAAGGTGACTTGGCAACTAGCTTAGCACCCGGAATTAAATCAATCCTAAATTCTACTTCACGATCTAGAGGAATACCCGATAATTCTTCTGGAAACACATCTATAAAATCTCTAACCACAGGAATGTCCTCTATCTTTTTCACATGCTTGAATCAATCACATATACTAAATAAGATGCACGCCCGCGACTCATTAACTTATCAGCTTTCATCATAGATATTATCTTACAGTTGACTCCTCTCTATCGCCATATACACTAATCGGTTTCCCATCCGGTTCTCTCAACTGAATCAGCTTCTATTACATACAATATGGGCTTCATGGTTTACCAACCAATCCATACCCAAAACTACATCAAACCCTCCTAACACCATAGGATATAGTTTAACAGGCAATCTATATCCTTCAAATTCAATAAAGCAACCCTCAATCATACAACTAATTATCACATATCTATCATTAGCAGTTTCAACTATAAAGGCTACCTCTAATGGTTGAATTTCAGACGCAAGCATAGAGCAAAAATTAACAGATACGAAACTTCCACTTGCACCAGAATCAAATAACACGTTAGCTGGAATCCCATTAACTAAAAACATACTGAGACTACATCTGGCAAAGCTTTAGCCTCAGTAGCTGACATAGAATATGCTCGCCCCTTAGCTACACTCGACCCTTCTCCTGACCCTTTCATCGATCTAACCGGTTCAGGCTTTCTAACTGCTAACTTTGGACATTCACCTCGAATATGCCCCATTTCTCCACATTCATAACATCTACGAAGGCCTTCACTACATTCATTAGCATAATGTCCTAACTTTCCACATTTAAAGCAGGTCCTACTACCGATCATACATTCACCCTTATGTAGCTTGCCACATTTCCCGCAACGTGGCAGCTCATTTCTAACATTTCATTGGAATTGGCCCCTTCCAAATCTACCCTTCTTCTGGAAACTTAGATTCTCCAATCTTCTCTGCGCTACAGGTTCTTCACGTTTTCTTTTACTTTCATCAGGAGCAACATCACTACCAAAAACTTCTTGATACATATCTGCTGCTAAGTTTACCGTCAACTGGTAACTACTCGGGGCAGATGATCTAACTAACTTTCTAAACTCCTGAGGCAACCCCTGGGTATACGTCAAGATTTCTTCTCTTCAGGAACCACTAAATGTGGCACCAATCTCGCCATCTCTTCAAACTTAGATGTATATTCCCTATGGGACATGTTACCTGCCTGAAACTGTAGAAAATTCATCTTTACTCTATCCATTCACCTTTCGGGCAAAACTTGTCTGACATTAACTTTTAAATTCAGGCCACAACATTTTATCAGTAGCCTCTTCGCCTAATGTTTGGATTATCGTATCCCACCAATACAAAGCCTCACCTACAAACGAGTGGGCTGCAAACTTTACTTTTTGATCCTCCCTACACTCACTCAATTTGATCACGGCTTCATTTCACAAAGCCATTTATAAGTGGCTACCACATCCATAGCCCCAGAAAATTGTGGAGGATTACATTCTTTAAACTGACTATACGTAACTCCCTTTCTCTCACTAGACCTCTCAACTTTATCAACATTCCTATTCTCATCAGGTCTAGCTACATTCAAGGCCTTACAAACCTCCTCAGCAATTGCATCACGAAATTGCTGTCTCGTCATACTAAGCACCTCTGTGCTTTCATCAACATTTCTTTCTGAGGTTCCACCTTGCATTCTTTCACTCTCCCTATCAGCCATAACCTATTAAAACAAGATCAGGATTATTTGGTACTCACATGTAAGTATATAACCAGAATACTATAAGTAAAGTAAATTATTAATAATGTTGGCCAAGTACTATTAATTGTTTACTTTACCTTTACTATTCTCATTATTCTTTCTCATGTTCGTCCCATCACCTTTTCTTGTTTTAATAAACTATTCTATCTAGCTATCCCTGCTGGCATATCTATTTTCTAGTTAAAGTCTAGTTATTAAAACACTAGATCCCTTTAACTACTGCTCTGATACCAACCTGTGACGCCCTAAACCCGGCGGGGCACCGAAGGCTCGTCACACAGTTGGATTGATATTTTAAACGCGAATCAGAGCTTTCTACTTACAGCGGAAGACTAAACAACATTACATATTAACCCAACTTTTAAAAACATTTTTACATATAGTTGTATTTAATTATACATTTTCCTATTTACATTATTAACAGGTCCTACGTCCTATGCCAGCAGCTATTCCGGGATAGCATCCTTGTTCAGCTCATACTTGCTTTTCTCTAATATTAGATGACCCTTCCTTACCTAGCACACAATATACTCAAAGTATCAGATAAACTGGTGAGTTCTAAATTCTCATCAAACGTTAACAACATTTTTATCACATACAAAATCGTATTGATATTAGCAATATAATTAAATTCACTTTATCATTACTTTGTCCCAACGGACTCGTCCCACTGGACGTCAGTTTCCCACATCCAGAAACTGTCAGTTGCCCACATCTAGCAACTGAAGCTTCTATCTCTCATCCAGTAGGATGCCAATTAATCATCTAGGGTCGTCACCACAAGATGTTCACAAAGCTGAGTGATCGTCATCACTCCTAACTAACTGTACAGTTACACACCTAGGCATCTCACCCTAACTGGCCTGTTGAGATTTACATCACATTATCACTTTAAAACATTTCTTTTATTGCCAATATTATCACATTACTTTACACACCACACGTTCCTTCTTTTTAGCACCAGTTTTTAATACATATTCATTTATCATTACATCCCCATTTGACCCATTGAAATCATCACCATCATGTAATGATTAATCAATGTTCAAATAACCATTCTTTAAACCTTATCTGACCCATTAGAATCATTACCATCACGTAATGATTAACAATGTTCAGATAGCCATTCATTGTCCCAACCATTCATAATCCCAACATTACCCTAACAGCCATACGAGCTGTTAGTAATCGTATAAACATCATTATCACAGTTCTGGTGCTCAAACATTTAATTCATTTATCATCATATGTGTGCTAGCCCGAATGTTAAAACCAAACATTTAAAAAGGGCTTAGAACTCACCTTATTAACTTCACGACAATCTACACAGTCCACGTACACGAGATAACTAATCCTTCTTCTAATCAAGGTATATCTAAAGCAATAAACCTTGATTCAATAAACTATTCTCAAACAAGACTCCTATACTAATGAGCACTCATGTGACTGGACCTATGCGGATGAACATCCAATCGTGCGAATGGACCTCATGCGACTGATCCTTCAGTCGTACGACTGACCATTCATTTGCACGACTGAGTCCTCATTCGTGCATAGTAATCACTTGTTTTAATTCGGTCTTCTAATCAGGCGACTGGGTTCTCAGTCGCACGACTGAACCTTTATTCGCACTCAGTCGCACGACTAGACTTTCATTCGCACGACTGAGGCATGCGACTGAGCCCATTCGTCTGAAACGGATCAGCAGTTGTGTTCTTGATGTTTTTTATCCAAACTTACTCAAAATTTAAGTTTTAACCATTCAAATCATGTCATATTCAAAACAGATCATATACACATTGTTTACAATGGTTTCGGATCATTATTTCATCAAAACTACACAAAAACTCGGATCCGAATTCCCGGATTTTAACTTAGAAAAGAACCAGACCAAATTAATGATTTAAACATGTTATTGGATCAAATTCAACTATATACACAGCTTACAACATAGTAGGGGTGATCCGTGACATTCAAATCTTACCAAAACGGAGTTATCTTGGTCAATTTCGTGAGAACAGGGTTTTTGGGTGTGAAGGAAACAAGAAAATGGAGTAGATGCAGATAGAATTCTGCTCTTGAACCCTCTGCACCGCTTATCCATACACATAACTTAACCGCCTTACCTTTAGTCGTACGACTGAACCATTCGCATAACTGAATCGTGCGACTAAAGCTCATACGACTACTAATCATGCGACTGAGTCTCATTCGCTCGTATGGAGTGCGACTGAGGTTCATTCGCATACAACTCATCTGATTGAACACCGATCTTCTCAAATAACTCAGCTTAATTTAATTAAACATAATTATGATATGATTACAAGTCCGGATTTAGAAACCGGATGTTACATGATATTTCATTCGAAAATAGAAATATAATATCTGATGGTTTTAACAGAAGTTCAGCACATATTCTTCGTAATAGAGTGTTATACGAAGAATTTGTTGATTTAATCTTTATTCATCTTCAGGTTCAAAAAGAGTAATATAATTTAAAATTGAAATTATATTACCCATATGGTGGTTTTTCTCAAAGCTTTGAAATTTTCAATGAATCAAGTTTAGAAATCTTGTATTATTTGGGAGAAAATGTTGAAAATTTTCAAGAAAATATTTACGTTGTCATTGAGCCTAAATGTCTGTCCAACAATCCAATTATACGGATCTTTGTTGGACCAAAAGAACCAATGAGCCAAGATCAGGAAAACCTCTAAGTCCCACATGCCACTGCAACAACTGCTGAAGACTCCCATCAGTTACAATGTTCTCTTGCTTGAATGTCAGACTCGAGAACATCTGAAGACTCTCATCAGCTATTGTGTTCTCTTGCTTGAATGTCAAACTCGAGAGCATCTTAGCTCCAGCCTTCTGCTGTTATGACAAAGTCTGAAGAACAAAGAATGAAGATCAAAGAACTGAAGAACATCAGCTGAAGAAGACTCCAAAGTACTGAAGACCAAATACTGAAGTCTAAAGTACTGATCTTACAAGTACTGAAGACTTCAAGTACTGAAGACCAAGTACTGAAGCATCAAAAGCTGAAGAACTAAAGAACTGAAGACCTTCTACTGAAGCACAAAGTCTGAAGACAAAGACTGAAGACAACAACTGATGATATCTACTGAAGTCATCAGTTGTTATATCATCTGAAGCCAAGTCTGAAGATCAAGTACTGAAGACTCAGAGTTTGTCACAACAACGGAAGAAATCTTCTTCAGTTGTTGGTGGTTTTTCCTTTTCAGTAGTTTATTTCATTTCAGTAGTTGTACAACAACTGAAGATCATGTTCTTCAGTTGTTATAGTATCAGTAGTTATAAATGACTGAAGAGCTTGTTCTTCAGTCGTTATAGGATTTCAGTAGTTTACTTTTGTCAGCACTTAGGAACTTTTGTAAGAAGATGTCAGTTGTTTACATCTTCAGTAGTTTTATGTTTTTTGTCAGTTGTAATTTGAATATTCAGTGATGTCAGAAAAAGGACATCAACCCATCCTTTTGCCGCCTATAAAAGGATGGGTAACCATACAGTTTTAATTGCCGAAACGTGCGACCAATAGAACATTTATTGCTTCGCAGAACTCTTCTCTCTCTCTGTTTATGCTTTAATTGCAATCTTCTATGTTCTTGCTTTAATTGCTAATTAATGTGCTAAATCCGCTGCAAACATAATCCAATTGATCAACACGAGAGGCTGAGATCCTGTCAAATGGTATCAGAGCGGGTTAATCATTGATCGATTTCACTATTGATCATTTGAAACTGCTCTTTTGATCTCTCAGTTTGATCGAATTAGCAATTTGCAAGAAATAGCCATAGGGAGTGAGTTTCTGCTGTTTCCGGCCAATATCTTGAGGTCTTTTGGTGGTTTTGAGTTACGTTTGTCGTGTTTAAACTTGTTTTTGACCAAAACCTGAGATGACAACACCAACCAATGATCCTCACAATACTGGTTCCGTAACCAAGCCTCCGATGCTGGTTAGGAACGAGTATAACATATGGCAAAGACGTATGCTACACCACTTGGCTGTCAACAGTGCTGGTTGTTGGAAGTCAGTGGTGCATGGGCCATACAAGCCTATGGTGAACGTCCCGGAGTCTAATGAACAGGTTGCCAAGAAACCTGAACAATATTCGGACGAAGATCTAAAGCTGTTCGAAATTGATGCCAGAGCCCATGGAATTTTAGCCATGGCCATTCCAAACGAGATATATTCAGGGCTCTTGCATCATGAGTCTGCTCATGACCTATGGGTTGCTCTAAAGGAACAATTTGGAGGAACTGATTCGGTCTTAGCAAACAATAGGGAAATCCTTGCCCAACAATATGAGACTTTCTCATATAGAAAGGGTGAGACTCTGACCGAGCAGTTTGAGCGGTTCTCTTGTTTAATCTCTGAGCTGAAGATGGTTAAACAAGAGTACTCCAAAAGCCAGATGAACAACAGGTTCCTCAGGTCATTGCCTGAGAGATGGGACACATATACCATTGTCCTACGCTCTAGTGCTGACCTTGACACTCTATCTCTCACCCAACTTCATGGGAAATTACTCACTTTTGAGAGAGAGGTAGAGCAAAAGAGGAAGTTGTCATCTTCTGGCAAACTTGCTGATGACTTTGTCCAAGGTAATGCTGCCTTGATAAGTCATGAGTCAGAATATGCTTCATCAGAAAGTTCTTATGATGAGCATATTGATTTCTCTACCAACTCAGAACAAGCTTTTGTTGGTGTTAGTAGTTCAGGAGGTGGTGGTGACAACTTGTGTTTTCTGATGGAGGATTTGAAGGGCATTCCAGATGATGATCTGGAAGAGATGGATATTTTGAACCAAATGGCAATGATAAATATCCGATCTCAGAAGTTCTACAAAAGAACTGGTAGGAAATTCCCAGGACTCTCTGGCAAAACCAAAGTTGGTTTTGACAAGAGCAAGTTGAGGTGTCACAAGTGCCAAAGGCTTGGACACTTTGCAAGAGAGTGTAGATCATCTGGATCTAACTCATCTGCACCCTTTGTGACTTTTCCCAGCAATAGCTCACAGCACAAAGGGCAACCTTCCTACAGTTCTACCCATCCATCTCAGGCACAGGCACCACCTGCTTATTTTGTGTCACAGGGTCATATGCCTTATCCTTACCCCTGTTACTACATGCCTCAGCCTGGTCAAACTCAAGCACCCCCGGCTCAACCACCTCATGCTCTTCCAGAGCCTCATTCTTCCCAATCTCATCACCACACACAACCTTAACAATAAAGCTTTCTCACCCCAACTGCTGTTGACTGGAGTAGTCTACCAGAAGAGCTATCTGGTCAGGAACCACTACTCCAAGGTGCTGGTCAACATGGTGGTGACAAACCTTTTGGAAATCTTGCTCTGATGGCCCTTGATTCTGCTGAAGGGTCATCATCTAATGCCTCATCTTAGGTATCCACTGAGGCAAAAGCCAAGCTTTGTTCAGAGTCATGCATAGCAGCATTTGCTTCTATTAGAGAAGCAAATGTAGCTTTAATAGATAAAAATCTTGAGCTTGAGCACACTATTTCCAAAAGAAAAGCTGATTTTGAGGTTGTTCTAAAAGATAAAAATGATGAGATTTACAAGCTTAACTGCCAAATCAAAGATGCTAAAGCTAGGGAAGATGTACTTCTAGAGAAGTACAAAGATCTCAAGGAAACTCTTGCAACCACCCAAGTTGAGTGTGATCGATGGGTGCAATCATGCAAGGATTTTGAAATGCTTCTTAGCAAGCAAACAGCTTCCAATGTGAAGTTTGGCATTGGTTATAATCACACTGCTCCTCCCACAGACTTCATTTCAAGAGCAGAAGTTGAATCTGATGGGGAGTGCAATAACCAATCCTTCTCATCATGTGACTTACTATCCTCTGAATCAGCATCATCAGAGATAGACTGTCACATGACCAAAAGGCTGATCAATTCAGGAGTTGTCACTAGAAGTACTAAAGGTACTGGAGAGCAAGTGACAACATCTGAAGTTCAAACCTCAAATACTGTTAGCACTAAAGAGAAGAAAACTAATAGTAGGAAATGTTTGAAGACAGCTAGAGAGGATACCAGGAAAGCAGGCACTAAGAAGAAAACTGCTAGTACTGATGACAAACAGCTGAAGAACAAGTCTTCAGCAGTTAAATCCTATTCAGCTGATGATCAGCATAAGATGAAGAAAAAGCCATGTGAGATATGTGGTTTGTTCAATCATCTTACTGATGATTACTGGTACAAAAGGGGTTCCAAACTCAAACAGAAGGAGAAAATTACTGAGAGCATCAATAAAATGAAGAATGAGTTTGAAACCAAGTTTGTATTAGCAACATCCAAGCCTGAAATCCCTAAGCCCAAAGCTAAATCTAAAAAGAAGGTAGGGATAACTCAGGCAACAGCTGAGGTTGCTCAGAAAAAGATGGTACAACATAGGAACTCATCATCGGCAAACTCCAATGTGTCTGAAGAGCTGAAAGCCCTATCACAGAATCAGACACAATTGGTGATGATGGTTCAGCAGCTAGTGGGAAGAGTCAACCACTTAGATGCTCCTGTGTTGAAACCACAGAAAAGGAAGTCCAAGCCAAAGGGTTCCTCTTCTGTACCATCTTCTTCACCTCAAGCTGTCACACACAACACAACTGTTAGTGCTACACCTGTAGCTGAGAACAGACCCAAAACCAAGCAGGTTTGGGTCTCCAAGACAAACTAACACATGGTTGTGTTTGCAGGGTTCTTCAACATGCCATAGAAGCATCTGGTATGTAGACAGTGGAGGATCCATGCACATGACAGGAAGCAGCTCCCTTCTTAATGACTACTCTCAAGGAAAGAAGGGATTTGTTTCTTTTGGCAATGATGCAAAGGGTTACATCATCGGAAAAGGCTTTGTTTCCAATGGGGAAATAAGGTTTGATGATGTTAACCATGTGGAGAATCTCAAGTACAACCTCTTGAGTGTCAGTCAAATGTGTGACAAAGGCCATGTTGCCCTTTTCACAAGCCAGAACTGTCGGATTCTGTCATCCAAAGTTCTGAGTTTGATTGACAAGGCATTGGATGAACACACTCTCCTGAAGGCCAACAGGACAGGAAGAGTGTATGCCTTAGATCATTCCAAAAAGATGGATCTAAAAGGCCATCCTTGCCTATTCTCCAAGGCATCTCCTCAAGAGTCTACACTATGGCATAGAAGGCTGGGTCATGTAAATTTCAAGAACATGAATCAGCTTATAAGCCATGGTTTAGTAAGAGGATTGCCTCTGAAGGAGTTCAAGTGTGAAGATGACTGCACTGCTTGCTTGAAAGGAAAACAACACAAAGTTTCATTCCCTTCAATAGAAGAACCAAAGTCCACTGCCTGCTTACAACTTCTGCACATGGATCTCTTTGGTCCTGTCAGAGTAATGAGCATGGCAAAGAAGAAATACTGCCTGGTAATTGTGGATGATTACTCCAGGTTTGTATGGACTTTCTTCTTGCACTCCAAGGATGAAGCAGCAAAGACAATCATAAACTTTGTGTTACAAGTAGAAAAGCAGTATTCCCTACAGGTCAAGTGTGTGAGGAGTGACAATGGAACAGAATTTAGAAACCACACACTTGATGACTTCTACCTGTCCAAGGGAATTAGAAGGCAGTTTAGCATTCCTAGAACTCCTGAGCAGAATGGAGTGGTGGAGAGAAAGAACAGGACCCTCATTGAAGCAGCAAGGTCAATGTTGGCTGACTCTGGGTTGCCACTGACCTTTTGGGCTGAAGCTGTCAATACAGCTTGCTATGTACAAAATAGAGCTTTAGTAAATAAGAGGTTGATGAAGACTCCATATGAAGTTCTTCATCATTTGGCTCCTCTTATTTCATTCTTTAGAGCCTTTGGGTGTCCTTGTTTTATTCTCAACACTAGCAACCCACTCCATAAGTTTGCTAGTAAGGTGGATGCAGGGTACTTTGTTGGTTATTCATCAACTTGCAAAGCATACAGAGTCTTCAACTGTAGAACCAAGGGGGTTGAAGAAACTTTGCATGTTAAGTTCAATGAATCTCCAAAGGACAAGATTCCACAAAACCCTGTGGAGTTGTTTGATCTGGACATACTGCAATATGTTCCTTATCAACCTCCATCTGTTGAGCCTGTCAACAGATCTCCACCTGGTGGTACTGATGATGATGAAGTCAGTCCTCACCTCTTCAGGATCAGTGACAATCTGCCTAAGTCCACTGAACCTGATGCTCCTGTAGCCTCAGCAGCTCCATCCACTACAAATGCTGATGAGATTTCTGCTTGCTCTACTTCGTTTGAGCTGCCATCCTCTACATGGTTTCAGGAATCTCCATCACCATCTGTTGCTGCTGATGGGTCTACAAACACTTGCACAGATATCATAGTCTATCAAGAGCTCAAGAATCACCCCACATCACAGATCATTGGTGATATTCATGCTGGAGTTTCAACCAGGAATCAATTGTCCAATTTCTGCTTCTATGCTCTCTTCATCAGTCAGCAAGAGCCAAAGAACTATCATATTGCTTTAAGAGACAATGGATGGGTGGAAGCTATGTAGCTTGAGCTTCTTCAATTCAAGAAACAGCAAGTGTGGGAGCTTGTTCCATTACCCAAAGGTAAGTGTGCTATAGGCACCAAGTGGGTATTCAGGAACAAAACTGATGAGAAGGGCCAAATTGTCAAGAACAAGGCCAGACTGGTTGTCTAAGGGTTTGCAAAGGAGGAAGGCATTGATTATGATGAGACCTTTGCGCCTGTGGCCAGACTGGAAGCAATCAGACTGTTCTTAGCTTATGCTGCCTTTCACAGTCTCAAGGTTTATCAAATGGATGTCAAAAGTGCTTTCCTATATGGAAAAATAAAAGAAGAGGTTTATGTGTGTCAACCACCAGGCTTTGAGGACAATAAACATCCTGATTGGGTGTACAAGCTTGATAAGGCTCTCTATGGGCTGAAGCAAGCACCTAGAGAATAAGTTTACTAGGGGCACCATTGATAAAACCTTATTCATCAAGACTGTGGGACAACATAAGCTCCTTGTTCAGATTTATGTTGATGACATCATCTTTGCATCCTCTGATCCAAAGTTGTGTGATGAATTTACAAAGCTTATGAAGCTGAGATTTGAAATGAGTGCTATGGGAGAATTACAGTATTTTCTGGGTTTGCAAATCAAACAACTGGATGATGGAATCTTCATCCATCAGTCCAAGTATACCAAAGAGTTGTTAAATAAGTTTGATTTACAATCCTGTAAGCCCTGTTCTACTCCCATGAGCAGCATCACACAACTAGATGTAGATCAGAAAGGTAAAGCGGTTGATGAAACCCTTTACAGATGTATGATTGGGTCCTTGATGTACCTTACAGCTTCTAGACCAGACATCATGTTTTCAACATGTGCTTGTGCTAGATTTCAGGCTGCACCTAAAGAATCCCATTTGATTGCAGTCAAAAGGATCTTTAGATATCTGCAAGGTACCCAATCACTAGGTCTTTGGTATTCAGCTGGGCATTCTTGCAAATTAGTTGCTTTCTCTGATAGTGACTATGCAGGATGCAAAGTCACCAGAAAATCCACTTCTGGTGGTTGCCAATTCCTAGGCAATTGTTTAGTTTCTTGGTAGAGTAAGAAACAAACATCCATTGCTACATCCACTGCTGAAGCCGAGTATATTGCTGCTGCAAGCTGTACCTCTCAAATACTCTGGCTTCAGAACCAACTTCTGGATTATGGCATTACTGAGACTAAGACTCCATTATTAATGGATAGTGCTTCAGCTCTCTGTATTGTTAAGAATCCAGTCCAGCACTCAAGGACCAAACATATTGAGATCAGACATCATTTTATCAGGGATTGCTATGAGAAAGGTCTGATTGATCCTAAGTTTGTACCTAGTGCTGATGAGCTTGCAGACATTTTTACTAAGCCTCTAGATAGTGCCACATTCCAAAATTTGGTACTAAGGCTTGGTATGCTGCAGCTTGATTGATTTGACCTATGCTGGTACTCTTAAGTTCACAACTACTGAAAAGCAAGGGTCAAATACAAGTACTGATGAGTAATTTAGTCTTCAGCTCTTTCACAACTACTGAAGACTAAATTGACTCAAAGTACTGATGTACATTATTTATTGAAAAACAACTGATGTAGTGAGGTGGATTACAACTACTGAAGTATGATTTTCAAATAAATAAGTACTGAAGAACAAATTTTGCTCATAAGTACTGATGTGTAATCTTACACAAATACTGAAGACAAAATTTGTTCACCAGCTCTGAAGAATATTTCATCAGCACTTGTGAACATCTGATCACAAGAGCTGAAGGCATAAATATTCACAAGAGCTGAAGGGTCAATGAAACATCTGAAAATCAGCCAAAGAGCTGATGAGTAAGTGTGGAGGCTAGTGTGAAACAACTGATTTGACGGAAACAGCTGATGAGTAATTTCTCATCAGCTGATAACAACAGCTGTTGTTTCATACACAAACAACTGAAGGACAAAACCATGTCTTCAGTAGTTCCCAACTACTGACATCAGCAGTTCACAACTACTGACATCAGTAGTTCACAACTACTGAAGGCTAAGTCCTCAGTTGTTTACAACAACTGAAGCAATACCATGTCTTCAGTAGTTCACAACTACTGATCTCAGTAGTTTACAACTACTTAAGGCTAATACCAAGTCTTCAGTTGTTCCAACGTCTGAAGAAGAATACTAGGTCATCAGTAGTTCATAACTACTGACGACTGACAGTAACTCTTCAGACGTTCACAACATCTGAAGGACAAAACCAAGGTCTCAGTAGTTTCAACTACTGAAGACTAATACCAAGTCCTCAGATGTTACAACCACTGAAGGTTAAAACCACGTCATCAGTTGTTACAACAACTGATAACTAACAACAAAACCTTCAGTAGTTTTCTTTCAACCTTTAACCTACCCTATAAATACCCCACCTTCAGAGCATTTACTCCTCACTTGACCTAATCCTTACAAACCTCTGAAATTCCCATACACCATTAATGGCGAACATGCAACTGAAACCTCGACACAACTGTGTCGCCCATCTCACCAAATCGCCATTATGGCCTAAATTTCACCAAGCCGTCGATCTTATGCATGACTCACCATACAAAACGGCTTTTCTCTTGAACCGCACTCTATACACTAACTCCTTGACGGAGTTTTGGACAAATGTCACCGTCCAAACCGGAGAGCAGAATGCCGAGGTCTCCCTCCGGTCCTCCGTCAACGGCAAACCCGTGGTTATCACTCCAGCTACCATACGACAAACCCTAGAGCTGGAGGATGCCACTCACCCAACCTCCTACCCCAAAGGTACCCTGGATCTCTCCTTCACATCTCATGACTATCAGGGTAACCTCTCCGCCTCCATCTTGTTGAAGAAACACTTTCCTGACCCTTAACGATTGATCTTCCACATGGTGAATGTATGTCTGGCTCCCAAGACCTCTTCGTGGGACCAGATGTCCACAAGGTGGCAGCAGGTATTGTATTCTATCCTTGAGAAACAACCTTTAAATTTTACTGATCTTTTATTTTTGGAACTCAAGGACATGGCCACAAAACCTTTTTCTAACCGTTGGAACTTGTATCCACGGTTCATAATGGCCATGATCGAATACCAGCTTCAGGCTGAGGGACTAGTTAGCACTGGGGTCCCTGCCATGGCTGTTCAAGCCGAGGTATACTCCAGGCACAACACTGACCAAACACTGAAACAGGCTGGCCGGCTGCGAAAACCCACGCAGCTGGAACCCACAGCCTCCACCTCCAAATCCAAAGTCCCCACCAAGCCAAAAGCCAAAAAGAAGCCCACAAAGGCTACTCAGGGAGATGAGTCCCCTGAGGATGCCCCAGCCACACAAAGGCAGGATGTGCCTGCTGGCTCGATTCTCCCAGCAGGTACCACGACTCCACCTACCACAACCGCACAGGCTTCCTCTCAACAGGATCCTGATGTAACCAATTTTGGGGCAACCACATTACTGGGGTCTCTCTCACTTGAGGAGACTGCCATTGAAGAGCACAGTCCTCCCCATGTGCACACTGCTTCTAGCCCACATACTGAGGAGACCGCCCCACTAAGCCCAACATTGGTAATAGCCAAAGTGCTGACCGATCTGAGCACTCCACCCTCTCCCCAGAAACCTATTACAACTGGGGAGACTCCAACCGAAGAGGGGGTGGGTACAAGTGCCGATAGGAGCCCACAGTATAGAGAATCAGTTCAATCTCCCAGTGTGGCTAGGGAGATGGAACAATCTGGTGAGGCTGCCACTTCCCCTGCATCAACATCTGAGCAGGGTGAAGCTGGTAACATCACTAAGACCTCACCAGAGGCAATGGCTGATGATGGATCCAATCCGGAGGCCAGAAGTCCCCAGTACCATGAAGAAGGGGCACATGTCATTACTGAGCCACACTCAGGACATGTTCATCCTGACAATGTCAGGAGGTCAGGTGATTCAGCTTATGCTGATGATGACCTGAGCTTTTTCTACGATGTAGTAGCTCAAAACACTATCCTTGAGGATGAGATAAGCAGACTCAAAGAGCTGCTTGCTCAAATGACTCAGGATAAAAGTCCATCTGCCTCCACTACCCCACAGATGGCACCTTCACCTGAAGGTCTCACAGACACTGAGCCACTCCCACAAACTCAGCCACCAGCCCCTGCTTCTGGCACTAGCTCTCAGGGTCAGAACCCCCCTGAGCAGCTGGATGCTATCCTCCAGAAATCCCTACCTCTCATCACACCCATGCCTAAAGATATAGTTATTCAAACCCTTGATGAGAGGCTTCCCACATATATACAACCCATGGTGGAGGTTGCCATATCTAAGGCTCTTGCTGATAGTCAAACCCCAACCAATGCACCCAAAAAGGGGAGACATCAGTGCAAGACAAGAGGAAGAGGGGAGAGGAGGAGAAAGAGGCAGAGAAAGAGGTGGTGGTAGAGAGGGAGTTGGCTGAGGAGAGTAGTAGGGTGAGGGAGAAAGGGAAGAGGAAAGTGAGGGAGGTAGAGCAAATAGAAGTGGCTGAAATCCAAAAGGATTTCAGTATCACTGATAAGAATAAGGGAGAGGGAAAGAAGGTGGCTGATCCTGATCTAGCAGCCCTTGTCAAGGAGGCTGATGCTGAGCATAGCCGTTCAATGAACTCTGTCATTGAACAGCTGTTCAGGCAAGGCTTTGACAAGGACACTGCCTTGCTAGATCAAGAGATCAGGAACATGGAGAGAAAGGAGATAAACTACCGATGGTCTACTTATAGCCAAGAGGATCAAAAGAAACTCGAGGCTATGAGTAGATTCATTTTGAAGTACCTGGGCAGACCAGTCCTTGATGTCAAGGCATGGACCAGGGACAGAATCTTGGCAATAACCACCAAGATCTGTTCGGCTGGTGATTTTACTAAGGGACTGGTCGCTGAGGCCCTATCTGAAGCCGGTGCTGGGAACAGGACACTGCTAGTAAAGCTAACCAAACCAGCCCTTATCTCTAGGCTGCTAGCAGTGCCTGCCAACATTCCCACACCAACAATCCAACCACAACCCACAAAACCAACTCCTTTACCACCAAAACCCGCAGCCAATGATCCACCCTTGAAGAAGAAGAGAAGGGTGCTGAGGCTGCAAGATGAAGAAGAGGAGGATGAGGAGGATAGCCTGCCACTTTTAGCAGTTATACCTCTACCCAAAGCTAAACCAAAACCATCACTCCCACCTCACAGCAGGACACTATGAGGGTAAAGTTAGAAGAGGAGGAGCAGCAGAAAAGACATGATGAGGAAATGCTGAAAAGCATTGACAAATGTTATACTGCTACCACCTCTATAATAAACATGCAGAGAGAAGCTCTGAGATTATTCACCCTCAAACAAACCTTTCAATATGAAAGGGAGAGGGTGAGAACTTGGCCTGACCCAAGGGTGGCTCACAGGATAGTCAAGAAGGACATGCCTGTGAGATACAAAAGCCAACTAAAGAGAATCGTAGATGAAGAGATCTCTGTGGCTATTGTAATAACACCCTGGGAAATAGTAGATGAATTCGAGAAAGCTTATAGAGCCGGCCAATCACCCTTTTCAATGCTAGATAATAGGGTGGTTAGGAAGGGTCTGGTGTATAAGAAGCTTGAGAATTTCCGTAGGAATGAGCTCACTCTGTTGTTGGAGGGTAAACACCCTGATGAATTTGCATACAGGCAAATCACAACAGTTGAGCTCAAAAATGGAAGACAGGTCAAGTTCATCTCAGAGCTGTACGGTCGGGAGGGATTGTTCGAAGGTGAGCCTGAAGACCTGTCCAAAGAAGAACAAATGATCTTTCTTCAGGCCTACTGTCGAGAATCCTACCGGCTTGTACGAGGGAGGTAGATCTCATGGATGGGGCAACAGCTCTGTGTCCAATTCCCCAAGACAGAGCTCCCATCCATACTTAGCCAAACAAACACTTGAGACTACCTCTCTGGCCAGTGCTTATCTGGGTCAACTTCTAATCTGATCTAGAAGGAAATAGACCAATCTTTATGCCATCAATAAGTGGGACATCCAATAATTAGAGGTTTTGGCTGCATTGGTTCAGGGGGAGTTTGTTGGACCAAAAGAACCAATGAGCCAAGATCAGGAAACCTCTAAGTCCCACATGCCACTGCAACAACTGCTGAAGACTCCCATCAGTTACAATGTTCTCTTGCTTGAATGTCAGACTCGAGAACATCTGAAAACTCTCATCAGCTATTGTGTTCTCTTGCTTGAATGTCAAACTCGAGAGCATCTTAGCTCCAGCCTTCTGCTGTTATGACAAAGTCTGAAGAACAAAGAATGAAGATCAAAGAACTGAAGAACATCAGCTGAAGAAGACTCCAAAGTACTGAAGACCAAATACTGAAGTCTAAAGTACTGATCTTATAAGTACTGAAGACTTCAAGTACTGAAGACCAAGTACTGAAGCATCAAAAGCTGAAGAACTAAAGAACTGAAGACCTTCTACTGAAGCACAAAGTCTGAAGACAAAGACTGAAGACAACAACTGATGATATCTACTGAAGTCATCAGTTGTTATATCATCTGAAGCCAAGTCTGAAGATCAAGTACTGAAGACTCAGAGTTTGTCACAACAACTGAAGAAGTCTTCTTCAGTTGTTGTGGTGGTTTTTCCTTTTCAGTAGTTTATTTCATTTTAGTAGTTGTACAACAACTGAAGAGCATGTTCTTCAGTTGTTATAGTATCAGTAGTTATAAACGACTGAAGAGCTTGTTCTTCAGTCGTTATAGGATTTCAGTAGTTTACTTTTGTCAGCACTTAGGAACTTTTGTAAGAAGATGTTAGTTGTTGACATCTTCAGTAGTTTTATGTTTTTTGTCAGTTGTAATTTGAATATTCAGTGATGTCAGAAAAAGGACATCAACCCATCCTTTTGCCGCCTATAAAAGGATGGGTAACCATACAGTTTTAATTGCCGAAACGTGCGACCAATAGAACATTTATTGCTTCGCAGAACTCTTCTCTCTCTCTGTTTATGCTTTAATTGCAATATCTTCTATGTTCTTGCTTTAATTGCTAATTAATGTGCTAAATCCGCTGCAAACATAATCTAATTGATCAACACGAGAGGCTGAGATCCTGTCAATCTTCTACGCGGTTTCTCCGCATCGGAGGCACCCAAACAAACAGTTGCTTCTTTTCAAGGCAATGCAAGATCACATGATTATCAAGCTGGTCCGTTAAGAAATTCTAACTTTGATATGTTGATAGGCATGACGAAGATAGTGGAGGTTTTGATAAGTTGGATGATGATATTTCACATAGCTGTGAAGATACTGAACTCATCCCAGCACATGAGGAATCTAGTGAAGATAATAACAAAAAACTATATAGTTCCAAACCATTATTATTCTATGGTTAATTCAGAATCTTATAGGGATGTGAACTATTCTAAAGATCCTCAGGATTAAAGATCACATGGATATATGGAATAAAGAGTCAAAAGAAATCTGTGTCGATGTGTACCTTAAAACGAAAATGAAGTGATTCATGCGGTGCAATTATGGAATTTCGCATGTAAGAGGAGGTAGTAGTAGTTGAAAGTAAACGTTCAAGATGGAGAGCAAAATGCTACAACACTTAGGATCGGTTATGGTTTATTCAACAATAGTCCTAAAGTTGGAGAAGACACATTTACTTGATCAAATAGGGAACTAGGCGAAGAAACAATGAACAAAAGATAAGAATACTTAGAACACAAAGATTGGTTTTTCAAGGATGATGTATATTGCTCTCAAGTGTTGTAAGGATTACACTTAGAGGCTAATGCAACCAAAGAACACTCAGCATGCATGCGTGAAGTACAAGGAAGTTACTTCGAAAGATTTTATACAACTTAATGAATTATGCTAACTATAAAATCTTTTGAAGCCAAAAGTCCATATCTTTCGAAGTTAAAGATGAAGTCTTCCGAAGCTTCAAAGACAAAGTCTTCCAAATCCAAAGAATGATTTCTTCCGAAGAAAGAGAAGACATACTTTCTCTGATCACCTTTTGACAAAAGCTGAACTACTTTCCATTGCCATCTCTAAAGACTCACCAACTTAGATAACTTGGTGAAAAGGTCAGTACTTTTGTGAATTATAGATTAAGGTCTTTTGTCTATAACTTCTACTCTTGTACTTTTATCCTTTTTGTAATATATCAGGATGTGAGCTATGGCTTGTCATAGTCACAAGTCAAAAGACAATCTGCCTTTTAACTCTACATTGATCATGTTGTCTAGATTAGTATTTCCAGTTGGCTTTCAAGATATAGCCGGCTGTAGGATGTAGTATAAAGTGACTCAAGTACTTGTCTTTATATGTATGCTTTGTAACACTTGTAAAAGAACATGAGAGCAATATACATCATTCTTGAAAACAAATATTATCTTTTTCTTGTTCATATTTACTTGTGTTCCTAGTATTATCATTATAAACCTGGTTCCCTATTTGATCTGTTAAGTGTTCTAAGTCTCTACTCAGTGTGAAACTGTTGCATTGACCCCCTTCACCCGTCTTGTAATTAGTATCAGAGCATTTTAGGATCTTGATTATAAGATCTCACCATCTTAAATCCCTTCAGTTTCACAAAACACTTAACAACTCAAATGGCAACTCTTACTAATACTGATATGGAAACCGATACCATGATAAAATCTTCACTGATCACTCCTGATGACTTTGATACTTGGTACCAAAGAATGGAAGGCTTCATCAAGTCTCAAGACAGTAGGATGTGAGGATCTGTTTTCTTAGGACCTCATTTACCATGCACCACATTAGTTGTTGCTGATGGTGTTATGATACCAAAGGAAGTGGCTAACTACTCAGAGGATGACTGGAAGAAGATTAATGTAGATTATAAGGCCATGACCGCTCTCCAAACAGCTCTTCTAAACTCTATCTACAGAGACTTTAGGAAGTGTAAGACTACAAAACAACTATAAGATGCACTGAAGCTTATGTATGATGGGTCTAATGAGGCAAAAGAGAACAGGAAAGACCTCTGGAAGTAGCAGTTTGAGAACTTCACCTAGAAGACAGGTGAAATCATGACTCAACAATACTTCAGGTATGTTGAGATTGTGGATACTCCAATGGATGTTAGAGTAAATATTAAGATCAAGGACATTATGAGGAAGTTCATGTCCTTTCTTTCCAGACAATGGACTCACTATTGTATGATGATTAAGATGACTAAAAGCCTCAAGACCCTTACTCTTACAGAGTGGTATGGTATCCTCACATGTCCTCTCTTCCCAGACAATGGACTCATTATTGTATGGTGATTAACATGACTAAAAACCTCAAGACCCTTACTCTCACAGAGTTGTATGGTATCCTCAATGGATATCAAATGGAGATTAACATGCAAAATCCATCTTGCAACTCTTCTAACAATCAGCAGAGTTCAGCACTCTATGTGGTTTAAAGGGATCCCAGAGAACCATAACATCATCTCCTCTGCTACCCTGAAAACTCACAAAATGGTCCTTTCATTACCTTCCCGGAGACACCAAGGAAGAGCTATATCCAAGGAAGCCCATTCCAAAAGATAAGCTCTTCTCAAGCTTTTGTGTATTGTTAGTACCTCTAAAAGATTAACATGTTGTCTTTCATTGTCTTTGTATTTTTGTTTTTGCAATAGTATAGGGAATTATGTGTAATATATGTTCCTTTAGTTTCTTTGATTAGTATAAATAGGATTATATGTTTTGCGTAGATATAGGCGTTTGAACTTTTCTCTCAATTGTACATTGTAATCCTTGCAACTATCTATAGAAACTGTTTTAAATTTTTGCAATTATTGATTACTTTGTTCATATAATTGTTAATTGCTTAATCATAACATAGAATAGATCCATTTGAACCTATCAAATGGTATCAGAGCCTTCGGTTCAGTGATTTGGAGCTTGAAACGACTTTTGAGCACCTGTGAATCACTTGAATCTGTGTTTTGATAGCAACCGTTAAATTAATTGATGATTTCAGTTGTGCTTCATCATTTGAGACATGAATTGAATCATAATGAGTGATTAACACGTGTGAATTTTCATCAGATTTAAGTGCGAACTGTTCTTCGTTGTTCGAACACAAATTTCAAGAAAATTTTGAACTTTTGTTATTAATTGAAGCAAAATGATGTTAAAGGATTGATATTCGCTACTTTCTACACTTGATTGAAGAGTTTGAGATCAATTCATCAAGTTTTAAAAAGTTTGTTAAGATCAGGTTGTTACGAAGAGGATAAATTAGACGTTTGATGTGTTGAAATCATCTGAAAATTACTAAGTGTTTAGGCGCGTGAACACTATTCAGACGCTTTAACACTGTGTAGGCATTTCAAATTGGGTGTTTTAACACTATTTGAGAGCGTTTTAGCACTATTTGGACGTTTTTCAGAAACAAAGTCCCAGGCATTTTGGAACTGTTTGGCCATTTTGGAACTGTTCAGACGCAGCGCCACTGTTTGGGCGTTTTAGAACTGTTTAGGCGTTTCTAGCTTGGAAGTATTAGAAATACACTAAGGCATTCCCTTAGGCGTTTCAAAGTCAAAGCGGGTGCTTCAATACTATTCAGGCGAATCAAAATCAGACTTTTCTTTCAACACGTAGAAAATTTTTCAAAATTTAAAATCCAAAAATATTTCCTTTCTTTATTTCATTTTAAATCTAAAAACGACAAAAATAGTATATTTTCTTAAATTCAAAACTTAAACATGGTTAAGTCTGAAGATTCTAAGAATCGTGTACCAAAGTTGAAGAATAGAGCTGACTTCAAGAACTGGTCACTCAGGCTGAAACACCATCTGAATTCTATAGATACTGATCTATAGAAATCTATAGAGAAAGGACCTTATATTCATGTCACATCTGATGGTCCTGATAGAGGTTTTGTGTATACAAAATATTCCCAAGTACCTTATCCAGAAGATGATTTACATGGGGATAATCTGAAAAAGGTGAAAAATGATAGTAAAGCCTATTCACTCATGTGTAAAGGGTTGCCTTTTGAAGTACTATCAAGGCTTGAGAACTACCAACTTGGGTACATAATGTACAAAGCTTTGAAAGTTATTTGTGAAGGAGGAAAAGAAATTCAATATCTTAAAAGACAGAAATTGAAAAGGCAACTTGAACTGTTTGAGCATATCTCAGGCGAGACCATAAATTAGATGATGAATAGATATGTGCAACTTAGAAGAGAAATGCCAACTCTAGGAATTAAGAATGATCTTAAAGATCTAAACAATAGACTTCTGAATGCACTTCCATCATCTTGGAAACAAACTATGACTTTGTTGAAACATACTGAAAAGTTCCAATGGATCTTGTTCTCCTCATTGCTAAGATTGAGTCGGTGGAAATTGATGAGAGCTCAAGAAATAATGACAAAAATGCATCAAATTCTCAATACAAGTATGTTTCTTCTCCAGTAAATACTGTAGAGAATGCTTTTCTTGCCAAGGATGAATCAACTCCTTAAGATGAGGGTGATTTTTTTGTGGGAGCAGGATTGTTCACCAGTACTCCTATCTACTCAACTCAACCAGAATCACAGTCTCCTCCAAAATCTCAAATGCCTAAATCTCAGAATAAGACTCCATCTTCTAGCTCTGCTAATCCTAGCAGAGTTAAGGATGTTATAAACATCCTTTTACAGGATGAAGAGTCCAAATCTGCCTTTACAGCCTTCATGGCAAGTTTTCGAGCATACCAAGGCAGTCATCTAACTCAAGTTGATTTAATTTTGCAGGATTTGTTTGAGATGGATCCTGACGATGTAGAAGAGATGGATCTTAACTGGTAGATGGTCATGATAGTTTAGAGGACTCAAAAACACTCCTATGCCAACAGAAACTACAAACCTAGTGCAAACAAAACTGTTGGTTTTGATAAATCAAAGTCAAGGTGTTTTAACTGTAACAGCTATGGCCACTTGAAGAACCAAAGAAAGCATTAGTTGTAAGCATAAAGGATGGTTATGACTGGAGTGCATATGCAAAACAGTTTACAACTGATCTTACTTCTGGTTTAGCACTGATTGCTGAGATGAATGATGAAGACTATTCTGAAGACAAGGATCCAAAGACAGAAGGTGAATCAGACACTAAGGTAGACTAGGATTAGAGTGACAAAGCTGACCCAAAGGAAAATTATGAAGAAGTTGCTCTCATGGCACAGTCTGAGCAACCAAAGGTTGTGAACTCATCATCTGACACTGAGTCTTCAAATTCTTACCCAGAAATTCCAGTGGAAGTAAGAGAGAAAATGTGCACCAAAGCATGTTTTGAACAAGTATAACACTAAAGAACATACTTGTTCAAAATATGTGATAAATTTAAACAAGAAGAGTCAAAGCATAATAAGCTGAAAACTGATCATAAAATTTTTGATGATAAAATCATATCTCTTCAAGCTTCTTGGAACAAAACTTTAAAAGAACTTGAACTTGTAAAGAAACAACTTGAAGAGATGACAAAAACTCTGGAACAAGAGAAATTGGCACATGCAGCAACTCAAATTGATTTAGCCAAAGTGAAAATCTCAAAGACAATTGTTGAGCAACTGGTGTAAGGCCCCGTTCCCGGGCACCTCACAGCTGGTCATTCATCGCACTAAAACATAATTTTTCATTACATTACATAGAGATCCTTGCAGCGGAAACATTAAAAACATCATCTTTCTTTTAAGAGGATTCCTTAAGTAATTTCGTTTATCTGAATCCTCTACAAACACCATTTTGTTTTATAAATGCATTCAACATAATACATTTGTCCATTTCAAAATATCTCCTATCATATTACATTGCAAAACATTAAACAAGGAATGCCATCCTAAAAGAACTGAGTAGCCGCCTCGTGCCATCCTCAGCAACACTACCTGTCAACTGGAAACACATCAAAAGTCAGCGTTGCTGAGTGAGTTCTAGTTTTATATGAAATGCATACTTTTTTTTCATTAAAACCATTCTTTACTTCTTTCAAAAACATACTATACTTTCGTATATGAACACACATCATACGTACATACACATAGATAATATCGTTATTATCTTCTTTTCTCATTCATCCTTTATCTTTAACTTTCATTCATTCTCTGTCTTTTGCTTCTATCTAGATCTGGTCACACTTTACCCTCTTCTTGGCACACAGCCATGATTACTGAGGTCGAGTGATAAGGATCCCGTTTCATGCGTTATCACTATGTTCCTTCCGTTCATTATTTTCATTCGTTCGTTCTTTGGCTTTCATTATGTTCATTATCTTTAGTTAGTTTCATACTTTCTTTCTTTCACAATTATTTCTCTCATTCATCAACTCACGCGATACTCCCGACTCATGTCCGAAGATTGATACTGTGCCGGAGCCTGCTCACAAACCCCCGACTCATGTCCGAAGACTGACACAGTACCGGAGCACGCGATCCGTTCTTCATTCGTCTCATCTCACTCTCTCGCACTACTCCCGACTCATGTCTGAAGACTGATACTGTGCCAGGGCCTGTACACAAACCCCCGACTCATGTCCGAAGACTGACACAGTACCGGAGCATGCGATCCTCTATTCATTCAACTAGATCATGTCCCATGCAATATCCCCGACTCATGCTCGAAAGCTGATGCTGTGCCGGGGCCTGCTCACAAACCCCCGACTCATGTCCGAAGACTGACACAGCACCGGGATACGCGACAAAGATCCCGTTGAGTCAGTCATCTGGATTGAACTCTATCCGAGTCTGTTGCAACACAAAGGTGCTCACCTCACTATGTCATCCCATGCAATACCCCCGACTCATGTCCGAAGACTGATACTGTGCCGGGGCCTGTTATACAAACCCCCCGGCTCATGTCCGAAGACTGACACAGTACCGGGATTCGCGACAGAGATCTCATTCGAGTCTGTTGCGACACAGAGTCGCTCACCTCATACATACGCTCACTAGTTTTACGTTCGTTCATTCATACGTTAGTGCATGCATTCATTCATCATGTTCCTCTTTTATTATATTTCGCTTTACTTTACATAATACTTTTCATTTATTCATAAACAATGCACATAAAGATACGAAAAGATAAACATACATCGAAACTAGGAACATCGACATTTAGAAGTCATCAGTCATTACCATCATACAGGGCTACATCATACTTAACATACATACATCATGCATATACATGCAATACTATCGTCGTCGTGCCCAACATCACTTCTAAGTCTCGACGGTTATCTCTCAAGTACCTACGGGAGCTATCACATCATTACTTACCCTTGCCCTTTTCCTGAAGGCCACTAATTGAGCTATATCTCTCCTTGTACACAACAGTCTTATTTGGGCGATTGGGCACCCTTCAGTCGCATGGCCTTCATACAACTAAAAACTATGCGATTGGACCAATGCGGATGAGCATCCATGCGGATGAACACCCAATCCTGTGAATGGACACTATGCGAATGGGCTCCTGTGCGACTGAGCTCTCTGTCGTGCGAGTGGACACCTGTGCGACTGAGCACCAATGCGACTGGGCTCTCAGTCGTATGACCTCTCGTGCGACTGGATCCCCAGTCGTGCGATTGAGCCTCAGTCGGGCGATTGAACCTCAGTTGTCCCTCAGTCGTGCAATTGGTCCTCCAGTCGCCTAGCCCTAGCTGGGCAGCGATTGAAGTTCATCCTGAACTGCAGCCGCGACATTCGGCCTTTAAACCCTTCCAGACCTCATTTGAGCTCAAATCAACCGTTCTAATCCATAGGGAAACATACCTAGACCTTATTCAAGCCTATCCAAGCCCGAAACCAAGCCCTAAAAGCACCATACACATACACATACATACATACACGGGTTAAACACCCAAAAACTTGAAAATAGTTTTCAGATGTGTTCCAGCCCCAAAATTGGTTGAAAACAAGTAAATGACGGGTCCTAGAACTCACCTAAACGGTCCCGTCGAGTAGAGCTTCGATTTAGCCCGCTACACGTCGATTTTGCACTCTTGAACCCGCTTGAACCAAGCTTTCTTCTCCTATTCTCCCTTTTCCTCTCTTGTTTCTCTCTATGCCTGATGTTTGTGAGTGTGGGGAGAGGGTAAGGGCTGCCCTCTCCCTTAAATGCTACAGTTCAGTCGCTTGAATCCCTATGCGACTGAACCTTCAGTCGCATGAGCTCCATGCAATTAGACACTCCAGTCGTGCGACTTCCATGCGTATGGCGCTCCAGTCGCATGACTTCCGTGCGTATGGGACTCCAGTTGCATGACTCCCATGCGTATGGATGCCCCAGTCGCATGACACTCCAAACAGAATTTTCCGGGTGTTACAAGTCCACCCCCCGTAAACAGGTTTCGTCCCCGAAACCTGTTGTTCCTTAAACCTTTGCGGGCAATACTGTCTCATTTCCTTTCCAGTCTCTCACCCGGAATTCTATTGCTCCACATCATCTATCAACCCTGGTCCATCTTTGACTATCTCCGTCGGCAGCCCATGCATACTGATCAATGTCCATTTGACCAGGACCTGCGGCCTCAAATATGCCATATAGAGTACGGTCACTATAATTAAAAGAAACACCACATGCCTCATTTGATGTTCTTTATGTATGAATAATGACCCTCTGGCAAACCAAACAGCTGACGAGAAACGCATTCATTAATCGTACTATGTGTTGTTCCAACAATAACCGCACCGAGATCGGTTCTTCTCAGGTTCCTTGCAGGTACACTATGATTGAAAGGCAAATCGGCTTCCTTGGTGGCCCAAACCAAATTTATCTTTTTCTTTTGCTCCCGACCTCCCATTCTACATGTTTGCTACAACGTCGAAACTTTGCGTACGTTGCCGTTCGATGAACCAATCACAGGCTGAAATTGTTCTCCATACAATGGGTGACATAGCTTTCTCAACTACATCATACAATCCTCTAGGGCATCAGGTAGCCTAGTGAATCCATTAATAGTAATCTCTACATCGAAGGGCTCATCGATGTTCCTTCTCCTAACATGCAACTCACAACAGAAGTCAGTAGGAACGGACTACTACTAGCATCGCATTCAAGGCATAAGTGCATAAATTTAAATTACCGGAATCGTACCTGTCATCCAGTCAGAGTCTGGTCTACCCTCCTCGTGGCCATGGCAAAAGCTGTAGCCTTCACCCTCTGTTCTCCTTCCTTGCACCGGAGCTTCCCGCCTTTGACCTCTTGCAATCCCTGCTCAGATGTCCAGTCTCACAGCAATTGTAGCACTTAGCCATGCGGCACTCCCTTGCCCTGTGGCCTTCCTCCCCACACTAAAAACAGACGCTCAGTCCCCATTTGCACTCCCCTTCGTGACCTCTACCACACTTCTTGCATTCCTCACCCTTTCTTGTTATCCTCTCTCTATCATCGATCCTCATCACCTTACCTTCAGTCACCATTCTCCCATCACTATCTCGCCTTCCTTTCCCCTTCTTAACATAGGCTCGCTCCTCCGCTTCGCTCGTCATCACCATCGCCTCCCGCTCGTCGTACAACCTTCCCGCTAGATCTACCGCCGACCTGAACGTGCTTGGTCGGGTAGCAATCATGTGCCTATGGATATCCACCGGAAAGCCCTGAATTTACCTCTTGATTTTCCGCGAAAGAGGTGTCACCTGATCCGACACCAGTCGTGCCATCTCGTTGAATTTGGTGGTGTACTTATGATGCGTCATTGTCCCCGCTTCCAACTACAGGAACTCCCTTTCAACCTTATCCATCTCACGGTGAGGACAGTACTCCTCAATCACCAGCCTTTTCAACTCTGACCATCTCATCCTTCCGATAGCCCGGCTACCCTCAACTTGGACTATGTTGTCCCACCAACACAAAGCTGAGTCCACGAAAGAGTGGGCGGCAAACTTTACTTTCTGATCCTCCCGTCACTTGCTGATATTCAACACGGCTTCCATTTCCCTCACCCACCGGTGAACAGTAGCAGCAGCGCCATTACCATCTAAAGTTGGGGGCCTGCATCGTTGAAATGCCCCGTAGTTACAGCCTCGTGCCGCCTCCGGCGCAGGCTCTTCCTCCTCTTCTTCCTCTTCGTCATTGAAGAAAACCATTTCAATCTCAGTCCGTCTCCTTCCGCCCAAAGGTCTACCCCTTTCCTGTCTCTCCTCATCCCTAACAGCCTTTATCACTTCAGTCACCATAGACGGTAAGATTGTCTGCACGGCCTGGTGCACTTCTTCCACAACCGCCTCTCTCATCGAGGCTCACAGGTTAGCACTCTCATCACCGCCCTCCGGATGAGGGGTTTTGGGTTCTTCATGAACCACTTTTTCAACCCTAGGCCTTCCTCTGGTGACCCGTGGTTCAGCGCCACCTCCGCCACCACCTCCACCACGTGAAGCCTTAGAAGATCTACCACCAGCCATCCCCTAAATGCACTAAAAGATTCAAACACCAACATGGTCATTCAAGTGAATAGCTCAGTTCATGTCAAGTATAGTAAGTCCCTAATTACAGTGATCAGTTGTGATTAGCTACTAACTTTACTCTTCGTACCCCGAGCATTACCTTTACTGACTACATTAGTATCTAAATCTAACAGTAACACATAAACACATAACATGCGCACATAATACTGGTTAACTTTAAGAAAATACCTGATGGCAGGCAGCTACTCAGATTGGCATCCCTTCCCTTTCCGTCCCATTCTCAGTTTAAGTTAAGGTTTATTTTGAAAATTTACCCATTTCACTTAAACTTTGGCTCTGATACCAACTTGTAAGGCCCCGTTCCCGGGCACCTCACAGCTGGTCATTCATCTCACTAAAACATAAATTTTCATTACATTACATAGAGATCGTTGCAGTGGAAACATTAAAAACATCATCTTTCTTTTAAGAGGATTCCTTAAGTAATCCCGTTTATCCAAATCCTCTACAAACACCATTTTGTTTCATAAATGCATGCAACGTACATTTGTCCATTTCAAAATATCTCCTATCATATTACATTGCAAAACATTAAACAAGGAATGCCATCCCAAAAGAACTGAGTAGCCGCCTCGTGCCATCCTCAGCAACACTACCTGTCAACTGGAAACACATCAAAAGTCAGCGTTACTGAGTGAGTTCTAGTTTTATATGAAATGCATACTTTTTTTTCATTAAAACCATTCTTTACTTCTTTCAAAAACATACTATACTTTCGTATATGAACACACATCATACGTACATACACATAGATAATATCGTTATTATCTTCTTTTCTCATTCATCCTTTATCTTTAACTTTCATTCATTCTCTGTCTTTCGCTTCTATCTAGATCGGGTCACACTTTACCCTCTTCTTGGCACACAGCCATGATTACTGAGGTCGAGTGATAAGGATCCCGTTTCATGCGTTATCACTATGTTCCTTCCGTTCATTATTTTCATTCGTTCGTTCTTTGGCTTTCATTATGTTCATTATCTTTAGTTCATTTCATACTTTCTTTCTTTCATAATTATTTCACTCATTCATCAACTCACGCGATACTCCCGACTCATGTCCGAAGACTGATACTGTGCCGGGGGCTGCTCACAAACCCCGACTCATGTCCGAAGACTGACACAGTACCGGAGCACGCGATCCGTTCCTCATTCGTCTCATCTCACTCTCACGCACTACTCCCGACTCATGTCCGAAGACTGATACTGTGCCGGGGCCTGTACACAAACCCCCGACTCATGTCCGAAGACTGACACAGTACCGGAGCATGCGATCCTCTATTCAATCAACTAGATCATGTCTCATGCAATATCCCTGACTCATGCTCGAAAGCTGATGCTGTGCCGGGGCCTGCTCACAAACCCCCGACTCATGTTCGAAGACTGACACAGCATCGGGATACGCGACAAAGATCCCGTTGAGTCAATCACCTTGATTGAACTCTATCCGAGTCTGTTGCAACACAAAGTTGCTCACCTCACTATCTCGTCCCATGCAATACCCCCGACTTATGTCCGAGGACTGATACTGTGTGGGGGCCTGTTATACAAACCCCTCGGCTCATGTCCGAAGACTGACACAATACCAGGATACGTGACAGAGATCTCATTCGAGTCTGTTGCGACACAGAGTCGCTCACCTCATACATACGCTCACTAGCTTTACGTTCGTTCATTCATACGTTAGTGCATGCATTCACTCATCATGTTCCTCTTTTATTATCTTTCGCTTTACGTTACATAATACTTTCCTTTATTCATAAACAATGCACATAAAGATACGGAAAGATAAACATATATCGAAACAAGGAACATCAACATTTACAAGTCATCAGTCATCACCATCATACAGGGCTACATCATACATAACATACATACATCATGCATATACATGCAATACTATCATCGTCATGGCCAACATCACATCTAAGTCTCGACGGTTATCTCTCATGTACCTACGGGAGCTATCACATCATTACTTTACCCTTGCCCTTTTCCTGAAGGCCAGTAATTGAGCTATATCTCTCCTCGTACACAACAGCCGTATTTGGGTGATTGGGCACCCTTCAGTCGCATGGCCTTCATACGACTGAACACTATGCAATTGGACCAATGCGGATGAGCATCCATGTGGATGAACACCCAATCGTGCGAATGGACACTATGCGAATGGGCTTCTATGTGACTGAGCTCTCTGTCGTGCGAGTGGACACCTGTGCGACTGAGCACCTATGCGACTGGGCTCTCTGTCATATGACATGTCGTGCGACTGGATCCCCAGTCGTGAGATTGAGCCTCAGTCGGGCGATTGAACCTCAGTCGTCCCTCAGTCGTGCGAATGGTCCTCCAGTCGCCTAGCCCTAGCTGGGCACCGATCGATGTTCATCCCAAACTGCAGCAACGACATTCGGCCTTTAAACCCTTCCAGACCTCATTTGAGCTCAAATCAACCCTTCTAATCCATAGGGAAACATACCTCGACCTTATTCAAGTCTATCCAAGCCCGAAATCAAGCCCTAAATGCACCATACACATACACATACATACATACACGGGTTAAACATCCAAAAACCCAAAAATAGTTTTCAGATGTGTTCCAGCCCCAAAATCGGTTGAAAAAAGTAAATGAGGGGTCCTAGAACTCACCTAAATAATCTCATCGAGTAGAGCTTCTATTTAGCTCGCTACACGTCGATTTTGAACTCTCGAACCCGATTGAACCAAGCTTTCTACTCCTCTTCTCCCTTTTTCTCTCTTCTTTCTCTCTCTGGCTGATGTTTGTGAGTGTGGGGAGAGGGTAAGGGCTGCCCTCTCCCTTAAATGCTACAATTTAGTCGTTTGAGTCCCTATGCGACTGAACCTTCAATCGCATGAGCTCCATGCGATTGGACACTCCAGTCGTGCGACTTCCATGCGTATGGCGCTATGCGATTGGACACTCCAGTCGTGCGACTTCCATGCGTATGGCGCTCCAGTCGCATGACTTTCGTGCATATGGGACTCCAGTCGCATGACTCCCATGCGTATAAATGACCCAATCGCATGACACTCCAAACAGAATTTTCCGGGTGTTACAACTGGTTAATGGAAGAAAGGATAAAGATAAAACAGGATTAGGATTCACAAATAAACCTATGCCTGAATCTATTACAAATACCTTACCTGAAAATTTTAATACCCACGATCATTCACCAGAGAACAAAGCTGAGCTTAAAGAATTTCAAGAAAAGAAGAAAAATAGTCAATCAATTGTCGAGAGTGAAATCAAAAAGATAAACATTGAAATATTTGAGAAGAAAGATTCAGAAAAGATAAAGAATGGTCATCCTATTAAAGTAAAATCTTATGAACCACGACAAATGAACAAAAAGCTCTTTGTACCAAAAAGTGAGAGTGTTATTGAACAGAGTGAATCTAAACAAAAGATTGAAAAGGCTAATGATGTCAATAACAAAATGAAAGGAGAATGTGAAGAAAGGAAATCAGACACTTCATGTTCTGATGATTCAAGCTCAAATGAATTAATTCAAAACAAAGATTGTGAAATAGGATCTTCTCAAGATTCAATCAAAATCCAAAGCACTAAAACTTCATCAAGAACAAGAAATCAAAGAAGAAGAAAAGCTGTTAAAGCTAAAAAGTTTGAACCAATCAATCAATCAAATCAATCAATTCAACTTAAACCAAGAAGTTTGTGTCAGCAGGAACTTTTGACATGAACACAATCTCTAAAACTACATCTAAAACTAAGATCAAATCTAACTCTGATATGAAAATAGGTTCAGGTCCTAAGTCTTCCGCTGTTCATAAAAGATTTGTATCTAAGGAGTAAAAGAGTTGTGATCAAGCTCAAATGCAAAATCCCAAGAATCAAAAGACCAAATTCACACAAAAGAAACAACATATTAACCTAACTACCCCTAAATCCAAACAAGAATCAAATGTGTCTTCCACATCAAGGGTTAATAAAGTGTTGTTTAATAATTCTCAAAAGTATTGTGATATATGTGATATGTACAATCATAACATATCTGAGTGTTATTTTAACAAGTACTATCACATCTGTGATATTACAAATCACATAACTGTTTATTGCTACTTTAACAAATACTGTGTATTGTGTGGCGAACGAAATCATAATACTAAGGATTGCTTCTTCAGAAAGAACTCACCTAGGATGGATTTTGGTAATCAAGGATATATTAATCCAAAGTTTCAAGGAAATCATAATATTGGCTTTCAATATCTACCAAAACAACCTTCTCTGGGTTTGAGATCATTTAGAAGAATCAATTCTGATTATGATAATCAGTATACTATCAGATCATAACAATACAATCAAGGAAATTTTATTCCACTCTGTGAGAATGAAAAATGAAACATTTAACTAGAAAAACTCTTCAAATGTTTTAAATGACAGTTCAAAATTTCTTGATGATGATCTTGAAAACAGACTTAATGCTTTGAGGTTAAAATAAAGAAAAGATAATCAGACAGTTTTTTAAAGAGGATTTGAATGTAAACAAACTCCATTTTAAGCAGTTTGCCATTGTGGATAAATATGGAAAGCCCAAGACTATCTTGGCTTGGGTTACTAACTCAACTTAAATTTCTTTGAATGTAGGTACGCTCGCGGAGACCAGTAAACACATGGTATGTTGACAGTGGGTGTAGCCGGCATATTACAGGCAATCAAGTCTTACTTCAAGACTTTAAGACAAAAGATGGTACTCACATGGCTTTTGGTAGAGATGTAGGTGGAATGATAACCGGTGAAGGAACGGTATCTAATAGAATTATAAGCTTTGATAAAGTCAACTTCTGTGAACAATTGAACTTTAATCTTCTAAGTGTTTCACAAATATGCGATAAATCTTATTCTGTTTTATTTGATGACTCTTATTGTTATATTTTAAAGCCAAAATTTCAGATTAGCAAGGAGTGGGTTGTTGTTAAAGCTGTTCGAGATAGAGATGTCTACAAGTTAGATATGTGTCATTTTGATCCTTCAACAGAAACAACTTATCTCATTGCTCATGCATCAAATGATGAAAGCCAGCTTTGGCATAGACGTCTCGGTCATTCCAACTTCAAAAACATGAACAAACTTGCAGCAGGAAGTCATGTAGTAGGAATTCCATCAAAGAAGTTTGCTACATCAGATCTCTGTAAAGCATGTTTGAAAGGAAAACAACATAGAGCGTCTTATAAGTCCAAAATCTGATGACTATACAAGATTTTCTTATTGTTTAGTTATCATTGATGACTATACAAGATTTTCTTGGGTTTTCTTTTTGCGTGCAAAATCTGAAACGGCTAAACTGTTAAAGGAGTTTATCACTAAAGTAGAAAATCAAATTGATCTAAAGGTCAAAATAATTAGAAGTGAGAATGGAACAGAATTCAAAAATAGTAATGTTGATTTGTTCTGTGCAGGAAAAGGGATAGCTCATCAATTCAATGCTCCTAGAACTCCACAACAAAACGGAGTTGCAGGAAGGAAAAACCGAACATTGATTGAAGCAGCCCGTGCAATGTTAGCAGATGCTATGATTCCAATCACTTTCTAGGATGAAGCCATATCAACTGCATGTTTCATTTAGAATCATACTCTATTGGTGAAAGACAAACAGAAAACTCCTTATGAGTTGTTTTTGGCAGGAAACCAAATACATATTTTCTTAAATCTTTTGGTTGTCCGTTTTTGATTCTAAATTTGAATGATCAGCTAGGCAAATTTGATGCAAAATCTGATGATGGATTTTTTATTGGATATTCTTCAGCTTCTAAAGCTTATAGAGTTTATAACTCTAAGACGAATGTTATCATTGAAACGTTCAATGTTAAATTCCTTGAAAATTCTTTTCCATCAGTTGCAAATGGTCCAATATGGTTATTTGATTTAGACTCATTGTCAAACTCATTCAATTCTAATCAGCTTGAATCTTCTTGTGTCCACAGGAAACAGGTAGGAGATCTTGGATCCTTTAGTGACGATTCAAAATCTGATAATATGGATGATCCAAGCCCAAACTATCTGTTTTTCTCATTTGCTAAAGATCCCGTCTTCAATTCAGAGAATCATGATCAACAAATTCCTGACCAACAATAAGTTCCTGAACATTCTGATGATTCCCAACCACTACCTAATGATGGTACTGAGTTTGCGCAACCTGAGTCCGGAACATCATCTATCTCTGGTGATGCAGTTGATACTGGTAATCTTGATTACTTTATCAACTCACTGACTCAGGTTCCAAATTTCAATCCACATTCTTCTAGCCTACTGCATCAGCTCTCCAACTTGAATCAAACAAATCTGGATGTTAATGTTCAAGGTGATGAGAGAACAATAAGGAGTAAATCAGAACAAGCAAACATGTGCTTATACTCTTGTTTTCTTTCTCAAATTGTTCCTAAAAACATTACCGAAGCGTTAAAGGACAATGGTTGGATTGAGGCTATGCAAGAAGAATTACTACAATTCCGCAAACAAGAAGTGTGGAATCTGATGGATTTACCTGAAGGAGAAAATGCTATAGGCACAAAATGGTTGTTTAGGAATAAAACTGATGATCGAGGAATAGTCATTAGAAACAAAGCGAGACTAGTTGCACAAGGATACACACAAGAAGAAGGAATAGACTATGATGAAGTATTTGCTCCAGCTGCAAGACTTGAATCCATTCGTGTCTTCCTGCCTTATGCATCATTCATGAAATTCAAGGTGTATCAAATGGACGTAATAGTGCATTCTCATCCGGTCCAATCCCGTACGTGAAGCAACCTCCAGGTTTTGAGGATGCAGAATTTCCACATCGGGTGTACAAGCTTAGCAAAACTCTATATGGACTCCATCAAGCACCTAGAATCTGGTATGAGACATTGTCACAGCACTAAATCCAACATGGATACACGAGAGGGAAAATGGATTCAACTTTATTCATAAAGAAGGATGCTGATGATCTCTTATATGTGCAAGTGTACGTTGATGATATCATATTTGGTTCTATCAGTCAAAAATTGTGCAATGAATTTGAAAAAATATGAAGTCTCGATTTCAAATGAGTTTTATGGGAGAAATTAATTTCTTCCTTGGACTACAAGTTCAACAATCTGCAGATGGTATATTCATTAATCAAGAGAAGTTTGTTGACAAACTCTTAAAGAAATTTAAACTGCAAGATTGTCAGTCCATAAGAACGACAGCTGATGTAAACTCCAAGATTGAGCCTGATCCAAAAGGAAAAATCAGTTGACCAAACGTTATACAGATCTATGATTGGTTCTTTGATGTATCTTACTGCATCTAGATAAGACGTAATGTATGTTGTTTGTGTCTATGCCAGGTATCAATCAGACCTGAAAAAATCCCACTTAATTGCTGTCAAAAGGATATTCAGGTATCTCAAAGGTAAACCGACTTTAGGGCTATGATATCCTTACGAGGGAAACTTTGAGCTACATAGACATACAGATAGTGACTATGGAGGATGTTGTCATGATAGAAAATCTACAACGGGTAGTTGTCAGTTTCTAGGTCCACGATTAGTCTTATGGCAAGAAACAAATGAATGTCTCTATTTCAATTGCAGAAGTCGAGTACACAGCCGCTTTAGCAGGATGTTCTCAAATCTTTTGGTTATAAAACCAACTGCTGGATTATAGGTTCAATTTTCTTAAAACACCTATTTACATTGATAATACTGCTGCTAGGTTCATTACAACTAATCTAGTCCAACATTCAAAAACAAAACATATCAAGATTCGATATCATTTTCTCAGAGATAACTCAAAAAAAGGTTAATAATTTTGATTCAAATTGCAACTGAAAAATAGTTGACTGATCTATTTACTAAAGCCTTCTTACTAGGACGGTTTGAGTACTTAGAGGAAAACACAAAATTAAAGTTAACCATGTGTAAAACTGATTTCCAAGTTTTTCTTTCAGTTCTTTGAATCTTAACATATCAGAACCCTCCCTTATCCAAAAGGTCATAGTAAGAGAACCTGTCAAAGTTATTTGCCTGATTGTAGTTTGTGTGTGTGTGTTTTCTTTTTACAGAAAACCAAATACAAAAGTAGAAAACAAAAAATTAAAGATAAAAATATAAAACAAAAACTACAAAAATAGAGTCTTTCTTTGTTAATTCATTTTTTAGGAATGAATCTATTTTGCAACATGTGAGAAATGATAGTATATTAGTGAGATCGGTTACATACTTCACTCAACAATAAAGTCTGACATGATCACATATGATGTTTAGACAATCTCATGCTATTATACTGAAAAAGTAAATTTTGTGATTAAACTAAATCATTTATGCATGTATGTGTGTTCATTTGAGTACTTTTGAGCTGTATTAGCTTATCAGATTGATTGCTTGTAATGTTACAACACTCACACCTAATGGCGATATGACTAATCATGAGATCTGTTACAAGCATCATCTTACTTCTTTGTTATGAGCCATCATAGACCTGAAGTGATAAGATATCCTCTGTTGTAAGTGATTACAGACCTCGATATTCTCCTTTGATGCAAAAGATACCAATATGCACAACCCATTCAAATGTATGGTTAGAGTTGATCAAATGGTTATCCATGATCATTCTCTGCTAAATTAGCAACATGAACTCTGGTTATGCATATATGTAAGGTAATAAGTTGAGAATTTGTGCTTTCTTGCATGTCTTGATGATAGTTGATCTCTTTAAGTCTTTGTATGAGTCACATCATGTCATATCTAATGCTACCCTAATCAATCCAAGAATTGAAAAAGTAAGTAAGTTGATTCTCTTATCAAAAACACTCATTGTCTGTCCTTGGATCTTGTGTCTCCTTTGCTGTGGAATCACTGACCTGGAACACACTTGATCAGGATTTATTCATTGTCCATGACTATTCAAACTTTATTTTATTTTAATGTGCTGATCTTCGCTGATATGATCTCAATGCAGACAATGACTCTATCATAAATATTAGATTTTGATTCTACATTACTTTTGATTTTGTGCATGTTTTATGTGTGCAAGAAATTTAACAATGATAAGTGTGATCTTATTGTGACAACTTGGGGAACTTCTAAGTTTATTAAACTTAAAAGTTTAGGGGGAGTAATAAAAGTAAGAGTTTCTAAGAAAATCAAAATTAAAATGTTGAATGGAATGGATGAAGCTAAATGTTCAAAGTAGGTGTGTGTTTGATAGTGTAAAAAATTGATAATGACAAAATGAGCCTATAAAAATTTTCAAGTGGAAAAGCTTCTTGCAAATGTTGTAAATAAGACCAATTTGTTTAACTTTATGACTAAAATGAAGGGAAATTGAATTTTGAAATTTTAAATTAAAATAAAAGGGTTTAAAATGTCAAAAGTGAAAATTGAGGGTCAAAAATGTAAATTTTGGAAAAAATTCAAAATTCTAAAAATTGCTTGAATATTAGTACGTGAACAGTGCTAATAAGTCTAAACAGTGTTCAGGTGAAAGATGTGAAAAATATACAAGTGCATGGAAACTCATGCGCCTAAACCGTGGCCATAAGTCCAAGTAGGAGCATGATGAGATTTCAGAAATATTACAAGTGTTTGGACGTTTCACATATCTTCATGCACCTGAACAGTTGTCATACGTCTTGTATCACCTGGATATTTTATAGACGAGAAGGAAAAAATAAACGCGAATAAAATGGAGAAAATGCAATTTAGCCCAAGTTGAGGGGTTAAAAGTGTCAAAAGGACAAAAAGAATAAAAAGTTGGTGCATAAAGGAGATATGGCCACCCATAATCTCCTGCACACTTCATTTCATTCGGTTTTAAGGAGAGAAAGAGCAGAGAACTCGGGATTTTCTAGAGAGAAGAAGAAGACGAATCGAATTCAAGGTAAGAATTCGTAGTTTTGAGTTGTTCTTGGTTGGCCTATGCCTCGGTTATACGCTTATGTGTGTTTATATATGTTTGGGTGTGTGTTTGGTGGGTTGCAAGGTGTTAGAATCATCTGAGAAGCTCAAGTTGAAAATTTTAAACTTGAGAGCTGCCAAGGTGAGTTTCTAGAACCCCTTTTTAACATGTTTTAACTGATTTTGGGGTTGGAAATACAGTTAAGAATGTTTTTATAAAATGGGTCTTATTACCCGTATGTGTATGTATGAATGTATATGTGGGGGTGTAAATTTGGGTTTGATGTATGGTTATGTTCATATTATGACGCTTAGAATGTTAGTACTAAGCTTAGATCATGATACATGTTGGTTTGGGAACTGAATTATGTCGATTAGGTGAATGTTGGTTGCCCATGCGCCTAAATAGTGGCCCATGCACCCAACGGTCAATACTGCCTAAGTGTGCCCAACCGCCCAAAACCCCATGCGCCTAAATAGTAGCCAAGCGCCTAGAAAATTTGCCCAGAATGACTAAGTGTTAACCCATGCGCCTGAATGGTTTCCAAGCGCCCATAAGGCCCATGCGCCTAAGTATATATGATTGAAGTATAAGTTCCGGCGCCCACATAGTGGCAAAACGCCCAAACAGGGCTAAAACGCCCAAATAGTCCTCATGCGCCCAAACACTTAGAATTATTTCTGAATTTTTAGGAAAACTAGAATTTGTAGGGTTTGACCTGATTTGACCCATGGGCTATGATTACCCATTTTAAGCATGATTATGGGACAGTTTAGGGTTATAGTATGTATGATGGATGTATGGTATGCATAATGTATTATCTTTAAATAGTATTCAAACGTATTTATACTATATTATAAATACGTTAAATATTGTGTTATTACTTTATGTAGTATGACAAATGTATGAAAGAACGTAAAGAATAACATAACGAAGTGAAAGATAACAAAGATGAGAAGTAAAACTTAATGAATGAAAGAATGGCTTGCAAGCAAATAGAAAGGAGGTGCATGACCATGATGTCGTTAGCTCAACTGTGTGCGGTTTTAATAACCTGAAGGATGCATGCAGGGTCAATCATTGAGATTGACAAGACCTTTATGGTATGCCCTAGGTGACTGGGTCAGCTTCATGCACAACGTTTGTGAGTTATTTACCACAGGCCTAGCATCAGCTTCGTGCACAATGTTCGGGGTATTGCCAATTGGTCCAAATGATTGGGAGAGATGACTTGCCCTAGGTGACGGGGTTAGGTTCGTGCACAATGTTCATGATTTAATTACCATAGGCCAGCACCAACTTCGTGCACAATGTTCAAGGTATTGTTCATCGATCCGTATGAAAGTAAAAGAATGACGTAACGTACGAAAGAAAGTAAGAAAGTAAGAAAGTAAAAGAATGATGTAAAGCATGATACGAAAGTTTGAGAATGAAGGTAAAAGAATGATGTAATGTACGATACGAATGTATGAGAACGAAAGTAAGAGATAACATAAAGTACGAAACGAAAGAATTTATACGAAAGAGAACATTAATGAAAAGCATGAAATGAAAGTAAGTATATGAAAGAGAATGTAAATGAAATGGAATGAAAGTATGAATATGATAATGGAAGTTAACGATAGTATTATCTATTTGTACGTATGATGCTTGATCGCGTATGAAAGCAAAGAAGGGTTTTAACGAAAGTAAAGTATCTTATCTATAAAACTAGAACTCACTCAGCAACGTTGACTTTTATATATTTTCCAGTTTGCAGGTGAGAGTTGAGGATGGCACAGGGGCAGCTACTTGGCATTTTCGGGATGGCATCCATTAGTATAACAATGACGTTATTGTGATGTAATGCAAATTATGATATTTTGTAATGGTTAACTACATTGTATTACTTTGCAAAAGCTATCACTAATATATGAAATGGTTTTAATTAATTTTTGTTGTAATGTTTTAAATAAATGTATGATTTATGTGCGATGAATGACCAACTGTGAGGTGCCCGGGAACAGGGCCTTACAAGTTGGTATCAGAGCCAAAAATTTAAGTGAAATGGGTAAATATTTTCAAAAAAACCCTAAACTTAAACTGAGAATGGGATAAAGGGAAGGGATGCCAGTCCGAATAGCTATGTGCCATCACGTATTTTCTTTAATGTTAACTGGTATTATGTGCGCATGTTATTTGATCTGTTTGCCCTTAGTAGATTTAGATGCTGATGTAGTCAGGATAGGAAATGCTTGGGGTATGAAGAGTAAAGTAAGTGGCTAATCACAACTGGATACTATAATTAGGGACTTACTATACTTGACATAGACCGAGCTATTACTTTGAATGACCGTGTTAGTATTTGAATCTTATAGTGTGTTAGAGGATGGCTGGAGGTAGATCTTCTAAGGCTTCACGAGGCGGAGTACATGGTGGACGTGGTGCTGGACCATGGGTCACAAGAGGAAGGCCCAGGGTTGAAAAGGTGACCCATGAGGAGCCTGAGACCCCTCATCCAGAAGGTGGTGATGAGAGTGCTAATTTGAGAGTCTCACTAAAAGAGGTCATGGTGGAGGAGGTTCATCAGGTCATGCAGACAATCTTGCCATCTATGGTGATCGAAGTGATTAAAGCTGTTAGGGAAGGAGAGAGGAAGGAAAGAAGAGGACCTACGGAGGAGGGGGAGCAACCCAAGACCGAGACGGTTATCCCTATTGACGAAGAGGAGGAAGAAGAGCCCATGCCTAAGGCAATATAAGGCTATAATTATAGGGCATTCCAAAGATGCAAGCCCCCTACCTTTGATGGTAATGGCACTGCTGCTGCTGCTCACCGATGGGTGAGAGAGATGGAGGCCGTCCTTTGAATCAGCGAGGTGCCGAGAAGACTAGAAGGTGAACTTTTCCACTCACTCGTTTGCGGACTCGGCCTTATGCTGGTGGGACAATATTGTCCAGGCCGAGGGCAGTAGAGCGATTGGCAGAATGAGGTGGAGCGAGCTGAAGAAGTTGGTGATCGAGGAGTTCTGTCCTCATCGGGAGTTGGATAAGGTGGAGGGAGTGTTCCTGCAACTAAAGGCAGGAACCATGACACATCAACAGGACACCACCAAGTTTAACGAGTTGACACGACTGGTTCCGGATCAGGTGACGCCCTGTCACGAAAGATCAAAAGATACTTTCAGGGCTTGCCGGTGGATATCCGCAGGCACATGATTGCCGCCCGACCGAGTACGTTTAGGTCGGTGGTTGATTTGGCTAGAAGATTGTATGATGAGAGGGAGGTGATGGTGGTTGAGGGGAAGAAGACTGGTGGTGATGACCGGAACTGGAACAGGAGACAGTTTAGGTGTGGTGGCTTTACCCCAAATAAGAAGAAAGCGAGGGTGATGATTGACGGGTGGTTGCAACAGGCTTGGGGACGAAGAAATGCGGTAAGTGTAAGAAGGAGCACGCTGGTGAGTGCAGGCTAGGGCTTAATGTTTGTTTCAAGTACGGGAAGCCTGGCCGCGTCTCTAGAGATTGCAGAGTAGCGAGGTGCTACAATTGTGGTGAAGTAAGCCACCTGAGCAGGGAGTGCAAGAAACCGAGGGCAGAGAGTTCTGGAGCAGGGAAGAAGACTGGAACTGATGTGCAAAGGGCAAGCGCCAAGGCATTCACATGACCAGGGAGGAGGCTAGGACGGACCCCGATGTCGTGCCAGGTACGTTTCAAGTAAACTAAACTCTTCCTTCTATGTTATTTGATTCTGGTGCTAGTAGGTGTTTTATTTCTGCTGCTTTCTGTGCTAATTTGCCAGATAGTAGTAGATGTATTGATGAGCCCTTTGATGTAGAAACTGCCATAGGTAAGTCTACCAGAATTTTTGACTTGATTGATGGTTATGATATAGAACTAGAAGGTCATAAGTTTTGTTCTAGACTATTTATGATGACCTTAAGTGGGTTTGATGTAGTACTAGGAATGGATTGGTTAGCGGACTACGAGGCGAACATTGTGTGTTGCAAGAAGACGATTAGACTGACAGCGCCCGACGAGAGTTCGGTGACGATATACGGTGATCGAGTTACAACGATTCCGAAGGTGATTTCGATGTCAATGGCGGGAAAGTGCATGAGGTGTGGATGTAGTGCCTCTTTGGCCTACGTGAAGGATGTGGACACGTCAACACCACAATTGTCCGATGTACCGGTGGTGTGTGACTTTTCCGATGTGTTTCCAGAGGATTTATCAGGTGTGCCACCTGATAATGAAATCGAGGTTCAAATTGACTTGATACCCAGTGCTCAGCCTGTAGCTAAGGCACCATATCGGTTGGCTCCGACTGAGATGAAGGAATTGATGGAGCAACTACAGGAGTTGCTTGATAAGGGTTTTATCAGACCGAGTATCTCTCCTTAGGGTGCTCCGGTCTTGTTTGTAAAGAAGAAGGACGGTAGCATGAGGATGTGTATCGACTACTGTGAGTTAAACAAGTTGACGGTGAAGAATCGATATCCATTACCAAGGATTGACGACTTGTTTGATCAGCTGCAAGGTGCCAGTTGGTTCTCGAGGATAGATCTTCGATCTGGTTACCATCAGCTGAAGGTGAAGGAGCAGGATATCCCTAAGACAGCTTTTCGCACGCGTTATCAACACTACGAGTTTCTCGTTATGTCTTTCGGTTTAACTAACGCGCCACCTGCTTTTATGGATTTGATGAACCGGGTGTGTTGGCCAATGTTAGATAAATCAGTGATTGTGTTTTTTGATGATATCCTGATTTATTCGAGAAGTGAGGAAGAACATGCCGACTACGTACGCGAAGTATTGGAGACATTGAGAAAGGAAAAGCTGTATGCTAAGTTCTCCAAGTGCATGTTCTGGTTGCGCGAAGTTTAGTTCTTGGGTCATGTGGTAAATCCCGAGGGGATTATGGTAGACCCGGTAAAAGTGGAGGCGGTGATGCGATGGAAGTCTTCAAAGACGCTATCCGAGATCCGTAGCTTCTTGGGGTTGGCGGGATATTATCAAAGATTCATCAAAGACTTTTCCACGATAGCTTCTCTGTTGACTAAGCTGACTCGCAAGGATGTGAAGTTTGTATGCGGTCAGGATCAAGAGAAGGCTTTTGAGGAGTTAAAGATGAGGTTGAAACAAGCTCCTATCTTGTCGTTACCCAAAGGAAGCGAGGATTTGGTAGTCTATTCGGATGCTTCTTGCCCGGGGTTGGGTTGCGTGTTGATGCAAAGAGGGAAGGTTATAGCCTACGCCTCCCGACAGTTGAAAGTTCATTAGGTTAATTGTCCTACACATGACTTGGAGCTAGCAGCTGTGGTTTTTGCCTTGAAGATTTGGCGGCACTACTTATACGGGACGAAGTGCACAATCTTCACTGACCATAAAAGCTTTAAGTATATCTTCGAACAGAAAGATTGGAATATGAGGCAGAGGTGATGGTTAGAGCTCATAAAGGTTTACGATTGCAAGATCCATTACCATCCGGGCAATGCCAACGTGGTGGCAGATGCCCTTAGGTGAAAGGTAAGACCCAAGCCGATTTGGGTGAAGGCTTATCAGTTGATTATGACCTCTGACGTAATGATGCAGGTCAAGGAGTTTCAAGACGAGGCTTTCAAAGAAGATCATCTTAACTCTGAAAGAATGAAAGGCCTAGTCGCAGAGTTGGGTGAGAACACTCTCGGTGTTAGAGCCCGATCTGGACGGATGTGGATTCCTTGTTATGGGGATCTACGTGGAAAGATCATGGACGAGGCTTATAAGAGTCAATACTCCATTCATGTCGGTGCTACCAAGATGTACCATGATATGAAGAAGGATTATTGGTGGCCGGGTATGAAGCGTGACGTAGCGGAATACGTCAGTAAGTGCCTTACTTGTTTGCAAGTAAAGGCGGAGCATCAGAAGCCGTACTGGAAAATCCAACCTTTTGATATACCCGAGTGGAAGTGGGAGCATATCACCATGGACTTTATTACAAAATTAGCGCGTACCCCGCGAGGGTATGATGCCATATGGGTGATAGTTGATCGTTTGACGAAGAGTGCTCACTTCCTACCGATCCGAGAGACATATTCCTCTGAGAGACTCACGGATTTATTCATCAAGGAGATTGTAGCACGTCATGGCATACCGATGTCTATTGTATCTGATCATGACACTCGGTTTACATCAAAGTTTTCGAAGAAATTCCACGATGCGATGGGGATGAGGCTACACATCAGTACGACTTATCATCCTCAGACGGACGGTCAGTCTGAGAGGACGATCCAGACACTTGAGGATATGCTCTGAGTATGTGTGATCGATTTTGGAAGAAGTTGGGATGATCATTTTCCATTAGCAGAATTCTTGTACAACAACAGTTATCATGCCAGCATTGGCATGCCACCATACGAGATACAACATGGTAGGAGATGTAAGACACCCGTTTGTTGGGGTGATATTGGTCGGAAGGAGTTGGGAAGTATTGTGGTGATTGCAGCTAAGACTGAGAAATTAGAAAGGATCAAAGCCTTTATGAAGGCAGCTAAGGATAGACAGAAGTCGTATGCTGATACGAGACGTAGACCGATTGAGTTCCAGGTGGATGATAGGGTTATGTTGAAAGTCTCATCTTGGAAGGGTATCATCCAGTTCAAAAAGCAGGGCAAGTTGAGCCTGAGGTACATAGGGTCTTTCTGAATCATTGCTCGAGTAGGAGAGGTGGCCTATAGGTTAGAACTACCCGGTGAGTTAAGTGGAATTCACCCGACATTCCATGTGTCTCATCTGCGGAAGTGTTTGGCAGACGAGGATATAGTCGTACCACTGGAAGATATCAAAGTAGATGAACGGCTCAACTATGTGGGGCAACTAGTGGCGATCATTGATCGTAAAGAGAAGAGGTTAAGGAATAAAGTGGTTCCTCTTGTGCGTATACAGTGGAAGCACAGGAAGGGATCCGAGTCTACGTGGGAGACTGAAAAAGAAATGAGGAAACATTACCCATATATGTTTGAGGAATAACAGGTCTCGGGGATGAAACCTATATAAGGGGGGTGGACTTGTAACATTCGGATATTTTATAGATGAGAAGGAAAGAATAAAGGCGAATAAAAAGGAGAAAATGCAATTTAACCCAAGTTGAGGGGTTAAAAGTGTCAAAAGGACAAAAAGAATAAAAAGTTAATGCATAAAGGAGATATGGCCGCCAATAATCTCCTGCTCACTTCATTTCATTCGGTTTTAGAGAGAGAAAGAGCAGAGAATTCGGGATTTTCTATAGAGAAGAAGAAGAAGAATTCGAATTCAAGGTAAGAATTCTTAGTTTTGAGTTGTTCTTGGTCGGCCTATGCCTCGGTTATATGCTTATGTGTGTTTATATGTGTTCGGGTGTGTGTTTGGTGGGTTTCTAGGTGTTAGAATCATCTGAGAAGCTCAAGTTGAAGAATTTATACTTGAGAGTAGCCAAGGCGAGTTTCTAGAACCTCTTTTTAACATGTTTTAACCAATTTATGGGTCTTATTACTCGTATGTGTATGTATGAATATGTATGTGGGTGGGTGTAAATTTGGGTTTGATTTATGGTTATGTTCATATATGATGCTTAGAATGTTAGTACTAAGCTTAGATCATGATACATGTTGGTTTGGGAACTGAATTATGTTGATTAGGTGAATGTTGGTTGCCTATGCGCCTAAATAATGGCCCATGCGCCCGACGGTCAAAACTGCCCAAGTGTGCCCAACCGCCCAAAACCCCATGAGCCTAAATAGTAGCCAAGCAGCTGGAAAATTTGCCCAGGATGACTAAGTGTTAACCCATGCGCCTAAATAGTGTCCAAGCGCCCATAAGGCCCATGCGCCTAAGTATATATGATTTAAGTATAAGTTCAGGCGCCCACATAGTGGCAAAACGCCCAAACAGGGCTGAAACGCCCAAATAGTCCTCATGCACCCAAACACTTAGAATTATTTCTGAATTTTTAGGAAAACCAGAATTTGTAGGGTTTGACCTGATTTGACCCATGGGCTATGATTACCCATTTTAAGCATGATTATGGGGCGGTTTAGGGTTATAGTACGTATGATGGATGTATGGTATGCATAATGTGTTATCTTTTAATAGTATTCAAACGTATTTATACTATATTATAAAATATGTTAAATATTGTGTTATTACTTTACGTAGTATGACAAATGTATGAAAGAACGTAAAGAATAACGTAACGAATTGAAAGATAACAAAGATGAGAAGTAAAACTTAATGAATGAAAGAATGGCTTGCAAGTAAATAGAAAGGAGGTGCACGACCATGATGTCGTTAGCTCAACTGTGTGCGGTTTTAATAACCCGAAGGATGCATGGAGGGTCAATCATTAAGATTGACAAGACCTTTATGGTACGCCTTAGGTGACTGGGTCAGCTTCTTGCACAACGTTCGTAAGCTATTTACCACAGCCCCAACATCAGCTTCGTGGACAATGTTCGGGGTATTGCCAATTGGTCCGAATGAAAGGTAGAGATGACTTGTCCTCGGTGACTGGGTCAGCTTCGTGCACAATGTTCGTGATTTAATTACCACAGGCCCAGCACCAGCTTTGTGCACAATGTTCGGGGTATTGTTCATCGATCCGTATGAAAGTAAAAGAATGAAGTAACGTACGAAAGAAAGTAAGAAAGTAAGAAAATAAAAGAATGATGTAAAGTACGATACGAAAGTATGAGATAACGTAATGAAAAGCATGAAATAAAAGTAAGTATATGAAAGAGAATGTAAATGAAATGGAATGAAAGTATTAATATGATAATGGAAGATAACGATAGTATTATCTATTTGTACGTATGATGCTTGATCGCGTATGAAAGCAAAGAAGTGTTTTAACGAAAGTAAAGTATTTTATCCATAAAAGTAGAACTCACTTAATAATGCTGACTTTTATGTATTTTCCAGTTGGCAGGTGAGAGTTGCTGAGGATGGCACGGGGGCAGCTACTTGGCATTTTTGGGATGGCATCCATTAGTATAACAATGACGTTTTTGTGATGTAATGCAAATTATGATATTTTGTAATGGTTCACTACATTGTATTACTTTGCAAAAGCTGTCATTAATATATGAAATGGTTTTAATTAATTTCCGCTGCAATGTTTTAAATAAATGTATGATTTATGTGCGATGAATGACCAACTGTGAGGTACCCGGGAACGGGGCCTTACACGTCTGAGAAAATTGATTTAAGTGTTGGGCGTTTCAACATTCTCATGCGCCTACACAGCACCAGACGTATCAAGTGAAAAATTTACAAAGTGTTGGGCGGTTCATATAGACTCATGCGGCTGAACAGTGCAAAAGCGCCTAAACAGTGCTTATGCGGCTGAACAGTTCTCATGCGCCTAACCTCATACGCCCATACAGTGCTCATGCGTCTAGAATTTTTCACTTAGTATATAAACAACACTTCTTATTTTTCACTCATTCACAATCTCAGAACCCCTGAACTCATACGACACTCGTTTCACCCATTACACTTAACCTTTTCGTCTGTTTCTGAAATTTCATAATCAAAAGGGTGTATATTTGATTGACAAAATTAAGTTCATTGTTAAAATCATTTCATTACAAGTTACTAATTCATAATCAGTTGGACGTTTCGAATCAGTTTAGGCGTTTTTAACCCTAAAAATTTGAAAAAATTGGAATAGATGCATTAAAATGAAACTAAGAACTTAAATTGATCTTAGATTGTTAATATACACTGAATTTCGAACAGTTTGATATTTGGAACAGTTGATTTCATGAACATTGATTGAAAAGTGTTCTTCATCAGTCCAAAGGATGAAGATGAACAGATTCAAAATTTTGAAATTTTTTTTAATAAAAAAATAAAAATTCATAAAAACTAAATTGATAAATAACTTTGATAAAATGATAAGTGAGTTAGTGTGTTTTAAAACAATCATACAACAATATATATTTAATATGATTTGGACAGAATTTTAAAAATTCTAGAAAATGATTAAGTACAAGTTGATGTAAAGCCAAAATAAGTGTTTAAAACATAATAATTCATTAAAATTTAATTCAAAGTTTGATCAAATCAAAGAAATCAAAGTATCTAAAGTTTTTGTATTTATTTGTGTAGATGGATGGATGAATTAAAATTCGAACCAAAGCATAATGTAGCTGCTTATCTAGATGAAGAAGTTAGAGAAGCAGCTGGTTATGAAGAGATTATAAGATTTCTACTAAGAACAAAATATGTGTATGCCATGTGTGCATGACCAGTTATTAATGCCAGATTGATAAAGAGACTCTGGAGAACAACTGATATAGAGAGAGATGATGAAGGAAACAAAGTTCTAAGAGCATTTATAACCAATGATAGAATGATTGAGGTTTCTGAGCAAGCAATCAGAGAAGCTCTCAGACTTGGAGAAAATGAGCCTCAAGATCTAGCAGAGTATACATTTAATGAATGTAGAGAGGTCTTTATGATGATGGGTCACCCTGACAACTTCCCTAAGAAAGAATTTTTCAGGGCAAGGGTGTATAATCATTGGAAATTACTCTGTCACATATTCCAACATTGCATGTCCAAGAGAAGTGTAGGATAGGACTCATTCCCAGTGGATATTGCATCTCCTATCATTTCCTTAGCCACAAACAGAAGATTTAACATGATTAAGTGGATTACGAATGGATTCATCTACAATCTAGAGAGAGGAAAAAGGAATAAGTATTTGATGTATCCTAGATTCCTTCAGTTGATTATCAATGAAGATCATCCAGATCTATATGTACATGGAGTAGAAGGTGATAGACTTGAACTTGAACACACGTCAGAGATTGTGTACAAGAGATTACTAGTTATTATTAGAGCTCCAAATGTTCCCTTATTTGATTATATGAGGAATGTTGCAATGGATGAGGTTGATATTCATCAACAACATTTTCATTTGACTGAGGAGGAACCAATCGATCCAAATGACATGATTGAGGATGTTGTTGAAGAGATCATTGAAGATGATGATGAAAGTGATAAAGATGATGATGAAAGTGATGATGATGAAGAAGCTGATGAAAGTTCATTAGATGATAGTGATGATGATGGTGCTGATGGTGCAACTAAGGCAAATCAAGGAGATAATAGTGAAGCTACTAAGTCTGATCATGTTGTTGAGGCACATGAGATTGGTGAAGAAACTACTGAAGAACCAATGACTGAAGCTCAAGGTGCTGAAGAAGCTGAGGCTAATGTGCAAAATCAAACATTTGATTTTTATTTTATGGAAGCTATGTTATCTGAGCTTGTTTTTCAAAGCTCAACTCCTATTGAATCTGAAAACACTCCAGTTATTACAGCATAAATTATGTCTGTACAGACTGATGATATCATTGATGTTGATGAGATAGAAAAGCTAAAAGAAATCAACATGACTCAAGAAAAAGAAATAGTTGAGTTGAAAAATGAAAACTTGATGCTCAAAGAAGTTATTAAAATAAAGGATGTTGAGATGGTTAGTATGGTGAATGATAAAAATGAGATCATGAAGACTTTTGATGTAATGATCAGAGATTATGATGTAATGGAAGAAAAATTTAAAAAGCTGACTGAAGAAAATGAAATGATGAAAGAAGAGTTGGAAAAATTAAAGGAAACTCAAAAGGTTGATTCACCTGAGATTGAGATTGTATCTGAAATCAATCCAATTAACATTGAAGAAACTCCTGCTGTAGACAAGGGTAAAAGGAAGCTAGATGAAATAGATGAGTCAGTTTTACCTGAGTCTTGATCTAAAATTCAAAAGCTTACTGAAGTTCAGGAGGAAGGTGAGAAGTATGTGCAAGAGACTATTGAAGCACTAGATGATATTGAAGAAGAATTTAATAATGACTGCTATGATGAGGTGCTGGAAGATGAAGACATTGATAAAGCAAACCTTGAACAAGACTTCACTATAGTGGAAACAGCTCAAGATGAAGTACCAGTTGATTTTGAAGATAGATACAATTTCTTGGTGAAAATGAAGTATAACCGAGCGTTCCTGGATGGACAGACTATGACGCAGATAAACGAAGAGTATGAAAAGTGTATAACTGCAGAGTTAGTAGCCCCAGTGGATCCAAATGAAATTATGGTGGAGCATGGTGAATGAAATCGATTGGAAGAGAGCATTAATGTTGAAGAAATGCCAAGCTCAGAACTTCACTATCTGGATCCTGATGACATGAGCATTTTAGCGTTGAGATCATGGCTACAAGCCAGAAATTATCCATGGAATATACTGAAGAGACTCCAAGGTGAATCTTTAAGGAACCTTGTTAGAAGCTTTCAAGTTACTGAGAAACAATCTAACAAGATGATTATACTGGATGCTGATAATCCTCAATATCTTGAGATAACCAAGAGGACAAGAATGTTAAAACCACAAGAAATCTGGTCAATGGCACAAAAGACAAATGTGTATGAGCGAAGGAAAGAGCTTATGAGGATGTTTCCTGAGATAGAGAAACAAGCTACAAAGTTTCTCTTGATCAGAAACAACTATTCAACAAAGCCAGATCGACTGGAGACTTGGTGAGGAATGTATTGCAAAAAGGACAATTAATATCTGAGCTGCTGAATGCTATGATTGCTCCTGATTCTACCAACCAAGTTAAGATTGTTGCATGGAAGTACGATGAGATATTCGATGTCTTCCTGATTAACGAGTAAAGGTTGTGTGTGATGTATAGCACTTTTACTCGAGCATCATAAAGCTCCCAGTTCAAGACCTAAAGGAGTTGAATAAACTACCTTTAACCAATCTAACTGGAGCTAAGCGTGGTGATATGTTTGTGGATCTATTAAACAGAGGGATAACAAGATCAAGTGATTTCTTTGAAACGAGATGCTCGCGGGAAGATAAGGAGTACTTTGCTACTTTGAAGAAGAATAGAAAGATTAAAGGAAAACAATAAGAAGATGAGCACTTCTTGATTGAATTTTGTGATAATTATTTTGAAAAAGTAACTACTCTAGGATTGAAAGTTATCGAGGGGACACAGAAGTCAAAACCAATCCTACGATGGTTCTATAACACTGACACGCTTGAGCTCAAGTTAGTCCAAAATCTCGTGAACTGGGACGAGGATATGATTACACTGTTTGGAGTGTTTGAGCTTAAACTGTTACATCCAAGCTATATCTCTTTCCTATCAGTCCAAAAGTTTGAAAGAGTATCTCCTAAAATTGTAGAAAATGATAACAAAATAGTTTATGTCAATCATTAAAGTGATGAATGCTGCAATGGAGAGAATCTTACTAAGGAAAGCTTTAGCTTATGCCAACATAGTAAAAAAAGACATTAAAGAGATTGAGTTTATGAGAATATCCAGTAAAGGAGTGTTAGAAGTATATTCAAAAGGTAGTTCAAAACCTATTGAGTTGTATGCTAACATTGATATTACAGGATTATCTAAAGATACACTTGAAGTGATGAGCAAAATGGAGATATAGACAAACGAGGCAAAGCCTGAACAACGTGTGTTAGCAGGCAAGTTCAAATATGCTATTGCTAAAGTCTTAAAAGAACAAGAGCTATACAAGGAGAAGCGAACGGTTAAAATCAAAAAGGAACCTGAAGATTATTTGAAGCTTGAAGATGGATGAAAAAAAGAAAGAGGAATGAAGACAAAAAGAAGATAGAAGACTAGAGCAGAGAAGCCTGAATCACGGAAGATTGAAGCTGAGAAGATAAAGAAAAAGAGAAAGAAGACTGAAGATTACTGAAGACTGAAGACCATGTAAATCTTAGGGGGAGTATTGTTAGTACCTCTGAAAGATTAACATGTTGTCTTTAATTGTCTTTGTATTTTTGTTTTTGCAATAGTATAGGGACTTATGTGTAATACATGTTCCTTTAGTTTCTTTGATTAGTATAAATAGGATTATATGTATTGTGTTGATATAGACGTTTGAACTTTTCTCTCAATTGTACATTGTAATCCTTACAACTATCAATAGAAACTGTTTTGAATTTTTTCAATTGTTGATTACTTTGTTCATATAATTGATAATTGCTTAATCATAACATAGAATCGATCCATTTGAACCTATCATGTATATTGATGAAAGCACTGATAACTTTCTCTATGACTTAGACTGTATCTGTCTAGATGATCTAGAGTACATGGAGATATTCCATCAGATAGCTCTTCTCACTCACAGGGCCAAGAAGTTTTACAAGAGGACAGGTAGAAAGTTTCCCAGCAATGCAACAAGTAGAAAGTTTGGACTGGGTAAAAGAAGGTAAAGTGTTGTAACTGTAACCAAATGGGATACTTTGCTAGGGAGTGCAGAGCACCAAGGACAAATGGTGGCCAAACATAAACCAGACCAAACTACATTGATGGAGCTACACACACTGAGAAGCCAAAGCAGCAAGCTGTAGTTACTTTTGAAGAAGGAGGCTTTGACTGGAGCTTTTAGGTTGAAGATGTTTCTCCAAACCAAGCACTGATGGCTAACCTTGAAGAAGCCAAGCACTGATTGCTAAAGCAAATAGATGTAGGTCCTATAACTAGGAAATGAGATCTGATCTTGAGTCCTTGAATATCTTAAAAGCTCATTTTAAAAGAGCTTAAAATGATTATAAACTTACAATAGAAGATCTAGAGAAAAGAATTTCAACTCTTAAGTATGAACACACAAACTATAGGACTCAAATCAAATACCTCATTACTAAGTAAACTGAATGCTAGGCTGAGCTTGTAATCAGCAAAGCCAAGACAGAAAAATCTGTTCTTGAAGAAGAGACCTTCAATAACATTTTATCCTCATCCTTTCATACAAAGATTTGTGATCTACTAAGATAGCTCCTCCACATACACTACTTTCTGTCAGATCTCCAAGGTGTGAAACTCATCAAGATGAGCTTTTCCTCATAGACCCCATTCAAGAAGAGGATGAAAGTAAAGATGAGATAGTGAAAGATGTATCTGAAGTGAGTGGAGAATATCATCCTAAGAAGGGTTATTATTCTCCTGAGGAGAGGAAAGAACTAGGGATAACCAAGTCCAAAAGGAAGAACTTGATCAGAGCAGCCAAGAGAAAGTCAAAGAAGGCTCAAGAGATCTAGGCCACCTTCAACTCTAAGTAGAAATAAGTCTTTATCTCTGCAAGATTTGAAATGGTGAATACCAAAGACTCAACTATGGACTCTAGTACCAGGAGTCCTAGTTCATATCCAACTCATCCCTATGAAGAAAAGAAGGCTGATCAAATATGCACCACTGCTGCACAGCTTGAACCATCAAGTTCCAAAAGCAAGCCTCACCCTAAGAAGCATGCTACATCATCTGTGAAGATGAAGATGGAATCAGAAAATGATCAACCTCAGCCCTATACTCAAAAGAAGACTCTCAGAAGGAAGCCAACTGAATGAATCATGTGTGGTAGTACATCTCATCTTACTAAAGGTTGCATCAACAATCCCAAAGGTACTATCCACATGACTAAGAAGAAAACTTTAAGAAGAAGAAGAAGATAGCTTCGGAAGGAAAATTTGTTCCTTCAGGAAGCTCCAAAGTGAAGAAGAAGACAAGTGAATACTTGCCTTCGAAAGAAAATTTGGTCTCCAAAGAAAGGAATGCTTCCGAAGCACTAAAGTCTACTATAGTGGATGCAAGATCTTCCAAAATTCCAGTCTCCAAAACTTTCAAAGTTGTCAAAACTTCTGAAGTATTGAAGGTCAAGTCTAATCTTCCAAAGATGGTGTGGAAGATAAAGAAGACCATGTGACTGGTAGTTTTTCATTAACAACAGTAGATGATCCTCAGAACTTATATGATGAATTACTATTGCCTTGTTTTCAGTTCACTTTGATAAGCCCAAGACCAACAAGGCTATGTAACTAACCATCTCCTTTTGTGTAAGAACAACTAAAGACCAAAGGAAATGTATGGATCATTGATACTGACTATTCTAGGCACATGACAGGCAATGGCTCTTTACTTCAAAACTTTGAGAAAATTGATGGATGGCAAGTTGGTTTTGGTAGCGATTAAGGTGGTTACATTACTGTAAGGGGCCGGGTCATAAATGATAAGCTCGACATTAAGAAGGTAAACATTGTCAAGGAGCTTGGGTACAAACTACTGAGTGTATCCTAATTCTATGATCAAAGACACACCATGCTCTTTACTAAGCATGAGTGCATTATTCTATAGCCTAGGGTGGTCATCCCTTAACAGCATATCCTGCTCAGAGCCCCCAGGATAGGAAACATGTACAAGATGGATTTACAGGAAATATCCCATTCAGGACGAGTTTCTTGCTTTCTATCTAAAGCAAATAGTGATGAGTCTTTACCCTGGCATAAAAGAATGTGCCGTCTAAAATTAAAAAATATAAATAAATTAATTAAGAATGATTTGGTAACTGGAATGTCAAAGAAAGAGTTTACAATTGATGACCATTGTATTGCATGTCTGAAAGGAAAGCAACACAAAGTGTCTCACAAGCCAAAGGAAATGAACTCCATCACTACACCCCTACACTTATTACATATGGATCTCTTTGGCCTGATGATGCGTGTGGATAGTATATATATTTTGATAATGGTTTTTCACACAAATTCAGTTTTAAATGGTTATTACTAATACTAACTACACACACAAAAGGCAAGTGTACCTATCGTGAGGTAATATAGTTTTGGTAAGAACCGAGTATCAATCCGTGGACACACTAAGCCTACTCAACAACCCTCATAATTGACTATCAGTTTTGATTTAGAAAATGATAAGTTAAACAAAATAACAATAAATAAAGATAGATAAAGATAGATTGAGACTTTTGGTGATTCTATCAGTGAAGTAAGGCTGTTATCCTAATTTAGATTACACTTATGCAACTATGATGAATTGGTGGTGTGATTAAAGATATTGAATAAAGTAATTGTGTTAACGTTTATAAAGATGAGCTGGCACGATTTCTCGTCTATCCGCTCCGTAGTGACCAGGACCAACACAGGTTGAGATTTACTGTTTAGGTCAAGGCCCTAGTGATGTAGGTAAATCTTTTGTGTCCTTTTCGACATACGATTTCTGAAAACATAAATTAATGTAAGAAGAGAGTTGATCAAGTTCTATTCTAACATACCATTAATTTTAGAAAACCATAACAATTACTGTAGATTTCTCAGACTAATAAAAGGGAACCCTTAGATGATCAGAAAGTTAAGGTCTTATGATTTCTAATAACCATCTCTAGTTAATTAGCCATAGTTGTTATGAATAAAAGTTGATCATACGTTTTTTAACCGTGTATGACAATCACAATTACAAACAATAAACTTATAACCCCCCGTTCAAAAGTAGGTGCTACCCATCGAAAGTTTTCCCAAGACCACCATAACATTAACACAATATTTATCACCCCATTAGTTCATCACAAATTACATAAGGTTTCACTAAATTAGGATAACAAATGAAGTTTAGCTCATAATGAGCTTGAACATAACAACAAAGATAGAAGATAGTAGTGAAATCATTGATAAATTAGAACAATCAAACCGGTGATTCACTATGGATAATGTTAAACGATCCCGAGCTTCTTCTAAGTGTTGATTGGACCTCCAAAACCTTCTAAGGACCTCCAAAGGCTGGGTTCCCGAGAGGGAACACCAGCACTTCACCTCCCAAAAGTTTAAAGTTGCAAATGAAGTCCTATTTATAGGCTTTCTGGAGTGTTTAAGCACGACCACGTGCCTTAAAAGGCATGGCCCCGTGATAGTACAATGTACGTAAAAGTTAGTCGGCTCCAACGCTCAGAGGTTGTCGGGCACGGCCCCGTGACAAATGGGGCACGGCCCCGTGATAGGGGAAATCACGGCCCCGTGCCTCTTGGGGCACGCCCCCGTGCCTCGGGTCGGGGAACCGTACTTTTTGTCATGTCGGACCACCAAACACGGGGGTGTGTTGATTTAAGCACGGGGGTGTGTTTCAGGCTGGGCATGGGGGCGTGCCTCATGAAGCACGGCCCCATGCTTGAATTCCAAAACTTGGTTTTCTTCATTTTCTTCTTATTTATACTCCTTTTGTTCATCTTGGTCTTTTCCAAGCCTGAAAACACAATATGAACGATTTAGGTATGAAATCATCATTTTCAGTAAGAGTTTATAGAATAATTGATGTGCAATTGATATGTTTTATATGTATAATTTGAAGCACATCAAATATCCCCACACTTAAACTTTGCTTGTCCTCAAGCAAAATCACTCAAAATAGCAACACCACCAAAAACCAAATAAATCAAGATATAAATATGTCTTTCGAGAACTATACAAGCAAACTTGGTTTACCCAAATATAAACAATTAAGCACATGTGGAATGATATCCTTTCAAGCAATAGAATGGTTTGCAAATATTTTTAACATGTAAAACTTCACACATCTCACAAGGTGCACTCACACTCGGCTATATATATGGAATCATACATAAGATGAAGTATGACTAATACGCTCAATTGCCTAGTATGAATACATGTGAAATCATATGCTTGGTAAGGGATCAAATCTACACCTATGTTAGGTATTTACTTGCATAAATCATTAGGTCTTTGATGGGTTGTAATTTGGTTCAGGTTTAGGGTATGGATTATTTGGGCAAAAAGTGGCTAAATGCTAAAGACGATGATCTTGGCTTATTTGATTGATATAAACTAACAGGAAAGTAATAAAAATGTTTCCGCATACAATACTCAAGCTGCAAAGGATATACAAACTCAAGGACTCGTTTATGGTCAGATTGTCAAGACCGTATTTGCATTTTCAAAAACTGCACCTCCTCTTTAACCCGAAGATATACATAGCTATCCTTTTTTAAGGGTCGTTCGGCTCGGAGCCTAAAAGCACCCAACGGATTCGGATGTCGAATTTTTGGATTCGGTTTGGCTTTTGCTGCATTTTCCTTCGTGAAAACAGTTCTCCACAAGTTGGGCATTTTTCATATCATTTTTTTCCTTTCTTGATCAAATATTTTGAAATAACACAAAATGACGGAACTAGTTTTCTTCTTCCTTCTTTTTTTCTCTCTTTTTTTTCTCTCTTTTTTTTCTTCTTTTTTTCTTTTTTTATTCTTTTTTTTTTCTTTTTTTTCTTTTTTTTTTGAAATAAGCCAAAGCATGTCTTTATCGAAGAAGGGTTTTGTTCAAGGCTTTTTGGTTTAGTGACTTCATGGTTCGGGTGATTAAAAATGAAAAACCTTTAAGCTCAACGGGGCTAACTAGGGATAATGTTTGGGTAAGGATATTTGAAAATGGTAGAGGCTCGAATGTCGGGTTTTCCTAATTGCCTAAATCATTTTTATGCAAGAAACACTTATAAGATTTTGAAATGCATACCCAAAACAAGTTCTAATTCACACGCCATATAAGGCACCCTCGATATATCCATAATGAAAGCAAAAATACGTAAATGCAAAAGCTTGTTTAAGGCTCAAAAATAAGCTCACACATAGGATGGAATTGGGTATAAGTGTTTCGTTTTACATGTTTGAATATTTTCACCAACTCTTTTTGCTTTTCAAGATATCACAAAAAACATTTTTAAGGTTATTTGGGTTTACTTTATTTGCTTATTTATTTCTCGAAAACATATATTTATATTTTGTTTTATCAAAAATTATTTCATGTTTCCTGTGTTGTTGCCACAAACATTAAAACTAGAGTGACTTTTTGCAAAAGATTTAATTATAACTTGGACCTATTTATAAGCAAAGTATCAAGCATGTATACCCTTCCCCACACTTAAACTTCACATTGTCCTCAATGTGATTCACAATAAATATTAAGTAGAGAAAGGCAAACGAAAACTCCCCTAAAATGATGAATCGAATGCGTGTGATCGATTTTCCACAGCCCCCTTGAATGAGCTCAAAAGAATACATCGGGATTAATCTAAAACATCACCAATTTATTTAAGCAGAAAGTTAAAGTCCTAAACAAAACAAAATAAAAATAAACAGACTGAAAAGTAACATTGATCCATGTTTTGGTTACGGGTCCTTGGCTAGACCCTTCCCCACACTTAGTTTTTAATGAGGTGGAGGTTTATCACCTCCGAGAAAATCTTAGTTGGTACATCGATTTGGCCACTAACCGATAACCATTAACTTTGAAGCTTAGTCCCTTATTGTTTTCAACCTTGATAGCATTATGTGGATAAACTTCTTCTTTTTTTATTTTTTTATAATTTTTTTAAGTAAAACAAAATAGTCAAAAATTTGGATTGCCTTTCAAACTACCATGTGTCCCCGGCAACGGCGCCAAAAACATAATGCGTGCGGATAGTATATATATTTTGATAATGGTTTTCCGCACAAATTCAGTTTTAAATGGTTATTACTAATACTAACTACACACACAAAAGGCAAGTGTACCTATCGTGAGGTAATATAGTTTTGGTAAGAACCGAGTATCAATCCGTGGACACACTAAGCCTACTTAACAACCCTCATAATTGACTATCAGTTTTGATTTAGAAAATGATAAGTTAAACAAAATTACAATAAATAAAGATAGATAAAGATAGATTGAGACTTTTGGTGATTCTATCAGTGAAGTAAGGCTGTTATCCTAATTTAGATTACATTTATGCAACTATGATGAATTGGTGGTGTGATTAAAGATATTGAATAAAGTAATTGTGTTAACGTTTATAAAGATGAGCTAGCGTGATTTCTCGTCTATCCGCTCCGTAGTGACCAGGACCAACACAGGTTGAGATTTACTGCTTAGGTCAAGGCCCTAGTGATGTAGGTAAATCTTTTGTGTCCTTTTCGACATACGATTTCTGAAAACATAACTTAATGTAAGAAGAGATTTGAACAAGTTCTATTCTAACATACCATTAATTTTAGAAAGCTATAACAATTACTGTAGATTTCTCAGACTAATAAAAGGGAACCCGTAGATGATCAGAAAGTTAAGGTCTTATGATTTCTAATAACCATCTCTACTTAATTAGCCATAGTTGTTATGAATAAAAGTTGATCATACGTTTTTCAACCGTGTATGACAATCACAATTAGAAACCATAAACTTATAACCCCCCGTTCAAATGTAGGTGCTACCCATCGAAAGTTTCCCAAGACCACCATAACATTAACACAATATTTATCACACCATTAGTTCATCACAAATTACATAAGGTTTCACTAAATTAGGATAACAAATGAAGTTTAGCTCATAATGAGCTTGAACATAACAACAAAGATAGAAGATAGTAGTGAAATCATCGATAAATTAGAACAATCAAACCGGTGATTCACTATGGATAATGTTAAACGATCCCGTGCTTCTTCTAAGTGTTGAATGGACCTCCAAAACCTTCTAAGGACCTCCAAAGGCTGGATTCCCGAGAGGGAACACCAGCACTTCACCTCCCAAAAGCTTAAAGTTGCAAATGAAGTCCTATTTATAGGCTTTCTGGAGTGTTTAAGCACGACCCCGTGCCTAAAAGGCATGGCCCCGTGATAGTACAATGTACGTAAAAGTTGGTCGGCTCGTACGCTCAGAGCTTGTCGGGCACGACCCCGTGACAAATGGGGCACGACCCCATGATAGGGGAAATAACGGCCCCGTGCCTCCTGGGGCACGCCCCCGTGCCTCGGTTCGGGGAACCGTACTTTTTGTCCTATCGGACCGCCAAACACGGGGGTGTGTTGATTTAAGCACGGGGGTGTGTTTCAGGCTGGGCATGGGGGCGTGCCTCATGAAGCACGACCCCATGCTTGAATTCCAAAACTTGGTTTTCTTCATTTTCTTCTTATTTATACTCCTTTTGTTCATCTTGGTCTTTTCCAAGCCTGAAAACACAATATGAACGATTTAGGTATCAAATCATCATTTTCAGTAAGAGTTTATAGAATAATTGATGTGCAATTGATATGTTTTATATGTATAATTTGAAGCATATCACCTGACCAGTGTAATAAGTCTAGGAAGGACCACTTATTGTTTGGCGATCACAGATGATTTCATAAGATTCACTTGTGTTTTATTCCTTAGAACTAAGGATGAGACTTATAAGATCTTGAAGAACTTCATTCTGAAAATTAAGAATCAATGTGATCACAAGGCCAAAACCATAAGATGTGATCAAGGAACTAAATTCAAGAACCAAATCCTTGATACATTTTGTGATGAAAAAGGTATTACAAGAAAATATAATCCTCCCAGGACTCCTCAACAAAATGGTGTTGCTGAGAGGAGAAACATGACACTTATGGAAGCCGTAAAAAACATGTTATCTGACTCTAAATTGCCCATCACCTTCTGGGTAGAGGCAGTTAATACTGCCTGCTATGTGCAAAATAGAGTTTTAGTAGTTAAGACTCATGGTAAGACTCCTTATGAATTGTGGCACAAAAAGAGACCTTTCATTGGTTTCCTCAGATCATTTGGATGTCCTTTCATCATCTTGAGTACCAATGATCAAGTACTCAAATTTGCTGAGAAATCATATGATGGACACTTCACTGGATACTCTTCCCAAGCTAAGGCTTATAGAGTATATAATATCAAAACTAGAGTAGTTGAGGAGTCAGCCAATGTGACCTTCAATGAGCACACTCATAGTATGAAAGGTTTTGGTCCTGATTGGCTGTTTGATCTTGATTTAGTTACCAAGTATTTTAACAAATCTTATGAAGACGTTTTAGGATCTTATCAATAGGAGATCCTCATCCAAGATTTGAGCCGAGAAAACCAAACAAGAAAACTACTTTAGCTCCAGGGATAACTAACCCTACAGTTGGAAATACTATCAGCACAAGTATGACAAATTTAGCTGATACATCTGAGGTGCCTACAAAGTCCAGCACAGAGGCACAGGACTCAAATGATTGAGCTTCCAATGTAGAAGGAAATGGCGGTGGTGACAGTGATCAAGAATTTCTTGATGCTGATAACCATTCCATATAAAACAACATCAATGATGTCACACACTCATTGGATCAAGCTTCTCTTAATAAGTGTGCTGATATGGTGGGTAACACTCTATTGCCAGATCTGAATTTCACCAATTTAGATCTCACCAGTCAACTTGTTATGATTCCTTAACCAAGAATCCATAAGTCACATCCCACCACAAACATCATTGGAGATGTTGAAACAGGGGTGAGAATAAGAGGACAATCTTGTTTCTTGTCTTCAATTGAGCCCAAGAAAGTTGATGAAGCTTTGAAGGATGGAACTTGGGTTGAAGCAATGCAGGAGGAGCTGCTTCAATTCAAAAGGCAAAAGGTTTGGAACTTATGACCCCTTCCACAAGGGAAGACTACCATAGGTACCACATAGGTTTTTAGTAACAAGAAAGATGATAGAGGACTTGTGATCAAGAACAAGGCCAGACTAGTTGTTCAAGGATACACACAAGAAGAGGGGACTGACTACATACATGTTTCTACTCCTATATCAAGACTTGAAGCTTTTAGGATATTCCTTGCTTTTGTAGCATCCAAGGATTTCAAGATTTACCAAATTGATGTCAAGCGTGCTTTTTTATATGGGGTGATTGATGAGGAGGTGTATGTCAAACAACCACTTGAATTTGGAGACCCAGATCATCCTGATTATGTTTAGAAGCTTGATAAAGCTTTTTATGGGCTGCACTAAGCTCCATTAAAGTGGTATGAGACACTATCTTAGTATCTCTATCAACATGGCTACAAGAGGTGAACTATTGATAGAACATTATTCATAAAAAAACATGGAATGACTTGATGCTGATTTATGTTTATGTGGATGACATTATCATCGGGTCAACTAATACAAAGCTCTGCAAAGACTTTGAGAAGATGATGAAGAATAGATTTAAAATGAGTGTCATGGGGAACTCAATTTCTATCTAGGAATTCAAGTGAAGCAGGTTGACAATGGCATTTTTATAAATCAGTCAAAGTATCTTCAAGACATACTTAGATTCAACTTGACTGAAGGTAAGGTTGTATAGACATCCATAGCCAAAAACCACTCTCTAGGACCTGATCTTGAGGGGTAGTGTGTAGATGAACATCTTAACAGGGCTATGATTGGGTCTCTTATGTGTCTCACAGCCAGCAAGCCTGATAATATGTTTGCCACATGTATTTGTACAAGATAACAAGACAACCCCAAGATGTCACACCTATTCATTATCAAGAAAATTATCAGATATCTCAAAGGTGCTCCAAAATTAGGCCGTTGGTATCCAAAGAATTCTGACTTCATTCTGTATGCTTATACAGAAAGTGACTATGGTGGTTGCAATATGACTGCATAGTCTACATATGGAGGATGTCAATTCCTTGGTGGAAGGATAGTCTCTTGGCAATGCAAGAAGTAATCCTGTGTGTCTGCATCAACAACTGATGCTGAATACCTTACTGCTGCAAGCTACTATGCTCAAGTGCTTTGGATTCAGAATTAGATGCGGGGCTATGGATTCAACTTCAAAGAGACTCCTATCCATATAGACAACAACAGTGCTATCTCTATTATAGAGAATCCTGTGTAGCACTCAAGGATAAAACACATCAACATCTGGTATCATTTGATTAGAAATAATTTTGAAAAAGGATTGATAAAACTATTCAAAAGTAAACACAATTGAACAATATGTTGATTTGTTTACAAAAGCTTTTGATGTGCAAAGATTTAAGGATCTTGTATCAAGTATTGGGATGATTAACTTTGAGTAGATTTTCTTAAACAAAACTCAAGATTATTTTTAAATATGTGTGTTCTAAGTTATCTAATTATCACCTACATAAGCTAGTTTACTTTCAATGAAAACTTTTCAAATGATATTCCTTAAGATTCTTGAAATTTTAGATAAATTTTCTCTCGGAAGACATAAAGTTGTCTTCAAAAAAACATTATGTCTTCAAAATCTAATAACTACTTATAAGACATTTACATTCAGAAGAAATTTTGATATATCTTTTGAAGCTTAGATATGCTTCGAAGTACTTATATGTTTTTAAAGGACAATTTTCTTTTGAAAGCAATAAAGCCTTCAAAGATTTATTATCTTATGAATAAAACTTCTTAGTGTTAATCTCTTCCGAAACAAAATATATCTCTGAAGTAGCAAAAAATACTCTAAGTAATTTTCTTCTGAAGCTAAATTTTCATCAAAGCTAAGGAATATCTTCCAAAGTCAAATTGGCTTCGAAAGCTTTTACAAAACTTCCGATGACAAATTACCTTCGGAAGATTTTTGACTTCCAAGAAAACTAACTTTTTGGGTGCTTTTTAAGAGTGGGACCGACATCCATATTTCAAAGTTTATCCTATTGCATTAACTTTGTCCCAAATCTAGTTCATATAAATATACCTTTAACGGTCCCCCTCTTTCACCCTCTTCTTCATCTACAAAATTCCTAACCTATTTACACCCACAAACCACCTTTGTTCTTACCTTTCTTCATCACAAAGCTACTCATAAATGGCCAACCCTGATCCATAAAATCAGCCTGATTTCTCCATGCAAATACAGAGGCAACACAATCAGGTTGCTCTGTTAGCATCAGAGAAAGATCCTGGTTTCTCGATGTTTGCTCATTCTTAGCTTTATTAAACTACTTCACCTCCCTCACCATAGACCCTCCATTGTATGAAGATCAACTTTTCATGTTCTTGAGGACCTGCCAAGAGGTCATCATGGATAGGGAGAAGGCAATATCTGCCATAGTATAGAGAAGGATAATTTTCATCACTCCAGCCACCATTAACACTCATCTAAGGCTAGATGATGAATAAGGCGAACTGTTCGTCCCAAAATCTGTTATGAACCAGTCTTTCAGGCAGATAGGGGATTACTTTGTAAGAACCTTTAGGAATGGAAAGGTCTCCTCCCAGTGGAAGTACCTCCTCCATATTATCATTCACTGTCTATCAAACAAGCATAGAGGTTAGGATAAAATTCCAGAGGACCTTTCCTACATAGTCAATAGAATGGTTCAAGGGGTCGAGTTCAGGTATTCCTAATTTGTATATACAAATCTACTTGCAAACATAGACTCCTTTGAGTATTACATCTTCCTTAGATATGCTCAACATATTATTAACTGTGAAATGGGTTCACAGTTAAAAGGAACATGTAATATTCTTAAAATAGGATATATGAAGCCCGATATATTCAAGACAATAAGAAAGCCTATTGTGGGCTTCTTAGGGGTAGAAATAACCCTGGTCCTAAAAATGTTAAAGCTCATTGCTCAAGGTGACAAGGCAATACAAGCCAATGTTAAACCCACACCTTCTACATCTACACCACCCACACAGCCTGAAGTAACACTCACCTACTCAAGAAGATCCAAGCAAACCCCTGCACAAACTACTCAGGTTGTGCAGGCCCCTATACGGGAAAAAGTGGACACTAGAGCTCCCACTTCTCCTGAGGATCAAACCACCCCCATTACTTCTTTGATCAGTGCTAAGGTTCCTAATGCTTAGCCTAATGAGCTCACAACACCAATACCAGCTTAAAGCCTTCACTAAGAGTCTCAAAGCTGCAGTGAACAACCTTCAAGGGAAAGCTACCATCCCCAGCCTCTAGACCTCAACCAACCAATCCCAAACCTTGAACTTTATATGATAAGGATATGGGTTTTAGTGAGTACTATGAGACTCTCTTCTCCACCCCTACTCAAGGAGAGATGAGTGCTCCTGAATCACCCATGTCTAGCCCACATCATCCACCCCCAACTAAGGTGGACCTCCCTGAACCTGTTCAAGAAGTCCATATTGATGAGGCTCTAAGTTTTACAAGTGATTACATTATTAAGACCTTGACCATGGCAATCCAGCACATTGACATGTGAACTAAAACTGTCATGGTGCAGGGGAAATCCAGCAGCCAAGAACTCAATGCTGGTGATAAGAAGAAGACTTTGGTCCTATTCTTTTATCACCCCATGATTCTTTTGATAAAGATAAAAGGAGTCTAGAACTAAAGGTTCAAAAACTATAAAAATATGCACCTAATTAGTTTCAAAGGTAAGTCACCTGAAATATGAAGTGGCTACCTTACAAAAAAGGGTCGATGACCAGCAACTTGAAATCACCAATCTCTAGGGCAAGCTAGCTGAGTGACCCCTCAGGAGAACTCAACTAAGGCCATAAGAACCTGTGGATATGATGGACCTAACCCTTAGCTCCCCTGTGCAAGAGGTGATGCTACCAAAGAGGGGGAGAAAGTCCTACCTACAATCACAGAACCTGGGAGTTCCTCCTAGAGTATGGACATAGAGAATTTACCACCCCCACTTGCACTTGTTCTTACTCAACAACTTCCTTACTTGCCTGCTAGCCTCTGTCTATAATCCGGATCTCAACCTGAACTCTTCTAGCACCCTGTCTTTAATCCTATCTGCTAACCTTGCAGCTTGCCTGTTTTGACTTGGATTGGCAAGTGGAAGATCAATCAGATAGGTGCTCTCATAGAATCTCAGGTTGGAGAAGTAGACGATTTCCTAGTGCCCATTTGATCTACAGATTATCAGGCTCTTCTACCCATGTCATACCCCCATCCTATAACTAGATTCTTAGTGTGATAAGATGGGGTAGGCATAGCCCTTGGTGTACCCTCCTCAAACAAACTTTGTATGAGTGATTCCATATCATTGTGGACTTCAGGAGGTTGCTGAGTATGGATAATTGGAAGTGAGGTTGATGAGTCCTCAATTTTCATACTCTGAGAAGAACTCCCAGGTTCTATGATTGCTAGGACTTTCTCCCCCTTTTTGGTAGGATCACCCTCTTGCATAGGTGAGCTGGAGGTCAGGTCCACCACATCCACAAGTTCTTGTGAATTTGGTTAACTCCTTCTCAGTGGTCTCTCAACTAATTTGCCCTTGAGATCGATGATCTCAAGTTGCTGGTCATTAACCCTCTTTTGTAAGGTAGTTACCTGAGATTCCAGGTGACTAAACTTTGAGACTAAATAGGTGCAGGTTTTGGTTAGTTTTTGCACCTTTAGTTTCAGACTCCCCTCATCTTTATCAGAAGAATCAAAGGGGGATGAGAGAATAGGACCAAAGTCTTTTTCCTCATCCCCAGCACTATGTTCTTGGCTACTGGATTTCCCCAGCAACATGGCAGCTTCAGTTGAAGTGTCAGTAGGTTGGGTTGCCATGGTTGATGTCTTAATGATGTAATCACTTGCTAAAGTGAAGAGACTCTTCTATATGGACTCCTGAACTTGTTCAAGGAGATCCACCTCAGTACTGGGTGGATGATGTAGGCTAGACATTAATGAGGTAGGAGTACTCATCTCTCTTTGAGCAGGGGTGGAGAAGAGAGACTCATGGTACTCACTGAATCCCATGTCTTCATTATCATAAAATTCAAGATTGGGTATGGGTTGATTGAGTTCTAGAGGAAGGGGATGGTAACTTTTACCTAAAGGTTGTTCACTAGAGTTTTAAGACGCTGAGTGAAGGCTTAAGCCTGGTAGGAATGTGAGTTCATCAGCCTGAGCATGAGGAACCTCAGCACTGATTCTTGAAGTGATGGAAGTGGTTTTCTTCTTAGGGGAAGTGGGAGCTCTAGTGTCCACTACCTCCTGCATGGGTGAGGATATGGGGGCCTGCACAAGCTGAGTAGCTTGTGCATGGGTTTGTTTGAATTTTCTAATGTAGGTGATGGTTATTTGAGGCTGTTTGAGTGGTTGAGAAGTAGAAGGTGTGGGTTCAACACTAGCTGGTGCTGCTAGGTTGTCACCTTGAGCAATGAGCTCTAATATTTTGGGGACAAGGGCTGCTTCTACCTCTGAGAAGCCCACAGTAGGGAACATATAATATTCTAAGCAGTCAAAGTCAGCAAGTAAATTTTTATATACATACTGAGAGTACTTGAACTTGAACCCCAGAACAATCCCATGGACTATATAGGTAAGGTCCTCTTGAATTTGGTCCTATCCTCCATGCTTGTAGATAGACAATGGATGACTACATGGAGGAGGTACTTCCACTGGGAGGAGACCATCCCTTTTCTGAATGTTCTTAGGGAGTAGTCACCTTCATAGCCCATCTGCCTGAAGGATTGGTTGACAACTGACTTTAGGAAGGACTAGTCCCCTTCTACCTCATCTAGCCTAAGATGAATGTTAGTGGAGAATGGAGTGATGAAAATTGTTCTCCCCTGTATTATGGCAGATAGTGCCTTCTCCCCATCCATAGTGAGCTCTTGGAAGGTCCTCCAGACTTCTAATAGTTGATCTTCATAAGTAGAGGATCTATGGTAAGGGAGGTGAAGTAGTTGGATAGAGTCGGGAATCAACAAACCTTTAAGAAACTAGGATCTTTCTCAGAGATCAAAATAGCAACCTGATTGTGTTGCCTATGCAAATGCATGGAAAAATTTGGTTGGTTTCTACGATCAAGGTTGGCCATTTGCGACTAGCTCTGTGGTGAAGAAAGGTAAAAAGAGAGGTGGTTTGGGGACGAATTTAGGTAAGAAAAATTTGCAGATATAGAAGAAAGTGAAAGAGGCGAAACCGTTGAGTATATATATATATATGAAATAGATTTGAGACAAAGTTAATGTAAAAGGATAAATTTTAAAACCCGGATGTCGGTTCTACGTCTAAAAAAGGAACCCAAACACATAGTTTTCTTAGAAGTTGAAAACTTCCAAATTTAATTTATAAAACTTCTGAAGGCAATTTGACTTCAGAAGATATTCCCAAGCCTTATGAAAATTTTGCTTCAGAAGAAAAATACTAAGAGTATTTTCACTTCTGGGACATATTTTGTGAGCTTTCGTATTTTTTGTTAAACGTTTGTTAACATCTTTAGCTCTTGTAAGGGTTTGTATTGTTATTAATGCAATTACGAGGACTTGTTTGTAAAATTTTGATGTAATTAAATATTGGATAATTAATATTAACAATAATAATAACAATAATAATAATAATAATAATAATAATAATAATAATAATAACAATGATAATAATAATCATAACAAGTGTAAACTTGTAAATAAATAAAAACAAGATAAGGCTTATACCTTAGAAACTTGTAATTGATTAGTTTTTACATAAAATAATAAAGCCTTAAAACTCCAGGGACCAAACTGTAATTTAATTTAAACTAAAACTTAAGTTTTAGAATTAACTAAACAAATACTAAACCGCAGGGACCGAAACTGTAAATTAATAAAACATAAACCCCTCCTTCCACCACTCCCGTTTTTCCGGCAAGAGGCTCTGGCCGCCTCCGGCCGAGCTCCGGCGAGCCAAAAGCCGGCTCAAAAATGAACCATTTTGATCCAAATCGGTCCCATTACGCTCGTGAAACCGCTTTTGAACGTGAACATGTGTTTTAATTAGACTATTAATGCGTGAAGCTAGCCCACTAACCCGAAACCGAAACCCATTCAACATCAAAACCGTCCCCACACTTAAATCGCATCAATGATGCAATTAAACATGTATCCACATTCGTATAATCCATGTTCGTATAATCATTTAGAAGTTAATGGTATGCTTAATTTCCCCTAAAATCACCTCTTTATCAAAATAATCCCTCGTGAAACCACCGAACTCGCAACGCTATCGAACTCCAACTTCTACACGTTTTAATTACAAATTGATAGAGGGCTTTCAATCTTAAACACCTTTAGAAGCTACTGGTGCAAGGAATTCGATTTTAATCAACTCAAACTTATCGAACCAAAGCACCATAGCCGCGCTTCTGTTCGAACTCATATCCATCGCGTTTCATCGAATTAACAGGTAATGAAACTATGTTTTGATTCGTTTTTACATAGGGAACAAAAGCCCCATGGTTAAAATCATTAACATTGGAGTTTTGATGATCAATTTGGTCGAAAATATTTCTAGGGTTCTTATAAATCTAGGGATTTTGGGTGGGTTATGTTTTAAATAAACTTTTCTAACCCGTAACACAAACCAGAGCTTGGCCCAATGGTTAAGTCTCGGTGAGGTTAGGTAGGGGACCCGGGTTCGAACCCGAGCCCCTACAAACCTTTTAAAATGGGTTTTGAGTTTTAAAAAAATGCAGAGAAGTATTTAGATATTATTAAAAATCATATAAAATCATTTTCTTTTAAATTTTCTTAAAAATTCAATTAAGCAATTTCCATTTCTTTTATTTCAAAAAAATATAAAAATTGTACAAAATACGATTTATTATTAATCTCAAAATGTAATGAGTTCCACTTAACTTTTAACAATTTCAATTAAATAAACTCCTATTTTGTTATTGTTACACGTTTATTTATTTATGTTTAAAAATAAATATATATGTACATATGTGTACACTTATTGAAATTTATAAAATTATTATAATCATTTAAGCCTATAAAAATTACTATTTTATTAAATAGTAAAATAAAAGTTTAACATCTATTAATAGTGTAAATCACTACAATTCTCATTTAATCACTTAAATACCAAAACAATAGCAAATAGTATCTATTTAATAATTTAAAAATCATGGGTTAAAGAAATATAAATATTACACTATAATAACCATGAATAACTTAACACGACGTTCATTTAGGTTGAATGTTAACGAATCCCCGGCATTATATACAAGACCCTTTATTTTACATCCTTATAACCCATGTGAGTTTTCATGCCCCTCTTTTATTATTTCACACCTTTTTGGGGTGAAACATGTTACATATAAACATACACTAGTAAACATTTTGATACTTGTAAATGCACATGCAATTCATCTTTACTTTTGTCATGGTTATTTGTATTATTGTGAGTTTTATAGGATAAACATTATATGTTGACAATCATTAACTATTGCTAGCCTGGCGACGTCATAGATCTATGGGCCTGACAAGCCTATTTGGTGCTAAAGCCGAGGTTATTGTCGGCTCCTGATGACGTATGCTTGTTCATCATGGGAACCAAGTACACTTAGCTAATCGTTATATGTGTAAATGTTATTCTTGGTCAAGGTTTGATTGTTGCTATATGTTATCTATAAACTTGCTTTTATTCGTAACCATTGACATGAATTGCTACTTGTGAATATATGTATATATATATATATATGTATGCTTAACCCATGGGAACTCACTAACTTTCAAAGTTGACCCTTTATTTTTTACATGTTTCAGGAAATGCATAAGGTTGAGGATTATCTTTGATGCATGCTTACACCTAGGACTTAGACCTAGGAAAATAAATAATTTATCTTGAAACTTAGATGTTGAACTTTTGTATACTTTGTTTCTTTAATACTTTTGGTTGTAATGGTTATTTAAACTTATGATAATTATATTTATATTTAATGGTAGCGTTATATGGTTGTGAACAATCATAACTCTCTCTCGACGATTCCTCCGTTAAGGTTGCGGTGTAACAGATTGGTATCAGAGCCCATAACTATAGGGATTTAGGTTATTAGAAATGATGACCTAGACTATAGTTGATGCATGAACCTCATAAGAAAAATCTTTATGATCTTGTAAATATATATTGTTGCATGCTACATGATGCTACCAATTTCGGAAGGCCTCTTAATGTGCAACTTGATGCCTTTAGTTAGGATTGCCTTGTAATTGAGAAACTTGGTTGCCTTGTCTTCCCTAAAACTTATTGTTAGTCCTTTATTATCTTGATGAATGAAACCTCTTAAACTTATTCTCGATGACACGTGGGATCGTACGCTTTATATCGAAAGGTTCAAATCTTTAGGCTTTACATCTAATCTATGAAAATCTCATCAAGGTTTCAATTGCATGAACCTAAAGAAATATTGTATGACTCATAGACACCTGTATTCTGGATTTCTTGCAAAAAATCCTTCGGGCTAAGGTAAGCATTTCGAATAAATCCCGTGGGACTAGTTATGCTTACTTAGGGATTTCTGTTGGTACACATGTCCCCAGTTCTAGTCTAGTGAGCTTGAATGTAATAGAACTTCTTCTTGTAGCTCATATGTAATGTTGAATCAATATAATGAGAATCTCTTCTATATATGGTTGTTGGTTATTTAATGTTATATCTATTTACATTTTTAATTGTTACACGCATAATATGACCATGTTATATAGGTTTACAGGTGTGAGACATAGTTCTGATTCATAAATGGTTCAAGAATGTGTTTGACTAAGAATCCTGATTCAGTCGCACGACTGGACCACGCGAATGGTCCAATCGCACGGTTGAACTAGGTGATTGAGTCAATCACACGGTTGAGTCATAAGACTGACTCAAACGTACGAATGAATCAATCGTATTATTCAATCGCACGACTGAGCCAGTCGCAAGACTCAGTCGCACGAATGAGATCTGTAACCTATAAGTACCACTTAATTCGTGGAAAAATAACACTTTGAATACTTGAAACCCTAGTCGACCCAGAACGACCAATTCATCTATTCCAAGTTCATAGAACATCTGAGATCATTCCTAGTCCATTCTTAACGTTTTCTAATCGTTAGGATTGATCTTGATTTCATTCTCCCTGATTGGATCGCCAATCAAATAGGATTCCGCACTATTTGATCCGGTATAACGAAGAATCAGTTAGTACTCCGTACGTACACGGTCCTAACAAGTGGTATCAGAGCATAGGCTCTTGATTCTTCGTTGATTCAATCGTTTTTGTAAAAAAAAAGTCTACGTTTTTACGCGAAAAGATCCAATCTTTCTGCTAAAAATCGAGTCTTTACGTGTGCATGTTCTGAAAAATTCATATTTTTCGAGTTTCAGCCGCCTAGGGTGCAAAAACTTACGTTCTAGGTCAAAGTGTGTGAAAAATCCCGTTTTCAGCCGACCCAGTCGCACGATTATCTCAATCGTACGACTGAACCCAGTCGCCCAGGTCATTCGCCCGATTGAATCAGTCGCTCATTTCAGTCGCCCAGTTGAGCCAGTCGCCATGTCCAGTCGCCCGTTTGAGTTCAATCGCACGACTGTAGCTAAGTCGCCTGTTCAATCGCATGGTTAAATTCAATCGCATCCCAATCGTATTCTTCAATCGTATAAACAGTCTACGTTTTAAGTTTAAGTCAACATTCATCATGGACTCAGAAAACCTCACATTCTCAGCAGGGAAAGACTCAAGGATCCAGAATCTACTGCTTCTTGAGAATGAGATTGGTAATCACAATAAGCCGCCTAAGCTTCTATCCATTGATGAGTTCCCACAGTGGAAGCAAAGGTTTGAGATTCATCTCAATGGAGTGGATACTAATCTATGGAATTCTATTGAGGCTGGTTACACCATGCCAGTTGGTGCTGATGGTTTGCCATTAACATTGAGTGGAATGACTGATGCTCAAAACACTACCTATAATGCTGAAAAGAAGGCTTATGCTATGCTCACCCAGTCTATTCCTAAAGAGAACTTCCATCAGTATTCGGATCAGAAACAGAGTAAAAAATTCTGGAAAGCTCTCGAGAAAAGGTATGAAGGGAGCTCAACTCTAAAATCCTTGAAGGCGAAAGCTCTCAAAAAGGAGTTTGACAATTTCTCTACTATTGGGAACGAGAGCTTGGACGACATCATTGACCGCTTCTATCATTTAATGAGTAAACTTCACACTCATGGGGTTACAACGTCTAAAGAAGAAAAGGTCGCTAGTTTAGCTGAAGGTCTTCCAGAAAAATAGGATTCATTTATTTCCACCTTAAGACACAATTCAGTTCTAGAGACTTTGGATATAAATGACTTTATTCTGAAACTGCGAGAGGAAGAGGTCAGACATAAGTATAAGGCGAAGAAGGGTGCATATACTCAGGATCCTACTCTTTACAATGTGACTCCAACTCCAATTGCAATGTCTTCCAATGCTCCTCTACAGACTACATTTGTTTCTAATACATCTGGTCAAAGCTTATCGTCTGGGGTGAGTCATCTGTTTCATCAGGGGTTCAACACAATATTACTGAAGCTCACTCGACAAAGTTAATAACTGAGAACCTGGGTAAAGTCACTGTGGAAGTAGCCAAGGAACACATGGACCTACTTGCTGCAGTGGTTCATTCCTATGATGGTTTGGTTGCAGGGAAGATAGGGAACTGCCACTTGGCTGATGAAGACTATGAGCAGGTGGATGAAAATGAGTTGGAGAGGATGGATATTATATGGGCTCTCGCAAGTGCTGTGCGACGAGCAAAGAAGTTTGTGAAGAAGACAGGGCAGAACCTCGTGGCTACAAAAGATACTACATTTGGTTTTGACAAGTCCAAAGTCACGTGTTTCAACTACGGGGAAAAAGGACATTTCAAGAGGGAATGTGTGAAGCCTAAAAAGACTGGGAACGGAAATCCCTTCTCCTCGTTCAACAGGCAAGATATAGATAAGAAGCCAGTTCCAGCAGGAAGTGATTCCAAGGCTTTGGTGGCACAAGGTGATGAAGGACAGGACTGGTCCTTCCGGTTCTTATCTGATGGTGAAGCCAACATAGCTTCTGTCGAGGACCTGAATGAAGACTTAGCAAGTTAGGGGGAGAACTCAGCTGAGCCTGACACTGTTGAATTGGATGATGACATAGCTGATGTTGATCAGCTTATGGAGAATGAATTGAATGCTGAATCTGAAGCTCAATCTGAACCCCAAAATGCTTTTATGGCTAGAACATCTACATCAGCACAGGTAGAATCAAAGGATGAGTTATTTACTAAACATGCTTGCGTTGATTGTGAAAAATTTAGGGAAAGCATTGACCTTAAATTTACTAGGTTATTAGATCATAATGATAACTTAGTACATGACTTAAAACTATGCACTGAGGCAAACAGAATCTTAAAATAAAATAAAAACAGTTATAAGGAAAAGATTGATGCTATAAAGAAACAGTTAAAAGAAACTGAAGTTGTTGCTTTTAACCAAGAAAATGATATAAGGTTTTATTTAAAGACAATAGAAGAAACTAAGAAGGAACGAGCGGTTCTACAAGTTGAAAACGAGTCCTTGAAACAAAAACTCCACAGTCTAGCTAGTTCCTCCCATATTTTGAAAAACTTGGCTAAAGAATGCAACAACGGGGAGGGGTTGGGTTATAAAGTTGTGCCACCACCACGTGAGTCTTTTTTAAACATAAAACAACGTCCAATTAATGATAACCCCATCAAGGATCATGTGGTGACAACTCCTCTAGTCAGTGATCCGGATACAGCAGTTAACTCTGCTCCTTCGGTTCCTGACCAGACAGATTCTGCATCAAGCACAACAAGCACACAAATCACTGGCAAAGGAGTGGAAGAGAATGTTCAAACATTTCTTGGGTTGGGTAAAAAGTCAACTTCCACACAACCTAAGATTTCCAAAAACACTCAAGCTAAACCAGTGGAACAATATAATCACCAGTTTCAAATACAAAACACAAACAACGTTAAACAAGTTAAATTTGTCAAAGGAGGTGAAAGTCATAAAATTGAAAATAAAAGGAAAGAATCTGAAGTCTATTCACCGCCCCACAAGAGATCTCCTAGCCCTGATGAATGGAGATCCTGCTATACTTGTGGACAGCGCGGTCATATTTCGACAAATTGTCCTCGCTATCAGACTCCTAGACTCAAGGTTGAGCTGACCAACAAAGTTCATCTAGATTCAAAACAGAGATCTAAGACTTTAGTTAGATCGAAAACACCTGTTAGGTCTAAAACACCTTCTAGGTCGTTTTCGTCTCCTCCACGCCAAAGGCAAAACAGACAAGTCACTGACAAGTCTGTGATGCCAGCGGCACAACCTGTTTCTGAATCTAAACAATATGCTCAAATCGTAAATCAGTCAAAGGTTTACCACAAACAATCCTTTCACAAGGATGGATTGTGGAAAGCCAAAATGACTGATGAGTCTGAAAGCAAGGACAATCTAAAAGTTAAGATTCCACCTGCTGATAAAGGACAGTGGGTCGAATTCATGATGGTTGATTCCTCTAGGAAACCCAAGCCTGTCAAGGCTTGGGTCCCCCTCCTGAACTGATGATTTTCTCACATGTGCAGGTTGTCCGCTATAGTGCGTCTACAAATACATGGATAGTAGATAGCGGAGCTTCGAGGCACATGACGGGAAACAAGTCTCTTCTTTTCAATGTCAAACAAATTAAAGGGGACACGTTTCATTTGCTGGTAATAAAGGAGGATACATTACCGCTCAGGGAGAAGTAGGTAATGACAAGGTAAGGTTCGATAAAGTGAACTTTGTTCAGCAGTTAGAGAACAATCTGCTTTCTGTGTCTCAGATTTGTGACAAAGGCTTCAAAGTCATGTTTGATAATCGCAAATGTTACATTCTGAAGAAAGAAATGGATATTCCAGAGGAGCAGGTATTAATGTCAGCATCTAGATATAATTACTTGTATGTTCTAGTTATGTCTAATGCCTCTACAAGTGCTTCTACTGTTCAATGTTTCTTATCCAAAGCAACAGAGAAGGACTCCATTTCGTGGCACAGAAGAATAGGACACATTAATCATAGGAAGATGAATCATCTGATTCATAACAACCTAGTTGATGGAGTTTCTGTCAAGAACTTCAAGCTTCCCGATTTCTGTGTCTCATGCAAGAAAGGAAAGCAAACTAGGAAATCTCACAAGACCAAGAATGTCCATCCTATCGAGATGCCCCTGGAGTTGCTGCACATGGATCTCTTCGGTCCCGTTAGTACAAAGAGTATCGCAGGAGACTGGTACTGCTTCGTAGTCACCGATGACTACTCATGATTCTCGTGGGTGATGTTTCTGAAAGCTAAGTCAGACACATTTGATTCATTCAAAGTGATGGTCACCACTTTGGAGTCACTTTACAAGCTTAAAGTGTGAAAGATTCGTTCAGATAATGGAACCGAGTTTAAGAATCAGTGGATGGATGCGTTCTGCAAAGAAAAGGGAATTCTTCATCAATTCACCTCTGCATAGACACCACGGATGAATGGAGTTGCTGAGCGAAAGAACAGGAGTCTGATCGAGACTACAAGGACTATGTTGGCAGACTCAAAACTGCCAGTGCAGTTCTGGAACGAAGCTGCAGCCAACGCCTGCTACACACTTAATCGTGTGTCAGTAGTGAAGCGGTACGGGAAGACTTGCTATGAGTTGCTACAGAAGTGTAAGCCTAACCTGGTGTATCTGGAACTGTTCGGTGCTCCTTGTACGCTTCTGAAGAAAACTCAAGAGGGAAAGTTCAGTGAAAAGGCAGATCAGGGGATCTTTCTGGGATACAGTATACCCGACAAACGAGTTTATAACAACTCTACTGGTCAGGTAGAAGTATGGTGCAATGTTGATGTTCAACGTTTCATTATCCCCCCTGCTGGAAAAGGACCATCGTCATTCTTTGACTACGATGGCTTTTTCAAAACATTCAATCTTCCTCAGATAGTTTCAGATGATGATATTGCTACTCAGATGATGCACGATGTTCTCAACTCACCGAATCTGGATACTAGCAATACCACTCCTGCAAGTGAGTCATCAGGATCTGCCTCAGCCAATCAGAATGATAGTGAAGACTCCTCAGAGGATGAAGAAGCAACTGAACCAGTACAGTCACCAAATATTGTTCATGAAGGAAGCTCGTCAGCTGCTACTCCGACATCTGGAAATACAGATACTAAACCTCCAGTCACCACTATGGACTCTAAAGTTGTCATTCCTACAACTCCCATGACTAGGATCTGTACGAGTCATCCGCCAGATGCCATCATCGGTGATCTCCACTCCGGCGTGCAGACTAGAAGTAGATTATACACTGCTGATTACGCTGAGGTAATGGAAAAGGGCTACGTAAATGATGGAGCTTACAGATGTTTTGTTTCTCAAATTGAACCCAAACACGTAAGTGATGCCCTTAAGGATGAAGCATGGGTCAATGCTATGCAAGAGGAGTTGCTACAGTTCAAGAAACTTGGAGTATGGACTCTTGTTGACCGACCCAAAGAAGTCAAGGTAATTGGTACCAAATGGGTACTAAAGTGCAAGAAGGATGACCAGGGTGTTGTTATCAGAAACAAGGCACGGTTGGTTGTTCAAGGCTTCAGACAAGTTGAAGGAATCGATTACAATGAATCTTTGCTCCCGTAGCTAGAATGGAAGCTATCCGTATCTTTCTAGCCTACGCCTCTTACATGAAGATCAAAGTTTATCAACTAGATGTTAAGAGTGCATTCTTGCATGGGGAAATCCGTGAAGAGGTATATGTCAGTCAACCCGAAGGATTCGAAGATCCTTATCATCGGGACAGAGTCTACAAGTTAGACAAGGCTCTGTATGGGCTACATCAGGCTCCTCGAGCTTGGTATGAAAAGCTCTCCACCCATCTGTTGAAACATGGCTTTCGCGGGGGTGTGATTGACTGTACATTGTTCATCAAAGAGAAGGATGGTGATTTGCTTTTGGTACAAATTTATGTGGATGACATAATCTTCGGCTCACGAAATGAAGGGTTATGTAAAGAGTTTGAATCTGTGATGAAGGCTGAGTTTGAGATGAGTTCCATGGGAGAAATGAAGTTCTTCCTAGGATTACAGGTGGACCAAACACCTACCGGCATCTTTCTGCATCAAACTAAGTATGTCAGTGACATTCTTAGTCGCTTTGATATGGAAAATGTCACTGCAGCCGGTACTCCTCTCGCCACAAATCACGATGTGGCTCCTGATGAGAATGGGGATTTAGTGGATGCCACCATGTATCGTGGGATGATCGGATCTCTCATGTACCTCACTACCTCTCGTCCAGATATCATGTATGCCACATGTTTATGTTCCCGATATCATGCAAAACCTAAAGTCAATCATCTGATTGGAGTCAAGAGGATTTTTCGTTATCTGAAGGGTATTCCAACACTGGGGTTGTGGTATCCTCATGATGATGACTTTGAGCTAACGGCGTATAGTGACTCGGATTACGGAGGCTGCAAAATGAATTACAAGTCTACGTCAGCAGGTTGTCAATTTTTCGGGAGAAGATTGGTAACTTGGCAGTGCAAGAAGCAGACATCAGTTGCTCTGTCTACCTGTGAAGCTGAATACGTTGCAGCCGCCAGCTGCTGCTCTCAAATCATTTGGATTCAACAGCAAATGCGGGTTTACGGTTTGCATTTCACTTCTACTCCTATCTATGCTGATAATTCTGCTGCAATTGCAGTAACTAAAAATCCAGTTCAACATCCTAAGACCAAACACATAGGCATAAAGTATCATTTCATACGCGATAAGGCATCGAGTTATTTGGACAACAAAATTGGAAGATGAGTAAAGCTGAAAAGGCAAAGACAACAAAACAGGAAATGTGACTCGACAAAAATTGGAAGATGATAGTGCACAGGCATCGAGTCATTTGGAAGAACAAAATGATTTTAAGATCAAAAATGTTAATTAATTTACTGAAAATGTTAAAATCAGAGAAGTCTAAGTCTAACAAAATGGGAAAATGATAGTACGTTTGATTGTTACTGTAATTACACGGAGAAAGTTGATCTAGGGAGGTGCTAGTTCATTATATGATGTGTCAGTAGATTCAACACAATAGACAAGTAGACATCATTGGTAAACTTAATCTAAACTAAATGGTTCAATCAACTGTGGGTTCCCATCTTATCACTGGTTAACACAATCAGTTATTTCCGATAAGGGATAACGAGCAAATAAATACCACCAAAGGTGTGCAAATGACCACAAAAGGAGCAAAGCACGAAAAAATGAATACAAGCGCAATCAAGCTAATAACTTATGTTGTTGGTGCGTTATGTGCAAAAGAAAATAAGAAATGCTCTATCAAGGAGATAGGTTGTGTGCCTCTCTGCTGTGCGATGGCACTGACCTGAGGATAAGCATAACCTACATATTCTAGATTTCATTGTTGTTTGCCGCCTCTCTGTTGTGCGATGGCACTGACCTGAGGATTGGCTTCCCTTTGACAGATCTAAGAATAGTCTCTTCTTGCAAAAATACCTATAGACCGCTTGAAAGTCCTTTAAGGAATGTTGATTACCATATAAGCGTGGGATACACAAATGTTGATTGAAATAATAGAACATAATTCATTACCAATGTGTGTCAAAAGTCTGTGTAGGAAATTAAGTGGACAAGTATACTGACAATCGTCTTGAATGCACCGACTGAAGTTGACAATCAAAGTGTGTCACGTATAATATCAAACATGATTCCCAGTTAGTTCTTAGAAGTCTTAGATCAGAACAAAATGTGATATGTCATCATGAAAGGTGTAATCAGCTCAAAATGTTCCAAGTAATAGGGTATATGCCTGTCTGATTCCAATTGAGTCTGTTCCTGATATAATGTAAATGCTAATAGGCTACATAAACCTGCCCTAACAAAAATCACAAAAAGATGTTCATTTTGTTCGTAGTTTAAATTTTATTTATTTGTTAGTATTAGTGTGTTAATGTCGGACTGTGTGTACGGTTATCTGTTAATGTCACTAAACGAGCTTTATGTTTATTTAAAATTGTTTCTGAAAGAGTAAAAATATCACGTCTGAGGTGATAAGTTGGTTAAATGGATCACGTCTGAGGTGATCGGGTGGTTAAATGGATCACGTCTGAGGTGATCATTGGATGTGTTGATTTAAAAGTGATCATGTCTGAGATGATCAATTGCACATAATGTTTTATAAATTGTTTAAGAAAACTAAGGGTCGGTCCATAACTTGACTAAGATGGCACAAGGATAGCCCAATCGTATAACTTCATCATGAGTATGATCAGTCATACGAATGGACTATACGATTTAAGACAAGCGCACGATTGGGCCATGCGAATGAGCTCAATCGGCCGAGTGAAAGTGACCGACTAGGCCAAATGTACGATTGGAAGACCAGATTGATTGAATCGGCCGAATGGAAATGGCCGAATGAATCAGACGATCGACTGAACTCCAGTCGGCCGAATGAAATAGAACAACCGACTCAAACGTACGATCGAACTTCATTCGCCCGAATGAATTGAGTGAATGGGTTCATTTGCCCGATTGAACTGAGTCTATCTATAAATAGACCCCTCAGTCGATCGCAGACCTCATTCGCCCTAAATCCCCAATTCGCACAGTTACTCTACCGAATTTTCGTTTGACCTTTAATCTTTGTGATATCCGATTTCTGACCATTTGGATTTGTTACACAGGTAATACGCGACACAAGGATGAATCAAAATATCAAATTTGATACGAAATCCTTCCGCATTTGCCCGAAATGTTGAACCGTAACAAATCTGAACAATAAACGGCCTTAATAACATACAACGTTAAACTCAATAGATTAGGTGGTTTAGATACATGATTGCGAGTATAATGAACATGAACTTAACGTTTAATTTAGCCATTTGATAAATCTAAGTTTGAAATGGAACAGTTTGTCTACGATGTGACTGGTTCCCCAGTATGAACTTCAATCGCCCGATTGAAAGAGGCGACTCATTCAATCGGCCGAATGAAAATGCGAATGGGTTGAGTTTGTCATACGACTGGTTCCCCATAATGAACTTCAATCGCCTGATCGAAAGAGGCGATTCATTCAACCGGCCAAATGAATCATACGAATGAATTCATTCGGTCGACTAACCCAATCGCAGGTTCATTCAATCAACTGAACTCAGTAGCATAGTTTAATTTCGCAAGATTGAACTAAACTGTTTTCTGATTTAGTCAAACTCTGTTTTACATGTTTCTAATGTGTGTTTGCTATTGATTATAGGAATATGGCTAATAGGTGGACCATAAATCCAAAGCACAACATTTGTGCTCATTTGGATTCCACCTCGAAGAATGGTGGTGATTTTTCTGGTATCATTGACTTCTTGAGGAGATCTCGGATCTTCAGAGCTATATCTACATCATGTACTCCCTATCAGTCGTTGCATCAGTCGTTTTGGGAGGGAGCTACAGTTGACCGATCAGTGGAGCCCTACTGCATTCGTAGTTCTATCTTCGGTAGGGATATTGTGATTACGGCTGCTGATGTATGGAGGGTATTGGGCTTCGGAGATGATGAGACTCACCCACTTAAGCTCTACCCTCTTACAGTTCGTGGATGCTTTCTGAGGATCGGGTACTGTGGGGACATAAACTCAGGTGTACTGAACAAGAGCAACCTGAGCCCCCAGTACAAATACTTGGCGCATGTCATTCTGAAGTGCATAGCGTCCAGGAGGGGTGGATTTGATGACTTGTCGGACCAGATTCAGAATGCCTACGTGGCATTGGTCCTCAACCACCCATTCAGCTTCTCCAACATGATTTTCATGTATTTAATAGAGAACCTTGAGGCCAAGGGGAAGGAAGGGTTCTGCATGTACCCTAGATTTTTACAGCTCATATTTGATGAGAAGCTGCCTGACCTTCCCAAAGACAAGAGTGATGCTGTGCCTCTGGAGATTATGGATGACACAACCTTGGGTCGGATGAAGGTGTACAGAGGCAAGAAAGTAAAGCCTGTGCTGAAGAGGTTGATTGGGCATCTGGCCCGGGCTGAGTATGTTGCCCCATGGAGACGCAAGTGGCGTCATGATGATAGTGGATCAGATACTGAAGTGATTGCTATACCATCAGATGCTTCTGATGATGATGACAGCCATGATGGCGATGATAGGCCAGTTACATCTGAGGGCCCTTCTACACATACAGCCCAGCCGTTCCCTCATACTGACACTACAGCTGCTAGGTTTGTACCTCTCTTCAGGCCACCTGATGATGATGAGGAAGAGAGTGAGGAAGAGGGTTTGACCCGAAGGCATGGCAGTAAGGTGGTTGCCACGGAGAAGGGTCTGAGGGCTGCTAGAGGACAGACGGGCACATCAGGGGTAACACAAACAGAGTCGGATCCAGCCTATTCCCTTGATGAGCCCAGTACACGAGTTGGATCCCCGGTATCTACTGGGAAGAGGAAGAAAACCATGGCTAGCAAACCTGGTAGGAGGGGAAAGCGTCTTAGATTCACCACCTCCGTCTCTACACCAGCCACCATATCCACCACATCCACCACATCACAAACACCCCAATCCACCACCATCACTATACCTCCACATCATACTCACATATCTACCACCACCACCACTGTACCCCCCACTACAGCCTTCCCATCTTCTCCCATCTACACCACAGCTACCACAACAACCACCACTCACCAAACCCAACTCTCATCTGCTACCTCGAGCTCAGTTCTACCACCTATCTCTGTGGTTGAGCAACTTGCTGCACTGAACAGCATGGTGCTCCAGCTGCTAGCCTCTGATAAGGCTAAGACGGCTCAGATTCTCCAGCTGCAAGAGCAAAGTTCTACACAAACAGGTGAGATTGCGAGACTGCGGGAGTTGACTTCTTCATAAGCCCAGTTGATCACTGCACAGACTGATCAGATCACTGGCTTGCTTTAACACAAGGCTGAGACTGATGAGAAGATTGGGAAGCTGGAGGCAGCTCACAAGACTCTAGTGCTAAAGCTGAAAGGCACTCAGAGTGAGCCCCTCAAGATCAGGGAAGGTGATGATGATGAAGGTGATGATGATGATGGTGAGGACGATGATGATGAGGATGACAACGATGATGATGATGATAGTGATGAAAGCGATGATGGTGACGATAAGAAGGATGATGAGGAAGGTGAAGGAGGAGAGACAGCATGAGATCATAGTGATGATGCTGCAAACGAGAGGCGTTCTAAACATCGTCAAGATAAAGGAACCTCTTCATCTGCTCCAACTGAAGAAACTCCTGAGATTCAGGATAAAAGTACTGTTTAGTTATTCATGTTTATGTATTTAACAGACTTTTGTATTTGAAATTATGTAACATTTATGTAATGAATGTTTATATCTTTTGTTAATGATTGTGTTTGATTACTTACTAACAAGTATTGTGTAGCATGTTTAAATCAAACAGATCCAAACTTTCAGAGAGATGAACATGATGTTTCTCCCCTCCAACAGGTCAAGTCTCAACTCACAATGATTCTTGATCTACAGGGGATCGTCAGAAGATCAGTGAGTTATACTCCTGAAGAAGGAGAAATTATACACAACCTTACTGATAAGCAACTGGCTGACATATTTCTTCTAAATCCAGAAGAAATTGTTAAAGATGCTCCAGTTTTTGATGACGCTGATGATGACGAACTCAAAGATGTTGAAGAAACTGAAATTGAAGACATCACAGATCAGCACTATCCAGAATACACTGATCAAGAGGGAAATGTGTTTCCTGATTTGGTAAACAACCTTCACAGTGATATTCTGGATAAACTCAGTGATAAGGAGAAAAGAGCAGAGGCTTCCACAAGCCAAGCCCAAGCCTCGGACACTGATGTTGATATCCGAAAGGCTGAATGGGCGGCTTGCTTCGCCGAGGTCCGAGCCCAACGCGCTACAGCAACTCAGAGTACCTACACCAAGCTATACAAAGTAAAGAAGAATATGAAGGTGTCAGGGAAGATCATTTCTTGGGCTCATCTTGATGACCTTGGCGTGTATGTAGTGAAGTGGGAGAGGGGAATCGAGTACTTCAGATTCCCTCATGATCTGAAGACTCTCCCAGGTTTTGAGCTCAACCAGTTGGCACGACTAAAGCTTCTTTATGCTGATCCTAAGAAGATGTCAGGCTGGTTTGAGGCTGCATTAAAGAAGGAGCACAGGACCAGATGGGTAAACTTCAAACCTCAGCAGGCTACGAGGTACCTCAGAAGGTCTGAGATGAGTCCCATCACTGGTCAGCCGAAGATAGTCCTGAAATGGCGACCTCCGCGCACAATGTCCCGAATTCCACTGAGGGAAATGCCACAGAACTTTACCCCACACTTTAAATGATGGTACTATGGCGCTCGGGAGAGGCAAACATTATTTTGGAGAAGGACGGGTCGATGGATGCAATAAGGGTGTTTGACCCCATGTGGCTTATCAACTTGTCAGCGTCTGATGTGTATACGCTGTACAAGTGGCCACTGTTTTTTGATACGCAGGATATTGTGCAAGCACTACAGTTTCAGCATATAATACGTCTATGCTTTGCACTGAATATCCATGCAGGGGTCTCCAAAGAAGAGAGATTAAAGAGATTTGAAGAGTTCAAGAAAGAAGTCAAGGTCTAGATAGAGCTAGGTCCAAGGGGGAGTTTGTTGGTACATATGTCCCTAGTTCTAGTCTAGTGAGCTTGAATATAATAGAACTTCTTCCTGTAGCTCATATGTAATGTTGAATCAATATAATGAGAATCTCGTCTATATATGGTTGTTGGTTATTTAATGTTATATCTATTTACTTTTTTAATTGTTACACGCATAATATGACCATGTTATATAGGTTTACAGGTGTGAGACATAGTTCTGATTCATAAATGGTTCAAGAATGTGTTTGACTAAGAATCCTGATTCAGTCGCACGACTGGACCATACGAATGGTCCAATCGCACGGTTGAACTAGGTGATTGAGTCAATCGCACGGTTGAGTCATAAGACTGACTCAAACGTACGAATGAATCAATCGTATTATTCAATCGCACAACTGAGCCAGTCGCAAGACTCAGTCGCACGAATGAGATCTGTAACCTATAAATACCACTTAATTCGTGGAAAAATAACACTTTGAATACTTGAAACTCTAGTCGACCCAGAACGACCAGTTCGTCCATTCCAAGCTCATAGAACGTCTGAGATCATTCCTAGTCCATTCTTAACATTTTCTAATCGTTAGGATTGATCTTGATTTTGTTCTCCCTGATTGGATCGCCAATCAAATAGGATTCCGCACTATTTGATCCGGTATAACGAAGAATCAGTTAGTACTCCGTACGTACACGGTCCTAACAATTTCTGGGATGAGTGATAAACTATGGTCAATATACATAAGTTTCTAAGGCAATTGGAGTTGACTTACCTTGACGTGTTAACATTTCCAAATGGTAACGCGTTACCAAATGGAATCATTCCATGTGGTTTACAAGTCTTGAATAATCATTGTTTGATTTATTATCTTTTACCTCCAAATTCCTGTGACTAACTTACTTTGTATAAAGCATGTCTCGTCATCATGGAAAGCGTGGAAGCTCCGACCGCAAATTAGCCGCCATGATTGCCCGTCAAATGGCTGCTGTCATACCGACCATGTTTGCTGAACTGAATAGCACCATGATGACCAACTCAAGTAACAATGGTAATGGGCAAGGAGAGAATAGTGCGAACCAAGGGTGAAACAACCAAACATGCACGTTCAAGCACTTTAGCTCATGCAAACCCACTAGCTTTAGTGGAAAGGAAGGACCCACTAGACTTCTCGAGTTGTTCGAAAGCATGGATAACTGTTTCATTAACTGTGAGTGTCCCGAGGTGCTCAAAGTCCGTTATGCCACTAGTATGCTTCAACAAAGGGCACTTACATGATGGATAGTGAAAAAAGGAACCGTGGTGCTGATGCTGTTGGCACTAACTTAGGATGAGTTTAAGAACATTGTCATCCAAAAATTCTACCAGAGAAGTGAACTACAAAAATTGGAGGAAGAATTCTCGAATCTCAAGCAATATGGTGGAGATCATTTGACCTACTCAACAAGGCATCACGAGTTGAGCATCCTATTGCCTCACATGGTTGACATTGTTCCCCAAAACATCAAAAAATTTATTAAGGGGGTGCCACCTCAAATCTAAGATGCCGTGGTGGGAAGTAGACCCACAACTTTGGAAGATGCCACTACCATCACCGCTCAACTTACTAAAAACCATATTTGAGCGGGTACTTTGTCTGTCAAAGGTTCTAAAAAGGTTGAAAAGGTGGTCTTAGAAGTAGCTAAGGAGAGTAAGAACGAACCATCTTACAACAACAAGAAACGCAAGTTCACACCGACTCGTAATTTTGCTGTGAGTGCACCCAAGGTACCTCAAAGACAACTTATTCCTATGGCACAAGAACCTATTGCTAGGGCCTATGCTGGTCCTTTACCCTTGTGCAATGTCTGTAGGTATCATCATGCGGGAAATACCCCGTGCCGCATCTATACATTGTACGGTAAGTATGGATACTTGGTGACTACTTGTCACCGTGCTCCAAACACTGCCGCGTTGGTTGTGAATCGTGCTTGCTACAGTTATGGGGAACCTAGTCATTTTCACCCACAATGCCCTCGTCTTGCGGGTAATATTCCACAAGCCCGAGGACGTGCTTTTAGCATCAATGCAAACCAAGCACAAGCCAACAATGATGTGGTGAACGGTATGTCAAATCCAATCCTAACTTTATGATCTACGTCCTTTTCTTGTGATGCTTTACCTGTATCGTTAAATGTCTTTAAAACTGAACAGGTATGTTCCTTATTAATAATTCTTATGCCTACGTTCTGTTTGATTCTGGAGCCGATAAGAGTTTTGTCTCGTTAGAGTTTGAGCCTATACTTGCTAAGCCACATACGAAAATAGAAAGACCTCTTACCGTTGAACTCGCCGATGGAGAACCTATCACCGTTGATGTCGTTATTCGCGATTGCATTCTGAGCCTAAACGAGCATGATTTCTTAATCGACCTTATTCCTATGAAACTTGGAAGCTTTGACGTCATCATTGGCATGGATTGGTTAGCCAAACATCATGCTGAAATTGTTTGTTTCGAGAAATGCATTCGCATTCCTTTGCCTTCGGGGGATACATTGAAAGTATTTGGTGAAAAATCCTCCAAAGGACTCAAACCCATATCGTGCACTCAGGCCCGAAAATGCCTAAGCAAGAATTATATGGCATTCTTGGCCTACGTGGTTAACACGAAAGTCGACCATAAGGATGTCCCGATTGTACGAGAATTTTCTAAAGTATTTCCCGATGACCTTAGTGGTTTATTCCAAGAGCGAACCCCGTGGCTAAGTCGATGTGCACCATCGAAAATGCAAGAGCTAGCTGTCAAGAACTGTCCAACAAGGGTTTTATCCATCCTAGCTCTTCGCCTTGGGGTCCAACTGTTCTGTTCGTGAAGATCAAAGATGGATCATTTCATATGTGCATCGATTATCATGAACTTAACAAACTTACCATCAAGAACCGCTACCTTGTTCCTTATATCAATGATCTTTTTGACCAACTTCAAGGAGCTGCTATTTTCTCAAAGATTGACTTACGTTCTGGCTCTCATCAATTACGAGTTCATGATGATGTTATCCCAAAAACTGCGTCCCGTACTCGATATGGCGTTCCGTACTCGATATGGACACTATGAGTTCGTGGTTATGCCTTTTGGTTTAACAAATGCTCCTAATGTCTTTATGGATCTCATGAATCGAGTATGCAAGCCGTATCTAGACAAATTTGTCATTGTCATCATTGACAACATACTTATCTATTTCAAGTCTGAAACTAATCATGAACTTCACTTGCAACAAGTTCTTGAGCTATTGAAGAAAGAACAACTGTATGCGAAGTTCTCAAAGTGTGAATTTTGACTTGAGGAGGTCCAATTTCTAGGACATGTGGTGAATAGCCAAGGAATTCACGTTGACCTTGCAAAGGTGGAAGCTGTGAAAATTGGTGTGTTCCTACAACTTAAACTAAAGTTCATTCTTTCCTTGGTCGTGCTGGCTATTATTGACGTTTCATTGCCAACTTCTGTAGAATCACGAACCCGTTTGCTTCCTTGACTCAAAAGAATAAACCATTCGAGTGGGGGTCCGAACAAGAGGAAGCTTTAGAAGCATTAAAGCACAAGTTGTGTAATGCTCCTATCTTGACCCTTCCCGATGGAAACGATGATTTCATCGTATAATGTGATGCGTCTAAACAAGGCCTTGGTTGTGTTCTCATGCAACGAGGAAAGGTCATAGCATATGCATCGAGACAATTGAAGCACCATGAGGTGAATTACACGACACATGATCTTGAACTTGGTGCTGTGGTTTTCACCCTAAAGATTTGGAGACATTACCTTTATGGTATGAAATGTATAGTCTACACTGATCACAAAAGCCTTCAACACATTTTTAATCAAAAGGATCTCAATATGAGACAACATCATTGGGTCGAGTTGATTAGTGATTATGACTGTGACATTCTTACCAACCTAGAAAGGCAAATGTCATAGCCGATGCACTAAGTCGTAAGATTCATAACAAGATGATCTCGTTTCAAGAAATTTGTGATCGACAACAATGGTTTGATACCTTGGGAGAATTTGACACTGAGATCCATTTAGATGTTAACGAGACTACGGTGCTGCTGTAGAACTTGAGGATTGAGAATGACATCGAGACTTGTATCTTGGAGGCTCAACATGCGGTTCAATAGGAGAGGAATTAGAGTACAATCTTCAAGCTCAACTAGAATCAAAACCCAATGGGTTGATGTATTTCGTGAATCGAATATGGGTCCCAAATCGTGATAATCATCATACCTTTATCATGAATGGAACTCATCAAACTCGTTATTTTATTCATCCTAGCTCCGGTAAGATGTATATGGATCTATGTGGTCAAATACTGGTGGCCTGGTATGAAGAAAGACATAGCAACTTACGTAGCTAAGTGTCTTGCGTGTACGAAGGTTAAAGCCGAACATCAACGTCCTTGTGGATTACTTGAACAACCATAGATTCCTATGTGGAAATGGGAACATATATCCATAGATTTTATAACCAAACTACCTCCCACCTCTCGTGGTCATGATAGCATATGGGTGATCGTTGACTGATTGACCAAGTCAGCACATTTTGTACCCATACGTGACACTTACAACACATCAAGGTTAGCTCGTATATACATTGATGAGATTGTGAGTCGTCATGTCATACCTCTGTATATCATATCCGACCAAGACGCTCGTTTCACTTCGCACTTTTGGTCGTCTATGCAAGAACTCTTAGGTACTCAGCAGGATCTAAGCACGGCTTACCATCCTCAAACGGACGGTCAAATCGAGCGAACCATGCAAACCCTGGAGGATTTGCTACATCTTTGTGTCCTTGACTTTAGTGGTGACTGGGATACGCATTTACCCCTCGCGGAATTTTCGTAAAATAATAGTTACCACTCGAGTATCAAGATGGCACCTTTCGAAGCGCTTTATGGTCGTAAATGTCGTTCCCCAATCTGCTGGACTGAAATTGGTGAAAATTTCATCAAGGGTCCTAAACTTATACAAGAAACGACCGATAAAGTCTCCATGATTCGCAAGAACCTTGAAGTAGCTAGAAGTCGTCAAAAGAGTTACGCCGATAAAAGACGCAAAGAGTTTCAAGTCGATGACATGGTTCTTCTCAAGGTTTCTCCATGGAAGGGTGTTGCTCGCTTTGGGAAGAAGGGTAAGTTAGGCCCACGTTTTGTAGGACCTTTCAAGATTCTGAAAAGAATTGAGAAAGTGGCTTACAAACTAGAACTACCTTTTGAACTAAGCGTGGTTCATCCTGTCTTTCATGTCTTAAACTTGAGGAAATGTCTAGCCGATGAAAATTTGCATGTTCGTTTGGAGGAAATCCAAATTGACGAGTCATTGCATTTCGTTGAGAAACCTGTCGAGATTATGGACTGAACCCTGAAGAAGACCCGAACAACTACCACACCGATCGTCAAAGTCCGTTGGGAAAATAAACGGGGAGCTGAGTTCACCTGGGAACGCGAGGATCACATGATGAAGAAATATCCCTATCTATGCGTTTAGTCTTGTCTTTAATTTCGGGATGAAATTTCTTAAAGTTGGGGAGACTGTGACCTTTCGTAATTTTTGTTAAACGTTTGTTAACGTCGTTAGCTCTTGTAAGGGTTTGTATTGTTATTAATGCAATTACGACGACTTGTTTGTAAATTTTTGATGTAATTAAATATTGGATAATTAATATTAAAAATAATAATAACAATAATAATAATAACAATAATAATAATAATAATAATAATAATAATAATAATAACAACAATGATAATAATAATATTCATAACAAGTGTAAACTTGTAAATAAATAAAACAAGATAAGGCTTATACCTTAGAAACTTGTAATTAATTAGTTTTTACTTAAAATAATAAAGCCTTAAAACTCCAGATACCAAACTTTAATTTAATTTAAACTAAAACTTACGTTTTAGAATTAATTAAACAAATACTAAACCGCAGGGATCGAAACTGTAAATTAATAAACATAACCTCCCAATCCACCCCCCCCCGTTTTTCTGCAAGACGCTCCTGCTGCCTCCGGCCGAGCTCCGGCGAGCCAGAAGCCGCCTCAAATCTTAACCATTTTGCTCCAAATTGGTCCCATTATGCTCGTGAAACGATTTTGAACGTGAACATGTGTTTTAATTAGACTATTAATGTGGTGACGCTAGCCCACTAACTCGAAACCGAAACCCATTCAACATCAAAACCGTCCGCATACTTAAATCGCATCAATGATGCAATTAAACATGTATCCACGTTCGTTTAATCATTTAGAAGTTAATGGTATGCTTAATTTCACTTGAAATCACCTCTCTATCAAAATAATCACTCGCGAAACCACCGAACTCGCAACGCTCTCGAACTCCAACTTCTACACGTTTTAATTCCAATTTGACTGAGGGCTTTTGATCTTAAACACCATTAGTGTAACACCCGGAAATTTCTGTTTGGGATGTCAGGCGACTGGAGGCCCATACGCAAGGAAGCCATGCGACTGAGGCTCCATCGCACGATAGTCGCACGACTGGAGCTCCATACGCATGATAGTTGCACGACTCGGGAGACTGGAACTATAGTATTTAAGGGAGAGGGCAGCCCTTACCCTCTCCCCACACTTGCGAAATCAGCCAATAAGAAGAGAAGAGAGAAAAGAAGAGAGAAAGAAGAGAAAAGGGGTGGTTCGGGCTCGGAATTCGTTGTGTGGCGAGTCAAAATGAAGCTCTAACCGAGGAGGCTGCTAACGTCAATTCTAGGACCCCTCTTTTACACGTTTTTGAAGGATTTTGAGGCTGGAACACATCTGAAACTATTTTCGGGTTTTGGGTGTTTAACCCGTGTATGTATGAATATGTATGTGTATAGTATGTTTAGAGTGTGATTTTGGATGTGTATGTGCTTGAATGTTGTCATAGTATGATTCCCTAAAGGTCTAGGAGGGTTAATTTGGGCTTAAAATGAGTTTGGAAGAATTTGGAGGTCGTGAGTCACGACTGCAGTTCGGGATGAACTGAAATCGCTGCCCAGTTAGGGCTAGATGACTGGAGGGCCAATGGTACGACTGAGGGACGATTGGAGCTCAACCGCAATATTGGAGCTCAATCGCACGACTGAGGCTCAGTCGCACGGCTGGGGGTTTAGTCACACGACAGGTCATGCGACTGTGAGTTCAGTCGCATAGGTGCTCAGTCGCACCGGTGTCCACACACACGACAGAGAGCTCAGTCGCATAGGTCCGTTTGCATGGCTGCCCAATCGCACGACTGAGGGTTCAGTCGCATAGGAGCCCATTCGCATAGTGTCCATTCGCACGATTGGTTGTTCATCCGCATGGATGCTCATCCGCATTGGTCCAATCGCATAGTGTTCTGTCGCATGGAGGCCATGCGATAGAAGGGGCCCCAATCACCCAAGTAGGGCTATTATGTACGAGGAGAGATATAGTTCAATTACTGGCCTTCTGGAAGAAGAGCAAGAGTAAGTAATGATGTGATAGCTCCCGTAGGTACATGTGTGATAACTATCGAGGCTTAGAAGTTACGTCAGGCATGATGACGATAGTATTGCATGTGCATCTGGGCTAAGTATGATGAGGCCCTACATGATGGTAATGACTGATGACTCGTAAATGTCGATGTTCCTTGTGTCCATGTATGTTTATCTTTTCCATGACTTTGCGTGCTATACTAAAGAATGAAATGAAAGTATTAAGAAACGTAAAGTGAAAGATAATAAAAGAGGAATGTAATGAATGAACGCATGCATTAATGAACGAATGAACGAACATAAAGCTAAAGAGTGTATTTATGAGGTGAGCGACTCTGTCTCGCAACAGACTCGAAGGAGGATCTTTGTCGCATACCCCGGTACTGTGTCAGTCTTCGGACATGAGTCGAGGGTTTGCTTGTCAAGCCCCGACATAGTATCAGTCTGTTGGACCAAAAGAACCAATGAGCCAGATCAGAAAAACCTCTAAGTCCCACATGACATCACAACAACTGCTGAAAGCTTCATCAGCAGTTTAACAAAGACTGAAGACTCAACAGCTGAAGATCAATGATCTGAAGAACAACAGCTGAAGATCCAAAGTGCTGAAGATAAGTACTGAAGTCTGAAGTACTGAAGAATACAAGTACTGAAGACTTCAACTACTGAAGACAAGTGCTGAAGATCAAAAGCTGAAGAACTAAAGAACTAAAGATCAACAACTGATGCATAAAGTCTGAAGACAAAGACTGAAGACATCAGCTGATGACAACTACTAAAGTCATCTGCTGATGAGTCATCTGAAGATCAAAGTTTGAAGACCAAGTGCTGAAGCTTCAGAGTTTTTCATAACAGCTGAAGAAGTTGTCTTCAGTTGTTGTGATGGTTTTCTTTATCAGTAGTTTATATTTTCTATTTTCAGTAGTTTGTACAACAACTGAAGAGTTTGCTCTTCAGCTGTTATAGTTCAGTAGTTGTAAACAACTGAAGACCTTGTTCTTAAGTCGTTGTAATACTTTCAGTGGTTTCTTGTTTTATCAGTAGTTTGTAATAAGTAGTAACACTTAGCATTTTGTAAGAAGATGTCAGCTGTTTGACATCTTCAGTAGTTTAGTGTTCTTTCAGTAGTTTGTTAATAACCGTTTGATGTCACTATCAAGTGACGTCACCATAGGTCATTTCTTCTATAAAAAGAGATGACCTAATTGTATTTTGTGCCAAAGCGTGTGATCAAATAGAAAACACCTTTTTGCAGAATTGCTCTCTCTCTATAATTTTACTGTTACATGCAAAATCTTTTGTGTTCTTGCTTATTTGTTTAATTCTCATGCTAAATCCACTACGAATACAACCTAATTGATCAAACTAGAGGCTGAGATCCTTTCAAATGGTATCAGAGCAGGTTAATCATTGATCGATTTAACTATTGATCATTGAAACTGCTCTATTGCTATCTACGTTTGATCGAATTAGCAATTTGCAAGAATTAGTTATAGAGATTGAGCTTCTGCTGCTTCTGGCCATTCTATTTGAGGTTCTACGTGGTTTTGAGCTAAATTTGTCTTGTTTTACTTGAATTTGTCTGAATTTCTGAAAATGACTACTCCTTCTAATGATCCTCACAATACTGGTTCCTCAACCAAGCCTCCGATGCTAGTTAGGAATGTGTATAACATATGGCAAAGAAGGATGCTCCATCACCTGTCTGTTAATAGTTCAGGTTGTTGGACATCTGTGGTACATGGTCCACATCAGCCTATGGTGAATCATCCGGAAACAAACAAATTGGTTCCAAAGAAGAAGGTGCAATACTCTGATGAGGATAAGAAATTGTTTGAGATTGATGCAAAAGCCCATGGAATTCTGGCCATGGCACTGTCCAATGAAATCTATTCTGGGCTGATGCATCATGAAACTGCTCATGACCACTGGAATGCACTGAAAGAACAATTCGGTGGCACTGATGAGGTTCTAGCAAACAATAGGGAAATCCTCGCCCAACAGTATGAGACATTTGCTCATAGAAAGGGTGAGACTCTGACTCAACAGTTTGAGCGGTTTTCATGTTTAATCTCTGAGCTGAAAATGGTTAAACATGAATACACCAACAGTCAGATGAACCACAGATTCCTCAGATCACTACCTGAGAGATGGGACACCTACACAATTGTCCTACGCTCCAATGCAAATCTGGATAGCTCATCTCTCACCCAACTTCATGGGAAACTGCTGACATTTGAAAGAGAGATTGAACAGAAAAGGAAACTGGCTTCATCTGGTAAGCTCACTGAAGACTTTGTACCAGGGAACACTGCCTTGGTCGGTCATGAGTCAGAATATGCTGCATCTGAGTGCCCATATGATAAGCATATTGATTTCTCTTCAAACACTTCTAATCCTGCTTTTGTGAGTGTTGATAGTCAGACTGGTGGCTGTAATAGTGACAATCTGTGCTTCATCATGGATAATCTGAAAGGGATTGCTGATGATGACTTAGAAGAGATGGATATTCTGAGCCAAATGGCCTTGATTAATATCCGGTCTCAGAAGTTCTACAAAAGAACTGGAAGAAAATTCCCAGGACTCTCTGGCAAAACCAAAGTTGGTTTTGACAAGAGTAAGTTGAGGTGTCACAAATGCCACAGGCTTGGACACTTTGCAAGAGAGTGTAGATCACCTGGATCTAACTCTTCTGCACCCTTTGTGACTTTTCCTAACAATAGTCAACAAAGCAGAGGGCAACATCCTGTCAATTTTGGTCATCATTCACAACCACAATGCCCTACATATTTTGTTCCACAGGGGCCAATGCCATACTCATATCCCTGCTATTACATGCCACAACCCAGTCAAGTTCAAGCACCCATTGCTCCTCAACCACATGCTCTTCCTGAGCCTCAACCATCCCAATCTCATCAACCTCCTCAACCTCAACAACACAGCTTCTTCACCCCAGGAGTTGTTGACTGGGCAGTTCACCGGATAACATGTCTGGTCATGAACAACTGTTCTCAGGTGCTGGTCAACATGGTGGTGACAACCCTTTTGGAAATCTAGCTCTTATGGCTCTGGAGTCTTCTGATGGATCATCCTCAAGTGCCTCTTCATCACAAGTATCACAGGTATCCTCTGAGGCTAAGGCCAATTTATGTTCTGAAACATGCATAGCAGCATTTGCCTCTATTAGAGAAGCAAATGTAGCTTTAATTAATAAGAACATTGAGCTAGAACAAACCATTTCCAAAAGAAAAGTTGAGTTTGAGTCTGTGCTTGAAGGTAAAAATGATGAGATTTACAAATTAAAATGCCAAATCACTGATGATAAGGCTAGGGAAGAGGTACTTTTATAAAAGTACAAAGACCTCAAGGAAACTCTTGCAGCAACCCAGGTAGAGTGTGATCGATGGGTACAATCCTGCAAGGGTTTTGAGATGCTTTTGAGTAAGCAATCAGCTTCCAATATGAAGTTTGGTATTGGTTATAATCACACAACTCCTCCAACAGATTATACTTCCAGAGCAGATGTAGAATCTGATGGAGAAAGCAATAACCAATCCTTTTCATCATGTGACCTACTATCTGATACAGCATCATCAGAAGTAGAAGTCAGCATTCATTCATCACAAAACCAATCAGCTGATGCTAAAATAGTTGATGGTTCAAATGCTAATTGTCACACGATCAAAAAGTTGATCAACTCAGGTGTTGTCTCTAGAAGTACTGAAAGTACTGGAGAGCAAGTGATAAAACCTGAAGTTCAAACCCCAACTACTGTCAGTACTGAAGAGAAGAAAACTGTCAGTAGAAAGGGTTTGAAGACTACTAAAGAGGATGTCAGGAAAGCAAGTACTGCAAGGAAGAAAACTGCAAGTACTGACAGCAAACAGCTGAAGAACAAGTCTTCAGCAGTTTCATCTTCTTTAGTAGATGATCAACCAAAGATGAAGAAGAATCATGTGAAATATGTGGCTTGTTCAATCATCTTACTGATGATTGTTGGTACAAAAGGAGTTCCAAACTCAAACAAAAGGAGAAAATTAAAGAGCAAATGAATGTAATGAAAACTAAGTTTGAGACCAAGTTTGTACCAGCTACATCAAAGCCTGAAAACCCCAAGGAAATGAAGAAATCCAAAAAGAAGGATGGGGTTAATCAGGCAACAACTGAGGTTGCTCAAAAGAAGATGGTGCAACACAGGAATTCATCACCAGCAACCAATTTTGTGTCTGAGGAGCTGAAAGCTTTATCACAAAGTCAGACACAACTTGTGAGGATGGTTCAGCATCTAATGGGAAGAGTCAACCGACTAGATGCTCCTGTGTTGAAACCACAGAAAAGGAAATCTAAGCCAAAGGGTTCCTCTTCTACACCATATCTTTCACCTCAGACTGTCACACATAACAAACCAGTTAGTGTTACATCTGTTGATAAGAACAGACGCAAAACCAAAAAGGTTTGGGTCTCCAAAACTAACTAACTTGTTATGATGATTGCAGGGTTCTTCAACATGCCAAAGAAGCATCTGGTATGTAGACAGTGGAGGATCCATGCACATGACAGGAAGCAGCTCTCTTCTTAATGACTACTCTCAAGGAAAGAAGGGATTTGTTTCCTTTGGCAATGATGCAAAGGGTTACATCATTGGAAAAAGCTTTGTTTCCAATGGGGAAATAAGGCTTGATGTTGTTAACCATGTGAAGAATCTCAAGTATAATCTCTTGAGTGTCAGTCAAATGTGTGATAAAGGCTATGTTGCCCTTTTCGCAAGCCAGAACTATCGGATTCTGTTATCCAAAGTTCTGAGTTTGATTGACAAGGTGTTGGATGAATATATTCTCCTGAAGGACAACAGGACAGGAAGAGTATATGCCTTAGATCTTTCCAAGAAAATTGATCTAAAAGGCCATCCTTGCCTATTCTCCAAGGCCTCTCCTCAAGAGTCTACTCTATGGCATAGAAGGGTGGGGCATGTTAATCTTAAGAACATGAATCAGCTGACTAGCCATGGTTTAGTAAGAGGATTTCCTTTGAAGGATTTCAAGTATGAAGACAACTGCACTGCTTGCTTAAAGGGAAAACAACACAAAGTTTCATTCCCTTCAATAGAAGAACCAAAGTCCACTGCCTGCTTGCAACTCCTGCATATGGATCTCTTTGGTCCTGTCAGAGTGATGAGCATGGCAAAGAAGAAATACTGCCTGGTAATTGTGGATGATTACTCCAGGTTTGTATGGACTTTCTTCTTGCACTCTAAGGATGAAGCTGCCAAGGCTATTATGAACTTTGTGTTATTTGTGGAGAAGCAGTATTCCCTGCAGGTCAAGTGTGTGAGGAGTGACAATGGAACAGAGTTTAGAAACCACACACTTGATGACTTCTACCTGTCTAAGGGAATTAAAAGGCAGTTTAGTATTCCAAGAACTCCTGAACAGAATTGAGTGGTTGAGAGAAAGAACAGGACTCTCATTGAGGCTGCAAGGTCAATGCTGGCTGACTCAGGGCTGCCATTGACCTTTTGGCCTGAAGCTGTCAACACAGCTTGCTATGTGCAAAATAGAACTTTAGTGAATCAAAGGTTGATGAAGACTCCCTATGAAGTACTTCATCATTTGGCCCCTTTGATTTCCTTCTTTAGAGTATTTGGGTGTCCCTGCTTCATTCTCAACACAAGAGATCCACTCCAGAAGTTTGCATCAAAGGTGGATGCAGGGTATTTTGTTGGTTATTCATCAGCTTGCAAGGCATACAGAGTTTTTAACTGTAGAACAAAGATGGTTGAAGAAACTCTGCATGTGAAGTTCAATGAATCTCCAAAGGACAAGATTCCACAAAACCCTGTGGAGTTATTTGATCTGGACATACTGCAATATGTTCCTTATCAACCTCCAGCTTTTGTTCCAGTCAACAGTTCTCCACCTGGTGGTACTGATGATGAAGATGCCAGTACTCACCTTTTCAGGTTTAGTGACAACCTGCCTGAGTCAACTAAACCTGATGCTCCAGTGGCTTCAGCAGCTCCATCCACAACAAATGCTGATGAGATTTCTGCATCCTCTACTTCATTTTTGCTGCCATCTCCTACATGGTTTTAAGAATCTCCATCAACACCTGTTGCTGCTGAAGGTCCTACAAACACTTGCACTGATCTTATAATCTATCAAGAGTTAAAGAATCACCTAATGTCTCAGATCATGGGTGATATCAATGCTGGAGTTTCAACCTGATGTGTTGCAAAACACATATGTTTTTAGAGTCGGGTTTTGAGTCTTTATACGTCTATCGTGTTTAATTTTATTAGAATAAGTTAATGTTTTCGTTATTTGTCATTTGTAGGTGTTTGGATGCAGGAAGACCTGGAAAACGAATTGGAAACGAGGGCATTGGACAAGTGAAGGAGTTGCAAGTTGTTAAAATTGAAAAATAAAGAAAAATTCCAGAGAAATAGGGTCTTCGCGCTGCGCGCACGAGCTAAACACTCTGTACGCGCTGCGCGAAGAGAGGGTTCGCGGCCCCTGACTATTTTGTCCCTTCGCGATGCGCGCACAGCTTAGTTATCTTGTACGTGGTGCGCGAAGGCAGGTGACGCGACCAAACCCTAATTTTCACATTTAAATAGAATGTTTAACACATTCTACGAAGGGGGGTGACTTCCAGACGATCAAGAAGGTGATTTCCAGGAGTTTAGAAGCAAAGGATTGAAGGTTTGGAGTTAGGAATTGAAGAATCGAAGGCTTAATCGTCCCGGTTTTTACGTTTCTCTTCTTAGTTTTCATTCCTTTGTAATCAATGACTTCTCCTATTAGTTTTGCTACTGTTACGAACATGTTTCTTGGCTAAACTTCTGTAGCTACCTAGGTTTGATGAATATACATTGTTTAGTTTAGTATTCTTTCGGTATTTGGATTGTACTTGTGTTTAAAAGTTAATGATAATGATTTGGTTTGCATGATCAGTTGTGGTTGTGTATTTAGATCTGTTCTTGTGATTGATTTATTGCTTCACATATGCCTTGGTGATTGTCTGTCATATAATGGATGCATGCTAGATCGTTTGCCTTATGTGTGCGGTTTTAGATGATTTGGTAGACGTATTGAATCATTGAAGTAATTGATCTTGAATTGAACTAATCAAATATGCAACTAATCTTAATACTGTGAGGTTAATAGGTTATCAGGTTATCTCGTGTGATCGATTGCTAGGTTAGAGTCTCTGTGAGGAGTTCAGTCTAGTTTCCCGCTCATATTATATTTTCCTGAGTCTGATTAGGCATTCTAGATCTATCCCCTTGTCGTTAGGCATTGTGACACTCGCGCCGTGAGGTAGAGTGTCTATCGGGTGTGTTATTAGCTCCCTTGGAGAACCTGTGAGGGTAATCCACAAACTGGTGTTTTATTGGCCTATTAGGTCTATCTAGTTGCTTTCCTTGAAAGTGACGAGGTTTCTCTAGGTTGCTTTTAAGTTAGCATCTCTAGATCCCGGTTACACAAGTCTTTCCAAAACCGTTAGAAGAACAGCCAAAACGTGTATAGGATTCTGCCTAGGTGGTGTTTTTAATCATCTGAACTCAATTCTGGTCTTTTTCCCTGTGTCCGTCCTGTTTTCAGTTCTTTCTAAAACAATTTAAAAACAAACCCCCTATGTTACTTTCGCTTAGTATTTTAGTCGAGTTTTAGGTAAGTTTAGTTTTCGTTTTCCATACAGAAGTCTTTGGGTTCGATAACTCGGACTTAATAGCTATTCTGCAGTCGACCGGTACACTGCCGGTTGTGTTGCTTAGGATCGAGTCTTAGTTTTATAAATTTAATGCTTTTTAGTGTCTAGTTAGAGTTTTATTTGTTAGTTTAATTTAGTATAGTCTAGCACACATCAAAGTTTTTGGCGCCGTTGCCGGGGACTTCTTGGCGATTGCGTTAATTAGACTTACTTGATTTAATTGCTATTTATGCTAAGTGTTTTTAATTAGTTTGTTTTTTTTATTCTAATTGTTTTTATTTTATTTGTTTGAGTCAGTCTTACAGTTTTAATTTTGTGTTTTGCAGGTTTATGCCCCGCTTGAGATCACAAGGACCACCTCCGGATCAAGATTTGCAGCTTGCGTTGCCCGAATTTGAGGTTGGTACTTCTTCTCTTTCTGTTTTTGATTCTACACCTTTTCCTACAGTATATTCTTCTACTTCTTCTGCAGATTCTAGCCCACCTAGTTCACCACACACACATATGGCTGAGAATCAAACTGTTCATCAACATGCGACCAATGGCTTCACAGGAGTTAGCAATCCAATCACACTTCCTACCATTGCTAATGACAACTCCTGGCAGATCCCATCCTTCGTCATGACAGCTATCTCTAATAACTGTCAATTCCATGGACGCGAGGATGAGGACGCACCTGCACACATAGGTCGCTTAGAGCGAATTGGTAGAACTTTCAAGTTGCAGGGTGCGTCTGATGATGCCATTTTCTTACAGCTGTTTCCATTTTCACTTGCTGATAGAGCCGCCACTTGGCTCGAATCTCATGCAGCTGGTACATTCACCACTTGGCAGGCTCTTCGTGAGCGTTTTCTTCATAAGTATTTTCCGCCGGCCAAGGCATCTAGGCTTAGAGATGAGATCCACTGATTCAGGATGGAGCCGGACGAGCCTTACTATCGTGCTTGGGAGAGGTTTCAAAACCTCCTTAGTCGTTGCTCCCAGCATGGCTTGTCCGAATGGGCTTTAGTTGAGAAATTTTATAATGGGTTGAATTATGAAACTAGGGCTAGGTTCGATACTTCTGCGGGCGGGCACTTAATGGGTAAGAAAAACATGAATGAATGTAATGAAATGTTTGAGAGTTTTGTCCAAGCAGAGCATGAGCAGCGGTCTGGAAACATGAAATCCAGTCCTGCTACTAGTACCTCATCCAGAGGAGTTCACCATGTCACCATGGATACTAGTGTGGCTGCTGCTCTTGATAGTCTAGTTCGTGAGGTGAGAGAGTTGAAGAAAAAGGTTGATAGGTGTGAGCTATGTAGAGGTGACCATGCCACTAATGAGTGTCCTCTGATAGTTCAAGAACAAGCTAGCTATGTTAATAATTCTTATAACTCAGGTTGGAGAAATCAAAACAATTCTAGCTGGCATTCTACAGGTGCTCCCCCAGGTTTCCAACAGGGTTCTAGTCAAAACCAGGGGCAGGGTAGTGGTCAGAATCAAGGTGTTAGTCAGGGTAGTGGAGAGTTGAGTAGGATAGAGAATCTGTTAACTCAATTAGTAGTCAAAGATGCAAAAACACAACAGATTCTAGCTGAGCATGATACTCTTCTGAAAAACCAACAGTCAGCTTTCCTAGATCTCCAGAGGACCGTAGGGGACATAGCTAGAAGGTTAGATGAGAGGCCCCCAGGTCAGTTACCCGGTAATACTCAACAAAACCCGAATGCACATGTTAAAGCCATTACTACTAGGTCGGGTAAGAGGTTAGAGGAGGTTAGAACTCCTATAGTTGAGGAAGTTGTGTTTGAGAAAGATGAGAGAGAGGTAGTTGAAAATCCCTCTGGGGATAAGGTTGTTAAGAAGACTAGTGTGTTAGAGCATTCTCCTGAGATTGACCATTCCCGTCTCCCGTTTCCTGATAGGCTTAAGCATCAAAAGTATGAAAGGGAGTACGGGCACTTTTTAGATCTCTTTAAGCAATTAAAGGTCAATCTCCCGTTCATAGAAGTGATTAAGCGGATGCCTAAGTATGTGAAATTTCTGAAGGATCTCCTGAAGAATAAAAGCAAACTGGGGGAGATTTCAAGTGTCTCTTTGTCGGGTGAGTGTTCTGCGGTGGTTATGAACCAACTACCGGAGAAATTGGCAGATCCCGGGATTTTCACAATCCCGTGTCTGTTTGGTTGTGAGGTTCAATGCCACGCGTTGGCGGATTTAGGAGCTAGTATTAACCTTATGCCTTATTCCTTGTATGAGAAATTAGGTTTAGGTGAATTGAGTCCAACGCGCATGACACTTTCCCTTGCTGATAAATCTGTTAAGCACCCACGGGGAATTGTAGAGAATTTGTTGGTGAAGGTTGGTAAGTTTGTATTCCCCGTTGATTTTGTGGTTTTAGACATGGAGGCTGATGAGCGTGTTCCTATTATCTTAGGTCGACCCTTTTTGTGTACTGCTAAGGCAAATATTGATGTGTTTAGGGGTCAGATCACACTTCACGTAGGAGAAGAGAGTGTTGTGTTTGAGGTAGCCAAATCAATTAGGGGTCCTAGTATTCCGAAAGAGTCAGTTTCCTTGGTCAATTCTTGTGAGGTGGCTGATAGGAAAATGGAGAACGTTAAGAGTATAGAGAATAATGCCAAAGTTGTTTGTGTTGCGAGAGCATATTCTGTCGAGGAAGAGGAGGAATTGGATAAAATAGTTGATGAGTTTTTGAGAATTTGTGAAAAAGATGATGAGTTGTTTGCTTCTGAGATTGAAAACTTTGTGATGATTAAGGATAGCAAATCCCAAGTGTGGGGATGTTAGAGTCTGAAAGAAAACCGCCACCGGTTGCAAAACCAAAGTGTGAGGATTGTGATAGCTTGATTGAGTCTGAATATGGTGGGTTTTTCTTTGGTGATGAGTTTGGTTATGATGGAGTGAGCATTGGGGGTGAGCTAGGTCTTCATGATCCCCCGTAAGTTGATCTTGGAAGATAGTATTTGGGTAGTGACCCGTTTGTAGAGTTTGTAGAGTTGGTTTGCTTGAGTTTTAGGTAGTTTGTGTCGGTTTTTGTGTTTCGTGTACTTTGTTTTCGTGTCTTGTTAAGTGTTTGCAGGGAAACGATTATTCGGTTGCAATTTGACACATGACCGGGACGCTACCAGGTAAGTTTTCCCACTTGAGTCATGTTAAAACAGGTAAAAAGATTTTTGGGGTCAAAATTTGGCTAAGGCATAAAAATTTTCGAAACCTTCTGAAAAAAGTGCAACCTCGCGTTACGCTCCAGGTTGGTCTTGATGTTCTCGCGTAGCGCGAGGATCCTCGCGTGTCGCGCCGTACTTTGCCTTAATCCCTCGCGTTACCTAAACTTGTGTTCCCCTGTTTGTTGAGTCAGATTGTTTTTTTTATTGAGTCTGTTTGATGCTGTGTTTGCCTGGTAGTGTGTTTGTTTTGCAGGTTTGGAATAATTCACCCGTACTCAATCTCCATTCGGGTGAATATATCCAACACTTTGTAAGGAGGCAACCAGTGATTCCTGATCGCGAATGAAATGCTATACGATCAGAGGTTTTGGATTCAGACTATGCACAGATGGAATCTCCTTACTACCAGCTAAGTCTTTTCCAAAACTCTTCTTATTTATGTCTTTCTTTTTAATTTCCACATTGAGGATAATGTCAAATTTAAGTGTGGGGATAGGAAGACATGTGTCTTAGGTTTAATTTAATTGAGTCAGTCAGTCTTTAATATTTGAGTGTGTTTAGTTAGTTTTATTATTTTTGTCTGTTTATTTGAGTCTTAAAAAAAACAGTCCCTGATTTTGATGTTTGCATATATTAAAAAAATGGAAAATGATAGATAAAATCAGGTGTTCGGTTTTTCAAATAGTATACATATAAGATGAATAACTGATTGAAAACATGTCTGATTCGGGATGTGCGGGTAGGCCCAGCTGATCTTGTAAGGTTATCCTAGGAGTATTCTAATACACTTAATTAAACATTATTAAGTCTTGTGGGTTCTCACCATTGGAAGCCAAAACCGTAGACAGTATAAGGGGTACCACTGTAGGTTAAGACCCAGCTGTAGTTTTTCTGGCAGGCACGCTTTAACAGGCGGCGCCTTTAGGAAATCCACCCATATAATGATCAAAAAAAAAAAGTAATGAACTTAAAATTTTAAAACCTGAGGCCTATGCGTTGGTTGCAGGGAATGGTGACTCTTGCTTGCAACACCTCTAGGAATTGGGTATAATAAGCTTAAGGCTCATGCGTTGGTTGCGGGGGATGGTGACTCTTGCTTGCAACACCTCTGAGAATTAGGTATAATAAGGCAATGCTCGGAGAAAAATATATATTGAGAAAAGCTCAGAAAAGATGCCAAAAGGGCACAAACAAATTCCATCTAGAGATAGAGGGATTACAGTTGGGTAGTGGGTTACGGTGGTAGAAAAATCTTAGAAATTTGATTTTTTCTGTGCCTAGAAAGCTTGAAGCGGGAATAGGTACCGAGTGTGAGACCCATAATGAATTAATCGAATACTTGAACTTAATTGCAATACGATTGGGGACCTGAATGATCGGCGGTTGGGTTTAAGTGGACAAATGTACCAGTGATCGCGGTCAACATGTATTAGATCTTAATATAAGCCGTTAACCTGAAATTTTTTGAGAACCGGATTTAAACCTGATTATGATTCCATAGCATAATACTTTTTCAGGGACGAAAAAGAGTCAAGTGTGGGTATGTTTGATGTGTTGCAAAACACATATGTTTTTAGAGTCAGGTTTTAAGTCTTTATACATCTATCGTGTTTAATTTTATTAGAATAAGTTAATGTTTTCGTTATTTGTCATTTGTAGGTGTTTGGATGCAGGAAGACCTGGAAAACGAATCGGAAACGAGGGCATTGGACAAGTGAAGGAGTTGCAAGTTGTTAAAATTGAAAAATAAAGAAAAATTGCAGAGAAATAGGGTCTTCGCGCTGCGCGCACGAGCTAAACACTCTGTACGCGCTGCGCGAAGATAGGGTTCGCGGCCCCCGACTATTTTGTCCCTTCGCGATGCGCGCACAGCTTAGTTATCTTTTACGCAGTGCGCGAAGGCAGGTGACGCCGCCAAACCCTAATTTTCACATTTAAATAGAATGTTTAACACATTCTACGAAGGGGGGTGACTTCCAGACGATCAAGAAGGCGATTTCCAGGAGTTTAGAAGCAAAGGATTGAAGGTTTGGAGTTAGGAATTGAAGAATCGAAGGCTTAATCGTCCCGGTTTTTACGTTTCTCTTCTTAGTTTTCATTCGTTTGTAATCAATGACTTCTCCTATTAGTTTTGCTACTGTTATGAACATGTTTCTTGGCTAAACTTCTGTAGCTACCTAGGTTTGATGAATATACATTGTTTAGTTTAGTATTCTTTCGGTTTTTGGATTGTACTTGTGTTTAAAAGTTAATGATAATGATTTGGTTTGCATGATCAGTTGTGGATGTGTATTTAGATCTGTTCTTGTGATTGATTTATTGCTTCACATGTGCCTTGGTGATTGTCTGTCATATAATGGATGCATGCTAGATCATTTGCCTTATGTTTGCGGTTTTTAGATGATTTGGTAGACGTATTGAATCATTGAAGTAGTTGATCTTGAATTGAACTAATCAAATATGCAACTAATCTTAATACTGTGAGGTTAATAGGTTATCAGGTTATCTCGTGTGATCGATTGCTAGGTTAGAGTCTCTGTGAGGAGTTCAGTCTAGTTTCCCGCTCATAATATAGATTCCTGAGTCTGATTAGGCATTCTAGATCTATCCCCTTGTCGTTAGGCATTGTGACACTCGCGCCGTGAGGTAGAGTGTCTATCGGGTGTGTTATTAGCTCCCTTGGAGAACCTGTGAGGGTAATCCACAAACCGGTGTTTTATTGGCCTATTAGGTCTATCTATTTGCTTTCCTTGAAAGTGTCGAGGTTTCTCTAGGTTCCTTTTAAGTTAGCATCTCTAGATCCCGGTTACACGAGTCTTTCCAAAACCGTTAGAAGAACAGCGAAAACGTGTATAGGATTCTGCCTAGGTGGTGTTTTTAATCATCTGAACTCAATTCTGGTCTTTTTCCCTGTGTCCGTCCTGTTTTCAGTTCTTTCTAAAACAATTTAAAAACAAACCCCCTATGTTACTTTCGCTTAGTATTTTAGTCGAGTTTTAGGTAAGTTTAGTTTTCGTTTTCCATACAGAAGTCTTTGGGTTCGATAACTCAGACTTAATAGCTATTCTGCAGTCGACCGGTACACTGCCGGTTGTGTTGCTTAGGATCGAGTCTTAGTTTTATAAATTTAAAGCTTTTTAGTGTCTAGTTAGAGTTTTATTTGTTAGTTTAATTTAGTATAGTCTAGCACACATCACAACCAGGAGTCAATTTTCCAACTTCTGCTTCTATGCTCTCTTCATCAGTCAGCAAGAGCCAAAGAATTATCATGTTGCATTAAGAGACAATGGAAGGGTTGAAGCAATGCAGCTTGAGCTTCTTCAGTTTAGAAAACAGCAAGTGTGGGAGCTTGTTCCTTTAACCCAAGGTAAGTGTGCAATAGGCACTAAGTGGGTGTTTAGGAACAAAACTGATGAAAAGGGCCAAATTGTCAAGAACAAGGCCAGGCTGGTTGTACAGGGGTTTGCACAAGAGGAAGGCATCGATTATGATGAAACCTTTGCCCCTGTAGCCAGACTGGATGCAATCAAATTGTTCTTAGCTTATGCTGCCTTTCACAGTCTTAAAGTTTATCAAATGGATGTCAAAAGTGCATTTCTATATGGTAAAATAAAAGAGGAAGTTTATGTGTGTCAACCACCAGGCTTTGAGGACAATAAACATCCTGATTGGGTGTATAAGCTTGATAAGGCTCTTTATGGGCTGAAACAAGCTCCTAGAGCCTGGTATAAGACCTTATCAACTTTTCTTCTAGAGAATAAGTTCACTAGAGGCACCATTGATAAAACTTTATTTATTAAGAATGTGGGACAGCATAAGCTCCTTGTTCAAATTTACGTAGATGATATAATTTTTACATCCTCTGATCCCCAGTTGTGTGATGAATTCACTAAGCTTATGAAGCAAAAGTTTGAAATGAGTGCTATGGGAGAATTACAGTTCTTTCTAGGGTTGCAAATCAAACAAAAGGTTGATGGAACCTTCATTCATCAGTCCAAGTATACAAGGGATTTGTTGAAAAAGTTTGATTTACAAAACTGTAAGCCCTGTTCTACTCCCATGAGCAGCACCACACAACTGGATGTGGATCAGAAAGGTAAAGCGGTTGATGAAACCCTTTACAGATGTATGATTGGGTCCTTGATGTACCTTACAGCTTCTAGACCAGACATCATGTTTGCAACATGTGCCTGTGCTAGATTTCAGGCTGCACCTAAAGAATCCCATTTGATTGCAGTCAAAAGGATCTTTAGATATCTGCAAGGTACCCAATCACTAGGTCTTTGGTATTCAGCTAGGCATTCTTGCAAATTAGTTGCCTTCTCTGATAGTGACTATGCAGGATGCAAAGTCACCAGAAAATCCACTTCTGGTGGTTGCCAATTCCTAGGCAATTGTTTAGTTTCTTGGCAGAGTAAGAAACAAACATCAATTGCTACTTCCACTGCTGAAGCTGAGTACATTGCTGCTGCAAGTTGTACATCTCAGGTACTTTGGCTTCAGAACCAACTTTTGGATTATGGCATTACAGAGACTAAGACTCCATTATTAATGGATAGTGCTTCAGCTCTTTGTATTGTTAAAAATCCAGTCCAACACTCTAGGACCAAACATATGGAAATCAGACATCATTTTATTAGGGATTGCTATGAGAAAGGTCTGATTGATCCTAAGTTTGTGCCTAGTGCTGATGAGCTTGCAGACATATTTACTAAGCCTTTAGATAGTGCCACATTTCAAAATTTGGTACTAAGGCTTGGTATGCTGCAGCTAGAATAATTTGACTAATACTGATGCTCTCAGCTCACAAGTACTGATGAGCATTAGTATGCAAAAGTCAAAAATAAGTACTGATGAGTAAGTTAGTCTTCAGCAGATTTCATAACTACTAAAGACTAAAATGCTTCAAAGTACTGAAGTACATTATTTGATGAAAACAACTGATGTAGTTACAACTACTGATGTATAATTTTCAAGCAAATAAGTACTGAAGAACAAATTATGTTCACAAGTACTGATGTGTAATCCTACACATAAGTACTAAAGACAATTTGTTTACCAGCTTTGAAGAATAATTTATTTCATGAGCACTTATAAACATCTAATCACAAGAACTGAGGAATAAAATATTCACAAGAGCTGAAGGGTCAATGAAACATCTGAAAGTCAGCCAAAGAGCTGATGAGTAAATGTGGAGGTCAGCATGAAACAACTGAATTGACGGCAATAGTTGATGAGTAATTTTACTCTTCAGCTGATTCCAACATTTGTTGTTTCATACCCAAACAACTGAAGGACAAAACCATGTCTTCAGTAGTTTTACAACTACTGAAGACTAACACCAAGTCCTCAGTTGTTTACAACAACTGAAGCAAAACCATGTCTTCAGTAGTTTTAACAACTACTGATGACTAACACCAAGTCTAAAGTTGTTACAACGTCTGAAGATGAAAACCATGTCTTCAGTTGTTTATAACTACTGAAGACTAACAACAAGTCTTCAGTCGTTTACAACATCTGAAGGACAAAACCAAGGTCTCAGTAGTTTCAACTACTGAAGACTAACACCAAATCCTCAGATGTTACAACTACTGAAGGTTAAAACCACATCATCAGTAGTTTTAACAACTGATGACTAACACCACAACCTTCAGTCGTTTTCTTTTAGCCTATAAATACCAACCCAACCTTCAAAGTTTTTCATTCCCACTTGACCTAACTTTCAAAAACCTCTGAACCTTCCCATACACCATTAATGGCGACCATGCAACTCAAACCTCGACACAACTGTGTCGCATACCTCACAAAGTCACCATTTTGGACCAAGTTTGATCACGCCATTGATCTCATGGTCGATTCCCCACTTCAAACGGCCTTTCTCCTCAATCCCACAATCCATGCCGATTCTCTATCGGAGTTCTGGATGAACGTTACTATTCAAACTGGAGAGAACGACGGTGAGGTCTCTCTCCAGTCGTCTGTGAACAACCATCCCGTGGTCATTACTCTAGCTACTCTCTGACAAACCCTAAAGCTGGAGGATGCCACCTTCCAAACTGCTTACCCCAAAGGGAACCTTGATCTATCCTTCACCTCTCATGACTATCAAGGTGACCTTTCTGCCTCAACCTTGCTGAAGAAACACATCCCAGATCCACAACGTCTCATTTTTCATACGGTGAATGTGTGTCTGGCCCCGAAGACATACTCATGGGACCAGATGTCCACAAGGTGGAAACAGGTATTATACTCTATCTTTGAGAAACAACCATTAAATTTTACTGATCTAATATTTTTGGTACTCAAAGACATGGCCTCTAAACCTTTTGCTAACCGATGGATTTTATATCCTCGGTTCATTATGGCCATGATAGAGAGCCAGCTTCATGCTGAGGGACTAGTTGGCACTGGAGTCCCTGCCATGGCTGTTTTAGCTGACGTATACTCCAGGCACAACACTGACCAAACACTTAAAAAGGCTGCCAAGATGCAAAAACCCACGCAGCTAGAACCCATAGCCTCCACCTCCAGGTCCAAAGTCCCCACCAAACCAAAACCCAAAAAGAAAGCCAAAAAGGCTACTCAGGGAAAGGAGGCCCCTGAGGATGCCCCTGCATAACAAAGGCAGGATGTGATTGCTGGCCTGAATCTCCCAGCAATCACCACGACTCCACCTACCACAACCGCACAAGCATCCTCTTTACAGGAGCTTGATGCAACCATTTCAGGGGCTGCCACCAATCTGGAACCTTTCTCAATTGAGGAGGTTGCCATTGAAAAGCACACTCCTCCCCATGTGCATACTGCTTCAAGCCCATCTCCCACTGAAACCGCCCCTCAAAGCCCTACACTTATAATTGCCAAAGTGTTGACCCATCTGAACACTCCACCCTCTCCCCAGAAACCAATCACAACTAGGATATCTCCAACCAAAGAGAGGGTGGATACAAGTGTTGATGGGAGCCCACAACACAGAGAATCAAATGTCTCATCTCCAAGTGTGGCAAAGGAGATGTGATATTCTGGTGAGGCTGCCACTTCCCCTGCATCAGCATATGAGCAGGAAGAAGCTTGTAACATCAATAAGACCTCACCAGAGGCAACTGCCAATGATGGATCCAATCCGGAGGCTGGAAGTCCCTAGAACCAAGACAAAGGGGCACATGCAACTACTGAGCCACACTCAGTGCATGTACATCCTGACATAGTCAGGAGGTTAGGTGATTCAGTGCAAATTGATGATGACCTGAGCTTCTTCTTTGATGTAGTTGCTCAAAACACAATCCTTGAGGATGAGGTGAGCAGACTCAAAGAGCTGCTCGCCAATATGTCTCAAGGAGTAAGTCCATCTGCCACCATGAGCCCACAGATGGCACCTTCACCTGAAGGTCTCACAGACACTCAGCCACTCCCACAAACTCAGCCACCTGCCTCTGCTTCTGGCACTAGTTCTCAGGAATAGAACCCTCCTGAGCAACTACTTGCTATCCTTCATAAATCCCTGCCTCTCATCACACCCATGAGCATCGACATTGTGATCAAAGCCCTGGATGAGAGGCTTCCCTCAAAAATACAACCCTTGGTGGAGGTTGCTGTGGCTAAAGTGCTTTCTGATAGTCAAACCCCAACCAATGCACCTAAAAAGGGGGAGACATCAGTGAAAGCCAAAAGAAAGAGGGTAGAGGAGGTAGAGAAGGAGAAAGAAGTGGAGAAGAGGGTGGAAAAAGAGAGGGATGTGGTTGAGGAGATTGAACAGGTGAAGGGGAAGGAGAAGGAGAAGGAGGAGAGAGCTGAAAAGATTAAAGTGGCTGAAATCCAAAAAGATTTTAGTGTCACTTACAAAAAGAAGAAAGGAGAGAAGGAGGGAGAGAAGGATGTGAAGGATACTGATCTAGCAGTCCTAATCAAGGAAGTTGATGCTGAGCATAGCCGATCAATGGACTCTATCATTGATCAGCTGTTCAGGCAAGGCTTTGATACGGACACTACCATGCTAGATCAGGAAATAAGGAAATTGGAGATGAAGGAGATTGAATACCGATGGACCAACTATAGCCAAGAGGATAGAGAGAGGCTTGAGGCTATGGTTAGGTTTATTTTGATGTATTTGGGGAGACCAGTCCTAGACATCAAATCATGGACCAGGAACAACATCTTTGCTATAGCCACCAAGATCTGTTTGGCTAGGGAATTTATAAAAGGGCTGGTCATAGAAGCCCTTACCGAAGCCAGGGGTGGGAACAGGACCTTGTTAGCCAAACAAACTAAACCTTCCCTTATTTCAAGATTGCTAGCCAAGCCTGCCCAATCTCCCACTCCAACACCAACCCAAACACAACCCACAAAACCAACCCCCTCACCATCAAAACCCATTACCGATGATACACCCTTGGAGAAGAAGAGAAGGGTGTTGAGGCTACAAGAAGAAGAAGAAGAGGAGGATGAGGAAGAAGATAGGCTGCCTCTTTCTACAGTCCTATCTTTACAAAAGCCAAAACCAAAGCCCATCACTCCCACCTCACAGATGGAAACTGTGAAGGTAAAAATAGAAGAAGAACAGCTGCAGAAGCTCCATGATGATGAGATGCTGAAAAGCATAGATAAAGCTTATGCTGCTTCTTCTTCTATTATCAACATGAGGGAAGAAGCTCTGAGACTATACACCCTTGCCAACACATTTCAATATCATAAGGACAAGGTGAGAATTTGGCCTGATCCCAGGGTGGCTCACAGAATTATAAATAAAGACATTCCATCAGGATACAAGGGCCAGGTAAAAAGGATTGTAGATGAAGTGATCACTGTGGCCCTTGTAATATCACCCTGGGAGATTCTGCAAGAGTTCAAGAAGGCCTATGAGGCTAACCAGCCACCCCAAATGCTGTTGGAGAATAGGGTGGTCAGAAAGGGGTTAGTCTATAAGAGGCTTGAGAACTTCAGAAGAGATGAGCTCAATCTGTTACTTGAGGGTGTTCACCCAGATGAATTTGCATATAGACAGATAACAACAGTTGAGCTCAAAAATGGAAAACAGGCCAAATATGTTTCAGAGCTGTATAGCCGTGAAGGATTTTTGATGATGAGGCTGAGGAGCTTACAAAGGAGGAACAGATCATATTTGTTGAAGCCTACACCAGGAAATCCTACCGGCTCATACATGGGAAGTAGGTCTTATGATTGGTACAACAACTCTATGTCCAGTTCACCAAAACAGAGTTCCCATCCATACTATGCCAAATAAATTCTCAAGACCTCTTCCCATGCCAGTGCTTAATTGGGTCATCTTCTAAGCTGATCAAGAAGGAAAAAGACCAAACCTTTCTGCCATCAATAAGTGGAATAATAAATAACTTAGAGGTTTTGGCTGCATTGGTTTAGGGGGAGATTGTTGGACCAAAAGAACCAATGAGCCAGATCAGAAAAACCTCTAAGTCCCACATGACATCACAACAACTGCTGAAAGCTTCATCAGCAGTTTGACAAAGACTGAAGACTCAACAGCTGAAGATCAAAGATCTGAAGAACAACAACTGAAGATCCAAAGTGCTGAAGATAAGTACTGAAGTTTGAAGTACTGAAGAATACAAGTACTGAAGACTTCAAGTACTGAAGACAAGTGCTAAAGATCGAAAGCTGAAGAACTAAAGAACTGAAGATCAACAACTGATGCACAAAGTCTGAAGACAAAGACTGAAGACATCAGCTGATGACAACTACTGAAGTCATCAGCTGATGAATCATCTGAAGATCAAAGTCTGAAGATCAAGCGCTGAAGCTTCAGAGTTTGTCACAATAGCTGAAGAAGTTGTCTTCAGTTGTTGTGATGGTTTTCTTTATCAGTAGTTTATATTTTCTATTTTCAGTAGTTTGTACAACAGCTGAAGAGTTTGTTCTTCAGCTGTTATAGTTCAGTAGTTGTAAACGACTGAAGAGCTTGTTCTTCAGTCGTTGTAATACTTTCAGTAGTTTCTTGTTTTATCAGTAGTTTGTAATAAGTAGAAACACTTAGCATTTTGTAAGAAGATGTCAGCTGTTTGACATCTTAAGTAGTTTAGTGTTGTTTCAGTAGTTTGTTAATAACCGTTTGATGTCACTATCAAGTGACGTCAGCATAGGTCATTTCTCTATAAAAGGAGATGACCTAATTGTATTTTGTGCCAAAGCATGTGATCAAATAGAAAACACCTTTTTGCATAATTGCTCTCTCTCTCTATAATTTTACTGTTACATGCAAAATCTTTTGTGTTCTTGCTTATTTGTTTAATTCTCGTGCTAAATCCGCTGCGAATACAACCTAATTGATCAAACTAGAGGCTGAGATCCTTTCACGGTCTTCGGACATGAGTCGGGGATATTACATGAGACAAGATATAGAGATGAGATCTCTGTCGCGTATCCCGGTATTGTGTTAGTCTTTGGACATGAGTCGGGGGTTTGTTTGTCAAGCCTCGGCACAGTACCAGTCATCTGACATGAGTCGGGGATATTGCATGAGATGAGATAGTGAGGTGAGCAACTTGTGTTGTAACAAAATCGGATGGAGTTCAATCTATATGATTGACTTAGCGGGATCTTTTTCGCGTATCCCGGTGTTGTGTCAGTCTTCGGACATGAGTCGGGGGTTTGTGAGCAAGCCCCGGCACAGCATCAGTCTTCGGACATGAGTCGGGGATATTGCATGAGACAAGACCTAGATGAGAAAGAGAAATATGAAAGGAAGTATGAAACGAATGAAAGTTAATGAAAGTAATGAAAGTTAAAGAACGAACAAATGAAAGTAACGAACGGAAGGAACATAATGATAACGTATGAAATGGGATCCTTGTCACTCGACCTCAGTAATCATGGCCGTGTGCCATGAAGAGGGTAAAGTGTGACCGGCTCCAGAAAGAAGTAAAAGACAAGAAATGTATGAAAGTTAAAGATAGATAATGAGCGAATGACAGACAGAGAACAAACGAAAGTAACATTAAAGAATGAACGAGAACATAAAAAGATAATAATGAAATTATCTATGTGTACATATGATGTGTGTTCGCATGTATGTAAAGAATGGTTTTAACGAAAGAAAAGTATGTTTTATTATAAAACTAGAACTCACTCAGCAACGCTAACTTTTGATGTGTTTCCAGTTGGCAGGTAGTGTTGCTGAGGATGGCACGAGGCGGCTACTCAGCTCTTTTGAGATGACATTCCTTGTTAAATGTTTTGTAATGTAATATGATAAGAGATGTTTTGAAATGGACAAATGTATTACGTTGCATGCATTTATCAAACAAAATGGTGTTTGTAGAGGATTCCGACAAACGGGATTACTTAAAGAATCCTCTTAAAAAAAGATGATGTTTTAATGTTTCCGCTGCAACGATCTCAATGTAATGTATTGTAATAAAAATGAAAAAAATTATGTTTTAGTGCGATGAATGACCAGCTATAAGGTGCCCGGGAATGGGGCCTTACAAGTTGGTATCAGAGCCAAAGTTTAAGTGAAACGGGTAAATTTTCAAAATAAATCTTAACTTAAACTGAGAATAGGATGGAAAGGGATGGGATGCCAATCTGAGTAGCTGCGTGCCATCAGGTATTTTCCTAAAGTCAATCGGTATTATGTGCGCATGTTATGTGTTTATGTGTCGCTAATAGATTTAGATGCTAATATAGTCAGGACGGGTAATGATCGGGGTATGAAAAGTAAGGTAAGTGGCTAATCACAACTGATCACTGTAATTAGGAACTTACTATACTTGACATAAACTGAGCTATTCTCTTGAATGACCGTGTTGGTGTTTGAATCTTTCAGTGTGAGATAGAGGATGGCCGGTGGTAGATCTACTAAGGCTTAACGTGGTGGAGGTGGTGGCGGACGTGGTGTTGAACCACGGGCCACAAGGGGAAGACCTAGAGTTGAAAAAGTGGTTCATGAAGAACCCAAAACCCCTCATCCGGAGGGCGGTGATGAGAGTGCTAACCTGAGAGCCTCGATGAGAGAGGCGGTTGTGGAAGAAGTGCACCAGGCCATGCAGACGATCTTACCGTTTGTGGTGACTGAAGTGATAAAGGCTGTTAGGGATGAGGAGAGACAGGAAAGGGGTAGACCTTCGGGAAGAAGGAGACGGACTGAGACTGAAACAGTTTTCTTGGATGACAAAGAGGAAGAAGAGGGGGAAGAGCCTGTGCCGGAGGCGGCACGAGGCTGTAATTACGGGGTATTCCAACAATGCAAGCCCCCAACTTTTGATGGTAATGGCACTGCTGCTGCTGCTCACCGGTAGGTGAGGGAAATGGAAGCCGTGCTGAATATCAGTGAATGCCGGGAGGATCAGAAAGTGAAGTTTGCCGCCCACTCTTTCGTGGACTCAGCGTTGTGTTGGTGGGATAACATAGTTCAGGTTGAGGGTAGCCGGGCTATTGGAAGGATGAGATGGTCAGAGTTGAAAAGGCTGGTGATTGAGGAGTTCTGTCCTCACCGTGAGATGGATAAGGTTGAAAGGGAGTTCCTGCAGTTGGAAGCGGGGACGATGACACATCAGCAGTACACCACCAAATTCAACGAGATGGCACGGCTGGTGCCGGATCAGGTGACACCTCTTTCGCAGAAAATTAAGAGGTATATTCCGGGCTTGCCAGCGGATATCCGTAGGCACATGATCGCTGCCCAACCCAGCACGTTCAGGTCGACGGTAGATCTAGAGGGAAGGTTGTATGACGAGCGGGAGGCGATGACGACAACAGGTGAAGCGGGGGAGCGAGCCTATATTAATAAAGGGAGAGGAAGGCGAGATAGTGATGACGGGGTGGTGGCCGAAGGAAAGGTGATGAGGATCGATGATCGGGAGGGAATAACAAGAAAGGAGGAAGTATGCTAGAAGTGTGGTAGAGGTCACGAAGGGGAGTGCAAATGGGGACTGAACGTTTGTTTTCAGTGTGGAAAGGAAGGTCACAGTGCAAGGGAATGCCGTGTGGCTAAGTGCTATAGCTGTGGTGAGACTGGACATCTGAGCAGGGATGGTAAGAGGTCAAAGGCGCGAAGCTCCGGTGCGAGGAAGGAGGACAAAGGGTGAAGGCTAGAGAGGACTTCGACTTGACGACAGGTATGTTTCTGGTAATTTAAGTTGTGCCCTTACGCCTTGAATGCGATGCTAGTAGTAGTTTGTTTTTACTGCCTTCTGCAGTGATTACTATTAATGGATTCACTAGGTTACCTGATGCCCTAGAGGATTGCGTGATGCAAATGAGAAGGTTGTGTCACCCGTTGTCTGAGGAACAGTTTCAGCCTGTGATTGGTTCATAGAGCGGCAATGTACGCATAGCTTCGATGTTGTAGCAAACATGTAGAATAGGAGATCGGAAGCAAAAGAAAAAGATAAATTTGGTTTGGGCTACCAAAGAAGCCGATTTGTCTATCTATCATAGTGTACCTACAAGGAACCTGAGAAAAACTTATCTCGGTGCAGTTATATTTGGAACCACACATGGAACGATTAATGAATGCCTTCCTTGTCAGTTGTTTGGGTTGCCAGAGGGTCAGTATTCATACATAAAGAATATCAAACAAGCGCTAGCAACTTTACACAAGTTGATGGTCGTGTTCTTCAAGCACTAAAGCTGAAGGTTCTCAGTGATGCTTTGAAGCTCAATGATTATGATGCCGAGTCTTTTCTCAAATATTGTGATGTTTCTTTTAATTGTAGTAACCGTACTCTACATGGCATGTTTGAAGTCGCAGGTCCTGGTCAAATGGACATTGATCAGTATGCATGGATGTTGGACCAAAAGAACCAATGAGCCAGATCAGAAAAACCTCTAAGTCCCACAAGACATCACAACAACTGCTGAAAGCTTCATCAGCTTTCTAACAAAGTCTGAAGACCTCAACAGCTGAAGATCAAAGTACTGAAGATCAACAACTGAAGTACAAGTACTGAAGACTCAACAACTGACTGAAGACTCAAGTGCTGAAGAATCAAGTGCTGAAGACTCAAGTACAGAAGACTATCAGCTGAAGATCAAAGTACTGAAGATCAACAGCTGAAGCACAAAGACTGAAGACAAAGACTGAAGACATCAGCTGATGACAACTATTGAAGTCATCAGCTGATGAATCATTTGAAGTTAAAGTCTGAAGAACAAGTGCTGAAGCTTCAAAGTTTGTCACAACAGCTGAAGAAGCATTCTTCAGTTGTTGTGATGGTTTAACTTTCAGTTCTTTCTTTTCAGTAGTTATCTTTTCTATTTCAGTAGTTTGTAAACGACTGAAGAGTTTGTTCTTCAGTCGTTGTAGTTTTCAGTAGTTTCTTTTTAGCTTTTGTAATAAGTTTAACACTTAGAATTTTTGTAAGAAGATGTCAACTGTTTGACATCTTTAGTAGTTTAGGTGTTTTCAGTAGTTCGTTAGAATAACGGTTTCATGTCACTATCAAGTGACATCAGCTGACGTCATTCTTCCTATAAAAGGAAGATGACCTAATTGTAATCCTTGCCGAAGCGTGTGATCTAATAGAAAACACTTTTTTGCAGAATTCCTCTCTTTCTCTATAACAAACTGTTTCATTGATATATCTCTGGTGTTCTTAGTATAATTTGCTTAATTCTTGTGCTAAATCCGCTGCGAATACAACCTAATTGATCAAACTAGAGGCTGAGATACTTTCAAATGGTATCAGAGCTGGTTAATCATTGATCGATTTAACAATTGATCATTAAAACTGCTCTTTTGCTATCTACATTTGATCGAATTAGCAAATTTGCAAGAATCGGTTACAGAGATTGAGTTTCTGCTGCTTTTGGCCATTAAACTTGAGGTTCTCGCGGTTTTGAGCTAGATTTGTTTTATTTACCTTTAATTTGCTTGAAATCTGAAATGGCGACACCAACTAATGATCCTCACAATACTGGAAACTCAACAAAGCCTTCGATGCTTGTGAGGAATGAGTATAACATATGGCAACGTCGTATGCTCCATCACTTGTCTGTCAACAGTTCTGGTTGTTGGAAGTCAGTGGTACATGGACCACACAAGCCTATGGTGAGCGTTCCTGAATCAAATGAGAGGGTTGCGAAGAAACCTGATCAATATTCGGACGAAGATCTTAAGTTGTTCGAAATTGATGCTAAAGCCCATGGAATTCTGGCTATGGCAATTCCAAATGAAATCTATTCAGGGCTTTTGCATCATGAAACTACTCATGATCTTTGGGTTGCTCTGAAGGAACAATTCATAGGAACCAATGAGGTCTTAGCAAATACTAGGGAAATCCTCGCCCAACAATATGAGACATTCTCTCATAGGAAAGGTGAGACACTGACTCAACAGTTTGAGCGATTCTCTTGTCTTATTTTTGAGCTGAAAATGGTTAAACAAGAGTATTCCTACGCTCCAGTGCAAATCTGGATACTCTATCTTTCACCCAACTTCATGGGAAACTGCTTACATTTTAGAGAGAGATAGAGCAGAAAAGGAAGTTGTCCACCTCTGGCAAGCTCACTGATGACTTTGTATCAGGCAATACTGCACTGATAGGTCAAGAGTCAGAATATGCTGCATCAAAGAGTTCCTATGATGAGCATATTGATTTCTCTACCAATTCTGAACATGCTTTTGTTGGTGTTGATGGTAGTTCAAGATGTAGCAGTGATAACCCGTGCTTTCTGATGGAGGACTTAAAGGGCATTCCAGATGATGATCTGGAAGAGATGGATATTTTGAGTCAAATGGCAATGATAAATATCAGATCTCAAAAGTTCTACAAGAGAACTGGCAGGAAATTTCCTGGTCTCTCTAGCAAAACCAAAGTTGGTTTTGACAAGAGCAAGTTGAGGTGTCATAAGTGCCATAGGCTTTGACACTTTGCTAGAGAGTGTAGATCATCTGGATCTAACTCCTCTGCACCCTTTGTGACTTTTCCAAGCAATAGCTCACAGCACAGAGCAACATACATCTAGTTCTGGTCATCCATCACCAGCTCAGGCATCAGCTGCATACTTTGTGCCTCAGGGTCATATGCCATACCCATACCCCTGCTACTACATGCCTTAACCAAGTCAAGTTCAAGCACCCACTGCTCAGCAACCATATGCTCTCCCTGAGCCTCAACATTCTCAATCTCATCATCAAACCCAACCTCAACAACACAGCTTCTTCACCCCAGGAGTTGTTGACTGGAGCAGTTTACTAGATGATTTATCTGGTCATGAACAACTATTTCCTGGTGCTGGTCAACATGGTGGTGATCATCCTTTTGGGAACCTTGCTCTCATGGCCCTGGAGTCTGCTGATGGGTCATCCTCCAATGCTTCATCACAGGTATCTTCTGAGGCAAAAGCTAAGATATGTTCTGAATCTTGCATAGCTACATTTGCATCTATAAGAGAAGCAAATGTAGCTTTAATTGATAAAAATCTTGAGCTAGAGCAAACCCTTTCCAAAAGAACAGCTGAATTTGAGTCTATGCTTAATGATAAGAATGATGAGATTTATAAACTTAAATGCCAAATCAAAGATGATAAGGCTAGTGAGGAGGTACTTGTAGAGAAGTACAGAGACCTCAAGGAAACACTTGTAGCTACCCAGGTAGAGTGTGATCGCTGGGTGCAATCCTGCAAGGGTTTTGAAATGCTTCTGAGTAAGCAATCAGCTTCTAATGTGAAGTTTGGCATTGGTTATAATCACACTGCTCCTCCAACAGATTATACTTCCAGAGCAGAAGTAGAATCTGATGGAGAAAGCAATAACCAATCCTTCTCATCATGGGACCTAGTATCTGATACAGCATCATCAGAAGTTGAAGTCAGCATTCATTTCTCACAAAACCAATCAGCTGATGCTACAACAGCAGATGGTTCAAATGCTGACTGTCACATGATCAAAAAGTTGATCAACTCAGGTGTTGTCTCTAAAAGTACTAAAAGTACTGGAGAGCAAGTGATAAGACCTGAAGTTCAAACCCCAACTACTGCCAGTACTGAAAGGAAGAAAACTGCTAGTAGAAAGGGTTTGAAGACTACTAAAGAAGATGTCAGGATAGTAAGTACTGCAAGGAAGAACACTGTAAGTACTGATAGCAAATTGCTGAAGAACAAGTCTTCACTAGTTTCATCTTCTTCAGTTGATGATCAACCAAAGATGAAGAAGAAGCCATGTGAAATATGTGGCTTGTTCAATCATCTTACTGTTGATTGCTGGTACAAAAGGGGCTCCAAACTCAAACAAAAAGAGACAATTAAAGAGAAAATGAATGTAATGAAAACTGAGTTTGAAACCAAGTTTGTACGAGCAACATCAAAACCTGAAACCCCTAAGTCCAAGAAGAAATCCAAAAAGAAGGATGTGGTTAATCAGGCAACAGCTGAGGTTGCTCAAAAGAAGATGGTGCAGCACAGGAATTCATCATAAGCAAACACTAATGTGTCTGATGAGTTAAAGGCTTTATCACAAAATCAGACACAACTTGTTATGATGGTTCAACATCTAATGGGTAGAGTCAACCAATTAGATGCTCCTGTGCTGAAACCACAGAAAAGGAAATCCAAGCCAAAGGATTCCTCTTCTACACCATCTCCTTCACCTCAGACTGTCACACATAACAAACCAGTTAGTGTCACATCTGTTGATGAGAACAGACTCAAAACCAAAAAGGTTTGGGTCTAAAAACTAACTTGTTATGATGAATGCAGGGTTCTTCAACATGCCAAAGAAGCATCTGGTATGTAGACAGTGGAGGATCCATGCATATGACAGGAAGCAGCTCACTTCTTAATGACTACTCTCAAGGAAAGAAGGGGTTTGTTTCCTTTGGCAATGATGCAAAAGGTTACATCATCGGCAAAGGTTTTGTTTCCAATGGGGAAATAAGGTTTGATGTTGTTAACCATGTGGAGAATCTCAAGTACAATCTCTTGAGTGTCAGTCAAATGTGTGATAAAGGCCATGTTGCCCTTTTCACCAGCCAGAACTGTCGGATTCTGTCATCCTAAGTTCTGTGTTTGATTGATAAGGTGTTGGATGAATATACTCTCCTGAAGGCCAACAGGACAGGAAGAGTATATGCCTTAGATCTTTCAAAGAAAATTGATCTAAAAGGCCATCCTTGCCTATTCTCCAAAGCTTCTCCTCAAGAATCTACTCTATGGCATAGAAGGCTGGGTCATGTGAATCTTAAAAACATGAACCAGCTGATACACCATGGTTTAGTAAGAGGGCTGCCTATGAAGGAGTTCAAATATGAAGACAACTTCACTGCTTGTTTAAAGGAGAAACAACACAAAGTCTCATTCTCTCCAATAGAAAAACCAAAGTCCAATGCCTGCTTGCAACTTTGCACATGGATCTCTTTGGTCCTGTCAGAGTGATGAGCATGGCAAAGAAGAAATACTGTCTGGTAATTGTGGATGATTACTCCAGATTTGTATGGACTTTCTTCTTGCACTCCAAAGATGAAGCTGCAACAGCTATAATGAACTTTGTGTTATATGTGGAGAAGCAGTATTCCCTTCCAGTCAAGTGTGTGAGGAGTGACAATGGCATAGAGTTTAGAAATCACACACTTGATGACTTCTATCTGTCAAAGGGAATCAAAAGGCAGTTCAGCATTCCAAGAACTCCTGAACAAAATGGAGTGGTGGAGAGAAAGAACAGGACCCTCATTGAAGCTGCAAGGTTAATGCTGGTTGACTCAGGATTGCCAATGACCTTTTGGGCTGAAACTGTCAACATAGCTTGCTATGCGCAGAATAGAGTATTAGTGAATCAGAGGTTGATGAAGACTCCTTATGAAGTACTTCATCATTTGGCTCCTTTGATTTCCCTCTTTAGAGCCTTTAGGTGTCCTTATTTCATTCTCAACACAAGCAATCCACTCCAGAAGTTTGAATCAAAGATGGATGCAGGGTATTTTGTTGGTTACTCATCAACTTGCAAGGCATATAGGGTTTTCAACTGCAGAACAAAGATAGTTGAAGAGACTCTACATGTGAAGTTCAATGAATCTCCAAAGGACAAGATTCCACAAAACCCTGTGGAGTTATTTAATCTGGACATACTGTAATATGTTCCTTATCAACCTCCAGCTGTTGTTCCCGTCAATAGTTCTCCACCTGGTGGTACTGATGATGAAGATGCCAGTACTCACCTTTTCAGGTTTAGTGACAACCTGCCTGACTCAACTAAACCTGATGCTCCTGTAGCTTCAGCAGCTCCATCCACAACAAATGCTGATGAGATTTCTGAATCCTCTACTTCATTTGAGTTACCATCTCCTACTTGGTTTCAAGAATCCATATCACCATCTGTTGCTGCTGAAGGTCCTACAAACACTTGCACTGATCTCATTGTCTATGAAGAGCTGAAGAATCACCCAATGTCTTAGTGATATCAATGCTGGAGTTTCAACAAGAAGTCAATTGTCCAATTTCTTCTTCTATGCTATCTTCTTAAGTCAGCAAGAGCCAAAGAATTATCATGTTGCGCAAAGAGACAATGGATGGGTTGAAGCAATGCAGCTTGAGCTTCTTCAGTTCAGAAAACAGTAAGTGTGGGAGCTTGTTCCTTCACCCCAAGGTAAATGTGCAATAGGCACTAAATGGGTGTTTAGGAATAAAACTGATGAAAAGGGCCAAATTGTCAAGAACAAGGCCAGGCTGGTTGTATAGGGGTTTGCACAAGAGGAAGACATTGATTATGATGAAACATTTGCCCCTGTAGCCAGACTGGAGGCAGTTAGATTGTTCTTAGCTTATGCTGCCTTTCACAATCTTAAAGTTTTTCAAATGGATGTCAAAAGTGCCTTTTTATACGGTAAAATAAAAGAAGAAGTTTATGTGTGTCAACCACCAGGCTTTGAGGATAATAAACATCCTGATTGGGTGTATAAGCTTGATAAGGCTCTTTATGGGTTGAAACAAGCTCCTAGAGCCTGGTATGAAACATTATCAAATTTTCTTCTACAGAATAATTTCACTAGAGGCTCCATTGATAAAACTCTATTAATCAGAAAGGTAAAGCGGTTGATGAAACCCTTTACAGATGTATGATTGGGTCCTTGATGTACCTTACAGCTTCTAGACCAGACATTATGTTTGCAACATGTGCATGTGCTAGATTTCAGGCTGCACCTAAAGAATCCCATTTGATTGCAGTCAAAAGAATCTTTAGATATCTGCAAGGTACCCAATCTCTAGGTCTTTGGTATTCTACTGGGCATTCTTGCAAATTAGTTGCTTTCTCTGATAGTGTCTATGCAGGATGCAAAGTCACCAGAAAATCCACTTCTGGTGGTTGCCAATTCCTAGGCAATTGCTTAGTTTCTTGGCAGAGTAAGAAACAAATATCATTGCTACATCCACTGCTGAAGCTGAGTACATTGCTACTGCAAGTTGTACATCCAAGGTACTCTGGCTTTAGAATCAACTCTTGGACAATGGCATTACAGAGACTAAGACTCCATTATTAATGGATAGTGCTTTAGCTCTTTGTATTGTTAGAAATCCAGTCCAGCACTCTAGGACCAAACATATTGAGATCAGACATCATTTTATTAGGGATTGCTATGAAAAAGGTCTGATTGATCCAAAGTTTGTGCCTAGTGCTGATGAGCTTGCAGACATATTTACTAAGCCATTAGATAGTGCCACATTTCAAAATCTGGTACTAAGGCTTGGTATGCTGCAGCTAGAATAATTTGACTAATACTGATGCTCTCAGCTCACAAGTACTGATGAGCATTAGTATGCAAAAGTCAAAAATAAGTACTGATGAGTAATTTAGTCTTCAGCATTTTTCATAACTACTAAAGACTAAAATGCTTCAAAGTACTGAAGTATATTATTTGTTGCAAACAACTGATGTAGTTACAACTACTGATGTGGTTAGAACTACTGATGTATAGTTTTCAAACAAATAAGTACTGAAGAACAAATTTTGTTCACAAGTACTGATGTGTAATCTTGCACATAAGTACTGAAGACAAAATTTGTTCACAAGCTCTGAAGAATAATTTTTTTCATCAGGTCTTTACAAGAGCTGAGGAATAAATCTTCACAAGAGCTGAAGGCCAATGAAGCATCTGAAAGTCAGCCAAAGAGCTGATGAGTAAATGTTGAGGTCAGCATGAAACAACTGAATTGACGACAACAGCTGATGAGTAAGTTTACTCTTCAGCTGATTTCAATATCTGCTATTTCATAACCAAACAACTGAAGGACAAAACCATGTCTTCAGTAGTTTTCGAACTACTGATGTCTAACACCAAGTCCTCAGTTGTTTACAACAACTGAAGCCAAAACCATGTCTTCAGTAGTTTACAACTACTGATGTTAGTAGTTTACAACTACTGATGTCAGTAGTTTACAACTACTGATGACTAATACCAAGTCTTTAGTTGTTTACAATGTCTGAAGATGAAAAACATGTCTTCAGTAGTTTATAACTACTAATGACTAACAACAAGTCTTCAGTCATTTGCAACATATGAAGGACAAAACCACGGTCTCAGTAGTTTCAACTACTGATGACTAACACCAAGTCCTCAGATGTTACAACCTCTGAAGGTTAAAACCATGTCATCAGTAGTTTTAAATAACTAATGACTAACACCAAAACCTTCAGTCGTTTCCTTTCAGCTGTTTCATAACCCCTATAAATACCCAACCCTACCTTTAGAGTTTTTCATTCTCTCATAACCTAATATTTCAAAAACTCTGAAACCTCTCTCACACCATTAATGGCGACCATGCAGCTTAAACCTCGACACAACTGTGTCGCATACCTTACTAAATCCCCTTTTTGGACCAAGTTCGATAAAGCTATTGATCTTATGGTCGATTCCCCATTCCAAACGGCCTTTCTCCTCAATCCCACCATATATGCCGATTCCCTTTCTCAGTTCTGGACGAATGTCGCCCTTGCTGGAGAGAACGACGCCGAGGTCTCTCTCCAGTCATTCATCAATAACCAGAAGGTGGTCATCAATCCGGCAATCATCCGCCAAACCCTAAAATTAGATGATGTCACCTTCCCAACCGAATATCCAAAAGGCACCACTGATCTTTCCTTTGCACACCATGACTATCAGGGTGACCTTCATGCCTCTACCCCGCTCAAGAAACATTTCCATGATGCCGAACGACTTATATTTCATATGGTGAATGTTTGCTTAGCCCCAAAGACCTTCTCATGGGATCAAATGTCTACTAGGTGGCAGCAGGTATTATTCTCTATCCTTGAGAAACAATCTTCTGAAATAATGTTTTTGGAACTTAAGGATATGGCCACAAAACCTTATGCTAACTGTTGGATACTATATCCACGGTTCATAATGGCCATAATAGAGAACCAGCTACAAGCTGAGGGACTAGTTGGCCTTGGAGTCCCTGCCATGGCATTATTGCCTGAGGTATACTCCAGGCACAATACTGACCAGACACTCAAAAAGGCTGCCAAGCTGCGCAAACCCATGCAGCTAGAACCCACAGCCTCCACCTCCAGATCCAAAGTCCCCACCAAACCCAAACAAAAGAAACCCATAAAGGCTACTCAGGGAGATGAGTCCCCTGAGGATGCCCCTGCACAACAAAGGCAGGAAGTAATTGCTGGCACGATTCTCCCAGCAATTACCATGACTCTACCAACTACAACCGCACAGGCATCCTCTCTACAGGAGCCTGATGCCACCATTTTAGGGGCCGCCACACATCTGGAACCTTTCTCACTTGAGAAGGTCGCCATTGAAGAGCACACATCTCCCCATGTGCATACTGCTTCTACCCCATCTCCTACTACAACCGCCCCTTAAAGCCCTATATTAATAATTGCTAAAGTGTTGACTCATCTTAACACTCCACCCTCTCCCCAGGAACCAATCACAACTGGGATATCTCCAACCACAGAGAGGGTGGATACAAGTATTAAAGGGAGCCCACAACATAGAGAATCAAATGTCTCATCTCCAAGTATGGCAAAGGAGATAGGACAATCTGGTGAGGCTGCAACTTCTCCTGCTTCAGTACATGAGCAGGATGAAGCTAGTAACATAGGTAAGACCTCACCAGAGGCAACTACTGATGATGGATCCAATCTGGAGACAGGAAGTCCCCAGAACCAAGAACAAGGGGCACATGTGATCACTGAGCCACACTCAGCACATGTACATCCTGATTCAATCAGGAGGTCAGGTGATTCAGTTCCTACTGATGATGACCTGAGCTTTTTCTATGATGTAGTAGCTCAAAATACCATTCTTGAGGATGAGGTGAGTAGACTCAAAGAGCTACTCACCAATATGACTCAAGAACAAAGTCCATCTGCCACCATAAACCCACAGATGGCACCTTCACCTGAAGGTGTCACATACACTCAGCCACTCCCACAAACTCAGCTACCTGCCCCTACTTCTAGCACTAGTTCTCAGGGACAGATCCCCCCTGAGCAATTAGTTGCTATCTTTCAAAATTCCTTGCCTCTCATCACACCCATTATCACAGATATTGTGATCACAAACCTGGATGAGAGGCTTCCCTCTACTATACAGCCCTTGGTGGAAGCTATTGTGATGAAGAAGCTTTCTGATAGTCAACCCCTTGCAACCAATGCAACCAAAAAGGGGGAGACTTCAGTGAAAGCTAAGAGGAAGAGAGTGGAGGAGGAAGTGAAAGAGAAAGAGGTTGAGGATGAGGTAGGTCATGAGAGGGAGTTGGTGGTGGAGACTAAGAGGGAGAAGGAGAAGGAGAGTGCTGAATTGGTTAAAGTGATTGAAAGTCAAAAAGACTTTCATGCCACATATAAGAAGAAGAAGGGAGAGAAGGAAAAAGATCTAACTGTTCTTGTCAAGGAGGTTGATGTTGAACATAGCAGGTCAATGGACAAAATTATTGATCAGCTGTTCAGGCAAGGCTTTGACACTAACACTGCTGAGCTAGATCAGGAGTTAAGGAAGTTGGAGGTGAAAGAGATAGAATACCGATGGTCTTGTTATAGCCAAGAGGAAAAAGAGATACTTGAGGCTATGACAAGATTCATTTCGAAGTATCTAGGGAGATCAGTCCTGGAGATTAGATCATGGCCCAGGGATAGCATCTTGGCTATAGCCACCAAGATCTATACTACTGAGTTATTCACTAAAGGACTGATCATAGAAGCCCTTTGTGAAGCTGGTGCTGGGAACAGGACTGAGTTAGCCAAACAAACCAAATCCTCTCTCACATCTAAATTGCTAGCCCAACCTGCCCAATTTCCCACACCAAAAACCAAACCACCACCCACAAAACCAACTCCTTCACCATCAAAACCCATAGCTGATGATGCACCCTTGAAGAGGAAGAGAAGGGTGCTGAGGCTAGAAGAAGAAGAAGAAGAGGATGATGAGAAAGAAGATAGGCTGCCTCTCTCTACAGTTTTATCTTTGCCTAAACCCAAACCTTTACCCATCACTCCTGCCTCACAGATGGAAGCTGTGAAGGTTAAACTTGAAGAAGAACAGCAACATAGGCTACATGATGATGAGCTGTTGAAAAGAGTAGATAAAGCCTATGCTGCTTCCTCATCAATCATGAATATGAGGAAACAAGCTCTGATATTATTCACTTTAAGGCATACATTTCAATGGCAAAAGGACAAAGTGAGTATTTGGCCTGATCCCAGGGTGTCTCACAGGATCATGAAGAAAGACATTCCACAGAGATACAATGGCCAAGTAAAAAGGATTGTAGATGAAGTGATCTCCTTGGCCATTGTAGTATCACCCTGGGAGATCGTAGAAGATTTCAAGAAAACCTATCAGGATAACCTGCCACCACAAAAGATGTTGGAGAATAGGGTGGTTAAAAAGGGGTTAGTCTACAAAAGGTTTGAGAGTCTTAGGAGAGATGAGCTCCAGTCGTTCTTAGAGGGTAATCACCCTGATGAGTTCGCCAATAGGGCTATAACAACTGTAGAGCTCAAAAGTGGTAAACAGGCCAAACACATCTCAGAGCTCTATGGACCTGAAGGATTCTTTGAAGGTGAGGCAGAAGTACTTACCATGGAGGAACAAGTGATGTTTTTAGAAGCCCACACTAGAGAATCCTACAGGGTCATAGTTGGGAAGTAGGTCTTATGGATGGGACAACAACTCTGTGTCCAGATTCCCCAAAACAGAGTTCCCATCCATACTATGCCAATCAGATCTTTAAAGACTTCTTCCCAGGCCAGTGCTTATATGGGTCAACTTCTGAGCTGATCCAGAAGGAAATAGACCAATCATTCTGCCACAATAAGTGGGACCAATAATAAGCTTAGAGGTTTTGGCTGCATTGGTTCAGGGGGAGTTTGTTGGACCAAAAGAACCAATGAGCCAGATCAGAAAAACCTCTAAGTCCCACAAGACATCACAACAACTGCTGAAAGCTTCATCAGCTGTCTGACAAAGTCTGAAGACCTTAACAGCTGAAGATCAAAGTACTAAAGATCAACAACTAAAGTACAAGTACTAAAGACTCAACAACTGAAGACTCAAGTACTGAAGACTCAATTACTGAAGACTCAAGTACTGAAGAATCAAGTGCTGAAGACTCAAGTACTGAAGACTATCAGCTGAAGATCAAAGTACTGAAGATCAACAGCTGAAGCACAAAGACTGAAGACAAAGACTGAAGACATCAGCTAATGACAACTACTGAAGTCATCAGCTGATGAATCATCTGAAGTATAGTTTGAAGAACAAGTGCTGAAGCTTCAGAGTTTGTCACAACAGCTGAAGAAGCATTCTTCAGTTGTTATGATGGTTTACCTTTCAGTTCATTCTTTTCAGTAGTTATCTTTTCTTTTTCAGTAGTTTGTAAACGACTAAAGAGTTTGTTCTTCAGTCGTTGTAGTTTTCAGTAGTTTCTTTTCAGCTTTTGTAATAAGTTTAACACTTAGAATTTTTGTAAGAAGATGTCAGCTGTTTGACATCTTCAGTAGTTTAGGTGTTTTCAGTAGTTTGTTAGAATAAAGGTTTGATGTCACTATCAAGTGACATCAGCTGACGTCATTTTCCTATAAAAGGAAGATGACCTAATTGTAATCCTTGTCGAAGCGTGTGATCTAATAGAAAACACCTTTTTGCAGAATTCCTCTCTTTCTCTATAACCAACTGTTTCATTGATATATCTCTGGTGTTCCTAGTATAATTTGCTTAATTCTTGTGCTAAATCCGCTGCGAATACAACCTAATTGATCAAACTAGAGGCTGAGATCATTTCAATGGGTTGCCAACAGAGATAGTCAAAGATGGACCAGAAGTCGTGAGTTGATAAACGATGTGGAGCGATAGGATTCCAGGTGAGAGACTGGAAAAGGGATGAGACAGTATTGCCCACAAAGATTTAAGGAACAACAGGTTTTGGGGACAAAACCCATTTAAGGGGGGTGGACTTGTAACACCCGGAAATTTTTGTCTGGGATGTCAGGCGACTGGAGGCCCATACGCATGGAAGCCATGCGACTAAGGCTCCATCGCACGATAGTCGCATGACTGGAGCTCCATACGCATGATAGTCGCACGATTGGAGTGTCCAATCTCATGGAGCTCATGCGACTGAAGGTTCAGTCGCATAGAAGCTCGGGCGACTGGAACTGTAGTATTTAGGGGAGAGGGCAGCCCTTACCCTCTCCTCACCCTTGCGAAATCAGCCAAAAAGAAGAGAAGAGAGAAAAGAAGAGAGAAAGAAGAGAGAAAGAAGAGAAAAGGGGTGGTTCGGGCTCGGAATTCGTTGTGTGGCGAGTCAAAACGAAGCTCTAACCGAGGAGGCTGCTAAGGTGAATTCTAGGACCCTTCTTTTACATGTTTTTGAAGGATTTTGGGGCTGGAACTTATTTGAAACTATTTTTGGGTTTTGGGTGTTTAACCCGTGTATGTATGAATGTGTATGTGTATAGTGTGTTTAGAGTGTGATTTTGGATGTGTATGTGCTTGAATGTTGTCATAGTATGATTCTCTAAGGTTTAGGAGGGTTGATTTGGGCTTAAAATGAGTTTGGAAGAATTTGGAGGTCGTGAGTCGCGACTGCAGTTCGGGATGAACTGAAATCGCTACCCGGTTAGGGCTAGACGACTGGAGGGCCAATGGTATGACTGAGGGATGATTGGAGCTCAACCGCATGATTGGAGCTCAATCGTACGACTGAGGCTCAGTCGCACGACTGGGGGTTTAGTCGCACGACAGGTCATGCGACTGGGAGTTCAGTCGCATAGGTGCTCAGTCGCACCGGTGTCCACACGCACGACAGAGAGCTCAGTCGCATAGGTCCATTCGCATGGCTGCCCAATCGCACGATTGAGGGTTCAGTCGCATAGGATCCCATTCGCATAGTGTCCATTCGCACGATTGGTTGTTCATCCGCATGGATGCTCATCCGCATTGGTCCAATCGCATAGTGTTATGTCGCATGGAGGCCATGCGACAGAAGGGGGCCCAATCTCCCAAGTAGGGCTGTTATGTACGAGGAGATATATAGTTCAATTACTGGCCTTCGGGAAGAAGAGCAAGGGTAAGTAATGATGTGATATCTCCCGTACGTACATGTGTGATAACTATCGAGGCTTAGAAGTTACGTCGGGCACGATGACGATAGTATTGCATATGCGTGTAGGTTAAGTATGATGAGGCCCTATATGATGGTAATGACTGATGGCTGGTAAATATCGATGTTCCTTGTGTTGATGTATGTTTATCTTTTCCATGACTTTGCGTGCTATATTAATGAATGAAATGAAAGTATTAAGAAAAGTAAAATGAAAGATAATGAAAGAGGAACGTAAAGAATGAACACATGCATTAATGAACGAATGAACAAACATAAAGCTAAAGAGTGTATGTATGAGGTGAGCGACTCTGTGTCGCAACAGACTCGAAGGAGGATCTTTGTCGCGTACCCTGGTACTGTGTCAGTCTTCGAACATGAGTCGGGGGTTTGCTTGTCAAGCCCCGGCACAGTATCAGTCTTCGGACATGAGTCGGGGATATTGCATGAGACAAGATAGAGAGATGAGATCTCTGTCGCGTATCCCGGTACTGTGTCAGTCTTCGGACATGAGTCGGGGGTTTGTTTGTCAAGCCCCGGCGCAGTACCAGTCTTCGGACATGAGTCGGGGATATTGCATGAGACGAAATAGTGAGGTGAGCAACTTGTGTTACAACAGACTCGGATGGAGTTCAATCTAGATAATTGACTCAACGGGATCTTTGTCGCGTATCCCGGTGCTGTGTCAGTCTTCGAACATGAGTCGGGGGTTTGTGAGCATGCCCCAGCATAGCATCAGTCTTCGGACATGAGTCGGGGATATTGCATGAGACAAGACCTAGATGAGAAAGAGAATTATGAAAGGAAGTATGAAACGAATGAAAGTTAATGAAAGTAATGAAAGTTAAAGAACGAACGAATGAAAGTAAGGAACGGAAGGAACATAATGACAACGTATAAAATGGGATCCTTGTCACTCGACCTCAGTAATCATGGTTGTGTGCCATGAAGAGGGTAAAGTGTGACCGGCTCCAGAAAGAAGTAAAAGACAAGAAATGTATGAAAGTTAAACATAGATAATGAGCCAATGACAGACAGAGAACGAATGAAAGTAACGTTAAAGAATGAACGAGAATATAAAAAGATAATAATGAAATTATCTATATGTACGTATGATGTGTGTTCGCATGTATGTAAAGAACGGTTTTAACGAAAGAAAAGTATGTTTTATTATAAAACTAGAACTCACTCAGCAACACTGACTTTTGATGTGTTTCCAGTTGCCAGGTAGTGTTGCTGAGGATGGCACGAGGCGGCTACTCAGCTCTTTTGAGATGGCATTCCTTGGTAAATGTTTTGCAATGTAATATGATAAGAGATGTTTTGAAATGGACAAATGTATTACGTTGCATGCATTTATCAAACAAAATGTTGTTTGTAGAGGATTCCGATAAACGGGAGTAGTTAAGGAATCCTCTTAAAAAAAAGATGATGTTTTAATGTTTCCGCTGCAACGATCTCAATGTAATGTATTGTAATGAAATGAAAAAAATTATGTTTAGTGCGATGAATGACTAGCTGTGAGGTGCTCGGGAACGGGGCCTTACATTTAGAAGCTACTGGTGTAAGGAATTCGATTTTAATCAACTCCAACCTATCAAACCAAAGCACCATAGTTGCGCTTCTGTTCGAACTCATATCCATCACGTTTCATCGAATTAAAAGGTAATGAAACTATGTTTTGATTCGTTTTTACATGGGGAACAAAAGCTCAATGGTTAACTTCATTAACATTGGAGTTTGAATGATCAATTTGGTTGAAAATGTTTCTAGGGTTCTTATGACTCTTAGGGATTTTGGGTGGGTTATGTTTTAAATTAACTTTTCTAACCCGTAACACAAACCAGGGCTTGGCCCAATGGTTATGTCTCGGTGAGGTTAGGCAGGGGACCCGGGTTCGAACCCGAGTCCCTTCAAACCTTTTTAAAATGGGTTTTGAGTTTTAAAAAAATACAGAAAAATAGTTAGATATTATTAAAATCATATAAAAACATTTTCTTTTAAATTTTCTTAAAAATTCTATTAAGCAATTTTCATTTCTTTTATTTCCAAAAAAAATATAAAAATTGTACAAAATACAATTTATTATTAATCTCAAAATGTAATGAGTTCCACTTAACTTTTAACAATTTCAATTAAATAAACTCCTATTTTGTTATTGTTACACGTTTATTTATTTATGTTTAAAAAATAAATATATATGTATATATGTGTATACTTATTAAAATTTATAAAATTGTTATAATCATTTAAGCCTACAAAAATTACTATTTTATTAAATAGTAAAATAAAAGTTTAAGATCTATTAATAATGTAAATCACTACAATTCTCATTCAATCATTTAAATACCAAAACAATAACAAATGGTATCTATTTAATAATTTAAAAATCATGGGTTAAAGAGTTATAAATATTACACTATAATAACCATGATTAACTTAATACGACATTCATTTAGGTCGAACGTTAACGAATCCTCGGCATTATATACAAGACCCTCTTATTTGACATCCTTATAACCCATGTGAATTTTCATGCCCCTCTTTTATTATTTACACCTTTTTAGGGTGAAACATGTTAGCATATAAACACACACTTGTAAACATTTTGTTACTTGTAAATGCACATGCAATTCATCTTTACTTTTGTCATGGTCATTTGTATTATTGTGAGTTTTATATGATAAACATTATATGTTGACAATCATTAACTATTGCTATCCTGGCAACGTCATAGATCTATGGGCCTGACAAGCCTATTTGGTGCTAAAGCCGAGGTTATTGCCGGCTGCTGATGACGTATGCTTGTTCATCATGGGAACCAAGTACACTTAGCTAATAGTTATACTTGTAAATGATATTCTTGGTCAAGGTTTGATTATAGCTATATGTTATCTATAAACTTGCTTTATCCGTAACCATTGACATGAATTGCTACTTGTAAACTTTTATATATATATATATATATATAATATATATATATATATATGCTTAACCCATGGAAACTCACTAACTTTCAAAGTTGACCCTTTATTTTTAACCTGTTTCAGGAAATGTACAAGGTTGAGAATTATCTTTGAAGCATGCTTACACCTAGGACTTGGACCTAGAAAAATAAATAATTTAACTTGAAACTTGGATGTTGAATTTTTGTTTACTTTGTTTCTTTAAAACTTTTGGTTGTAGTGGTTATTTAAACTTATGATAATCATATTATATTTAATGGTAGCGTTATGTGGCTGTGAATAATCTTAACCCCCACATCTCGACGATTCTGCGGTTAAGGTTTAGGTGTGACATATTTTGTTTCGGAAGAGATTAAAACTAAGGATTTTTATTCATAAAGGAATAAATTTTCCGAAGCTTAATGCTTTTGGAAGAAAATTGTTCTTAAAAAACATATAAGTACGTAGAAGCATATTTAAGCTTCAGAAGATAGATCAGAATTACTTCCGAAGGTAAATTTCTTATATGTAGTTATTTGATTTGAAGACATAATGTTTTTTCAAAGACAACTTATAGTCTTTCGAGAGAAAATATGTCTAAAATTTTCAAAATTCTAAGAAATATCATTTAAAAAATTTTCTTCCAAAGTAAACTAGGCTTATATAGATGATAATATAGACAACTTAGGACACACATGTTTTAGAAATAGTCTTGAGTTAAGTTTAAGAAAATCTACTCAAAGTTAATCATCCCAATAGCTGATACAAGATAGCATATTGTTTATGTGTATTAACTTTGACTAGTTTGATTAATCCTTTTTCAAAATTATCTCTAATTAAAATGATACTTAATATTGATGTGTTTTGTCCTTGAGTGCTACACAGGATTCTATATGATAGAGATACCACTGTTGTTGTCTATGTGGATTGGGGTCTCCTTGAAGTTGAATCCATAGTCCAATATCTAATTCGAAATCCAAAGAACTTTAGCACAATAGCTTGTAGTTGCAATGTATTCAGCTTCAGCAGTTGATGCAGACATACAAGATTGTGTCTTGCATTGCCATGAGACTATCCTTCCACCAAGAAATTGACATCCCACAGATATAGACTTTGCAGTCATATTGCAGCCACCATAGTCACTATCCATATAAGCATACAAATTGAAGTCAGAATTCTTCGTGTACCAATGACCTAGTTTAGGAGCACCTTTGAGATAGTTAAGAATCCTCTTGACAACAAGTAGGTGAGAAATCCTAGGGTTGGCTTGATATCTTGCACATATACATGTGGAAAACATGATATCAGGCCTACTAGCTGTGAGGTACATATGAGACCCAATCATAGCTCTGTAATGATATTCATCCACACACTCCCCCTCAAGATCAGGTCCAAGGGAGTGGTTTCTTGATATGCCTGTCTTTACAACCTTATATTCAGTCATATTGAATCTTGTAAGTATGTCTTGTATATACTTTGACTAACTTATGAAGATGCCATTATCAACCTGCTTCACTTGAATTCGTAGAAAGAAATTGAGTTCACCCATGGCACTCATTTCAAATCTATTCTTCATCAGCTTCTGAAAGTCTTTATAGAGCTTTAGATTAGGTGACCCAAAGATAATGTCATCTACATAAACTTGAACAAGCATCAAGTCATTCCCTGCTCCTTTGATGAAGAGTATTACATCTATAGTACCCCTCTTGTATTCATGCTGACAGATATACTGAGATAGTGTATCATACGATTTTCTTGGAGCTTGGTGCAGCCTATAAAGAGCTTTATCAAGCTTGCAGATATAATTTGGATGATCTAGGTCTGTAAAGCCAGGTGGTTGTATGACATACACCTCCTCATCAATCACCCTATATAGAAAAGCACACTTGACGTCAAGTTGGTTGACCTTGAAATCCTTGGATGCAGTAAAAGAAGAAATATCCTAACAGCTTCAAGTCTTGCCACATGAGCAAAAACATTTGTCTACTCAATCTCCTCTTCTTATCTGTACCCTTGAACAACTAGTCTAGACTTGTTCTTAATGACAAGTCCTCTATCATCTTTCTTGTTCTAAAACACCCATTTGGTACCTATGGTGGTCTTTCCTTAAAGAAGAGGACATAGGTTCCAAACCTTTTGCCTTTTGAATTAAAGCAGCTCCTCCTGCATTGCTTCAATCTAACTATGGTTCTTGAATTCAGTTCTTTAATCATATCTTATGGTCTTGACCTTGTGATCACATTGATTCTCAATTTTCAGAATGAAGTTCTTTAAGATCTCACGAGTCTCATAACATGATCTTCGCTGACCAGAGTAATGAGTCTAGGAAGGGCCTTATATTGTTTGGTGAATGACCACCCTGGGCTTGAGAACAATGCACTCATGCTCAACGAAGAGCATGTTATGTCTCTGATCACAAAATTAGGATACACTCAATAGATTTTACCCAAGTTACTTAACAAAGTTTACCATCTTAATGTTGAGCTTAACATTTGCGACATTGCCCCTTCTAATAATGTATCACCTGCATCTCCTGCATCTCCTCTGAAAGAAACTAGCCCTCCATTAATTTTCTCAAGGTTTTGAATCAAAGAGCCAGTGCTTGTCATGTCCCTGGAATAGCCACTATCAATGATCCATACATTTCTTTTGGTCTTTAGTTGTTCCTGCATAAAAAGAGATAGTTAATTACATTTGGAAACCCAAGCCTTATTGGTCTTGGGCTTGTCAAAGTGGACTGAAGACAATGCAACAATAATTGATCCTATATTCAGGCTTTGAGAACCATCTATTGTTGTTGATGAAGAACTTTTAGTCACATGGTCTTCCTTTATCATCACACCATCTTTGGAAGATTAGACTTGACCTTCAGTACTTCGGAAGTTTTGACAACTTTGGAAGTTTTGGAGACTAGACCTTTGGAAGATCTTGCTTTCACTGTAGCAAGCTTCAGTACTTTAGAAACATTCCTTTCTTTCGAGACTAAATTTTCTGCTAAAGGTGAGTTTTCACTTGTCTTCTTTTCCACTTTGGAGCTTCCGAAAGGAAGAGATTTTCCTTCCGAAGCTTTCTTCTTCTCAGAAGTTTTCTTCTTGGTCATGTGGATAGTACTTTTAGGATTATAGATGCAATCCTTAGCAAGATAAGAAGTACTACCACACATGATACAATCAACCGGTTTCCTTTTAAGAGTCTTCTTTTGAGTAAAAGGCTGAGCTTGATCACTTTCCATTTCCATCTTTATCTTCTCAGTTGAAGCAGCAAGCTTCTTAGGGTGAGGCTTGCTCCTGGACCTGAATGGTTCAGGCTGTGTACCAGTGGTGCATAGCTGATCAGCCTTCTTTTCTTCACAGGGATGAATTAGACGAACTAGAACTCCTGGTACTAGAGTCCACAGCTATATCTTCACCCTTTACCACTTCAAATCCTATAGAAATAAAGACTTGTTTTTGCTTGGAGTTGAAGGTGGCCTTAATCTCTTGAGCCTTCTTTGATCTTCTCTATGCTGCTCTGATCAAGTTCTTCTTCTTGGACTTTGTCATCCCTGGTTCTTTCCTCTCCTCAGGATAATAATGACTCTTATTAGGATGATCTTCTTCACTCATCTCAGATCCATCCTTCACAATCTCCTTTTCATCCTCTTCTTGAATGGGGTCTATAAAGGGAAGCTCATCTTGACAAGTTCCACACCTTAGAGATCTTACAGATAGTAAAGTGTGTGAAGGAGCTATCTCAATAGATCCTAATCCCTACTTGTTCTGATAACACACTTTTGCATGCAAATATGAGGATATAATGTTCTTGAAGGTCTCTTCTTTAAGAACACATTTTAGCCCTGGCTTTGCTGATCACAAGCTCAGCCTGACATTCAGTTCACTTAGTGATGAGATCTTTGATTTGAGTCCTATAGTTGGTGGTGTTCATTCATAAGAGTTGAAATGGTTTTCTCTAGATCTTCTATTTTAAGTTTATAATCATTTTCAGCTCTTAAAAGTAGCTTTTAAGATGTTTGTGGAGTCAGGGTCATATCTCATCTCTATGTTATAGGACTTAAATCTGTTAACTTTAGCAATGCATTCAGGGGTACAAAGATGTTCCAATAACTTGGTTTCTTCATGATCAGCCATCAGTGCTTGGTTTGGAGATGCATATTCAACCTAGAAACTCTAGTCAAAGCCTCCTTTTCTAACAGCAACTGTAGCTTACTGCTTGGGCTTCTCGGTGTGTGGAGCTCCAATAGTGTAGTTTAGTCTGGGTTGTGCTTGGCCACCATTTGTCCTTGGTTCCTTGCACTCCCTAGCAAAGTGTTCCATTTGGTTACAGTTGTAACACTTCACCTTGCTTTTGTCTAGTCCAAACTTTTCACTGGTTGCATTGCTGGGATACTTCCTACATGTCCTCTTATAGAACTTCTTGGCTCTATACGTAAGAAGAGCTATCTGCTAGACTATCTCCATGTACTCCAGATCATCAGGATGGATATAGTCCAAGTCTTCAACAGTGAAGAGGAAGTTGCCACTACTTTCATTAGTAGACAAAAAGGCTTGAGAAGAACTTGTCTCTTGGAATGGGCTTCCTTGGATGTAACTCTCCGTTGGTGTCTCCGGGAAGGTGATGAAAGGACCCTTTTATGAGCTTTCAGGGTAGTAGAGGAGATGATGTTGTGGTTCTCTACAATCCCTTTCAACCATATGAAGGGATGAACTCTGCTGAGTGTTGGAGTTGCCAGACAGATTTTACATATTCATCTCCATCTGGTATCCACCGAGGATACCATACAACTCAGTAAGAGTAAGGGTCTTAAGGTTTTCAATCCTCTTAGTGACCACATAATAGTGTGCGCATTGTCTTGGAAGAAAGGACATGAACTTCCTCACAATGTCCCTATTCTCAAGAGTTACTCCAACATCCATTAGAGTATCCATAATCTCAACATACCTGAAGTATTGTAGAATTATGGTTTCACCTGTTTTAAAGGTGAAGTTCTCAAACTGCTACTTTAAGAGGTCTTTCTTGTTTGCTTTTGTTTCATTAGACCCCTCATACATAAGCTTCAGTGCGTCCAATAGTTGCTTAATAGTTTTGTACTTCTTGACGTCTATGTAGATAGAGTTTGGAAGTGTAGTTTGAGGGTGATCATGGCATTAGAGTAGTCAGCCACTTTGTTTGGTAACATGCCACCACCAGTAGCAGCTAAATAGGTGCAAGGTACATAAGGTCCTAAAACAATAGATCCCCACATCCTGTTGTCTTGAGACTTGATGAAGCCTTCCATTCTTTGGCACCAGGTATTAAAGTCATCAGGAGTGATCAGTGGAGACTTTGTCATAGTACCAGTTTCCATATCAGCCTTTATGAGAGCTATCCTTTAAGTTGTTAAGTATTTTGTGAAACTGAAGGGATTTAAGATGGTGAGATCTTACAATCAAGAGCCTAAAACACTCTAATACGAACTGTAAGATAGTTTGAGGGTTGTCAATACATTTAATTTCATAATGAGAAGGGACTTGTAAGGCCCCGTTCCCGGAGACCTCACAGTTGGACAATCATCGTATTATTACATAAAACATTACATAATTCATAAAATACGTAGCGGAAATTCATTCAACAAAAGCCACTCACTATTATTAATAACTACTGTTGTTAAGCAATACAATGGGGTTTGAGTTACAAAAAGATTATTAATTGCATTACAAAACAACAATATCATAGTTGGTGAATGGATGTCAGTCTTGACCCGCCGAGTAGCTTCACCCTCATGCCATTCTCAGCGATATTTACCTACCAACTGAAAATGTATAAAAGTCAGCGTTGCTGAGTGAGTTCTAGTTTTAAAGGTATTAAAGTACCTTTTATAATTTATACGAAAATACTCTTTCAATAAAAATATTTCTTTACTTTCATAAGTGAGCACACACCATATATACATCAAGGTAATACTTCCTTTCTTTCTTTACTATACGCATTCGTTCTTTTCGTACTTTTATCATTATCTTTCACTTTCTTATGGACCATTGTGCAATACCCCGAATGTTGTGCACGAAGCTGATGTTGGGCCTGTGGTCTATAAATAGACACGAACATTGTGCACTAAGCTAACCCAGTCACCAAGGGTATGCTACAAGGGTCCATGTCAATCTCAATGATTGACCCTGTGTGCATCCTTCGAGGTAGCTAACCCGCATCACAGTTGAGCTAACGACAACATGGTCGTGCACCTCCTATTCATTTGCTTGCAAGACTTGCATTCTTTCATTTACGTTCCACTTTTCTTTATCATTAATCTTTCACTTTTATTAATGATAATACTTTACATTTTGTGATCATAAACACACCATGTAAAGTCACACAATAATAATTATTATGGATATAAGAATAGCTTATAATAATACAATATAATAATAATTAAAACCCTAAAGTCAAACTTGGGTCAAACCTTAATCATTCTGTTTTTCTCAAATTTCCAGAAAATAATCTAAGTGTTCTCGGCGCATGATCATTATGCAGGCGTATGAGGCCTATTTAGGCGCTTCACAACTATGCGAGCGCATGAGTCTACATAGACATTTCAACACATAGGCTCATGAGCCAATTCAGGCGCATGGGCACTATTTGGGCGCATGGGGTACACTTAGGCGCCTGTACTTAGGACTTAGGCGCATGAACTACTGTTCAGGTGCATGTACTTAGACTTAGAATTTCTAAGGCATGTCTAGGCGTATGAGGGTACCGTTTGGGCGTATGAACCCTATATCGGCGCATGACCCTACTTAGACCCTTTTCTAAGGCAAATGTTAGGCGCATGAGCCTTATGTAGGCACATGTGAATTCTGTTGAACACATTTCTAAGTCATTTTCAAACCCAAATCATTATACCATCCTGTCCTAAGCTTGTTACCCCCATTCTAAGCCTAAACATCACATAGACACCCATAAAACATCATCATGCAAGATGGAACATACAGGTATACATACATAATCATGCTAAAACCATTTTTAATACATTTTCAGCCCCAAAGAAGCCTTAAAACAAGTAAAATACGGGGTCTAGAACTCACCTTGTGTAGAAGACAAGTAAAACTCCTCCCAACTGGCTTTTTCACGATAGTCCCAACACCTAACAAGCATAATAAACCACCAAAACACAAACAACACTTAAAAATCGGTTCCTAAGGTAGAAAACCTCAAAGAACCGAGCCAATTAATATTAAAACACTCACCTTCGAACTTCTTCTTCTTCTTTTCTTCAAGAACCGAGAGAAAAACCCACTTTTCTTTCTTTCATTCGGCAGTTGCAACAAGAGAAGCATGGTCGACCATGCTCCTTTTGTACATTCAGTTTTTGACTTTTTGTATTATTTACAATTTGGCCCCTCCACGTATGCTTTTTTTCCTTTTATGAAAGATACTTTTATTTCTCTTTATTTTAACAAAGTTTCGGGTGTTACAAGTCTGCTCCCCTTAAAGCGGTTCTGTCCCCGAAACCTATCACTCTTCGAATTGCTATGGGTAATGTTGCCTCATTTCTTCTGTGGTCTCCCACGTAGATTCAAAACCCTTTTGGTGCTTCCACTGCACCAGTACCAGTGGAACCACCTTATTTCTCGATCTCTTTTCTTTTCGATCAATGATCGCCACTGGTTGCTCTACGTAATTGAGTTGTTCATCCACCTTGATATCATCCAGTGGTACAATCATATCTTCATCAGCTAAGCACTTTCTTAGATGAGATACGTGGAACGTATGATGAATTCCACTTAACTCATCCGGTAATTCTAACCGGTAGGTCCTATATATCTCGGGCCTAGCTTGCCCCTCTTCCAAAACCAAATAGTTCCTTTCCAAGGTGAGACCTTCAACATGACTCTATCACCCACGTTGAACTCAATCGGTCTCCGCCTTCTGTCAGCATACAACTTTTGCCTATCTTTCGCCGCCTTCATAAAAGCATTGACCTTTTCTAACTTCTTAGTCATAGCCTCAATCACCTCGACACCTCCTAGCTCCTTTTTCCTAATGTCTCCCCAACATACAGGCGTCCTACACCTTCAACAGTATAGCATCTCGTAAGGTGGCACGCCAATGTTGGCATGATAATTGTTATTATACGAGAATTCTGCTAACGGTAAGTGATCGTCCCAACTTCCTCCAAAATCTATCACGCATGCTCGAAGCATATCCTCGAGCGTCTGAATTGTCCACTCAGATTGACCATCTGTTTGAGGATGGTACGCCGTGCTAATGTGTAGCCTCGTCCCCATCGCATCATGGAATCTCTTCCAAAAATTCAATGTGAATCGGGTGTCACGATCCGACACAATGGACACCGGCATGCCATGAAGAGCTACAATCCCTTTAATAAATGGATCCGCCAGTCTCTCGGATGAATACGTCTCGTGGATCGGTAGGAAGTGAGCACACTTCATTAGTCGATCGACAATCACCCAAATGGTGTCGTACCCCTTCACCGTACGCGGTAGCTTTGTTATGAAGTCCATGGTGATGTGCTCCCCCTTCCACTCGGGTATATCCAACGGTTGGATCTTCCCGTATGGCTTCTGATTTCTGCCTTCACTTGCAAGCAAGTAAGGCACTTACTCACATACTCCACCACGTCAAACTTCATTCCCGACCACCAATAATCTTTCTTCATATCTTGGTACATCTTCATGGAACCTGAAAGAATGGAGTATCGAGTCTTATGAGCTTCATCCATAATCCTCCCATGCAAGTCCCCATAACGAGAGATCCACATTTGTCCGAAGCGGGTTTTAATACCGTGAGTGTTCTCACCCAACTCTATGACTAGTCCTCTCATTCTTTCCGAGTTAAGGCGATCTTCTCCCAACGCCTCTTCTTGAAAGTCTTTCACTTGGGTCATCACATCAGTGGTCATAAACAACTGATAAGCCTTCACTCAGATCGGTTCGGGTCTCTCTTTGAGACTAAGGGCATCGGCCATAATATTGGCCTTACCCGGATGATAACGGATCTCACAGTCATAATCTTTGATGAGCTCTAACCATCTCCTCTGCCTCATGTTGAGATCCTTTTGCTCAAATAAATACTTTAACCTCTTGTGATCCATGAAGATAGTGCACTTCGTCCCGTATAAATAGTGCCTCCAAATCTTCAACGCGAAGACCATAGCTGCTAACTCTAAATCATGGATAGGGTAATTGACTTTGTGGGTTTTCAACTGTCAGGATGTGTAGGCTATTACCCTTCCACGTTACATTAACACGCAACCAAATCTCGAATAAGAAGCATCCGAATACACCACTAAGTCTTCACTCCCTTCGGGTAATGTCAAGACAGGAACTTGAGTCAATCTCGCCTTCAACTCCTCAAAAGCACCCTCCTTCTCTTGACCCCACACAAATTTCACATCATTGCGAGTCAATTTAGTCGATGGTGAGGCTATCTTGGAAAAGTCCTAAATGAATCTCCAGTAATAACCCACCAAACCCAAGAAACTACGGATCTCGGATGGCGTCTTTGGAGACTTCTATTGCATCATCGCGTCAACCTTTGCCGGGTCTACCATGATTCCTTCAGCATTAACAACATGCCCCAAAAATTGACCCTCGCGCAACCAGAAAGCACACTTAGAGAATTTGGCATACAGCTTCTCTCTTCTAAGTGTTTCTACTACTTCTTGAATGTGACCAGCATGTTCTTCCTCGCTCCTTGAATAAATCAGGATATCATCAACAAACACAATCACTGATTTATCTAACATTGGCCGACACACTCAGTTCATCAAATCATTAAGGCAGCTGGCATATTAGTTAATCCAAAGGACATAACGAGGAACTCATAGTGTCCATAACATGTACGAAAAGTTGTCTTTAGGATATCTTGCTCCTTCACCTTCAGCTGATGGTAATCAGATCAAAGATCTATCCTCGAGAACCAACTGGCACCTTGCAGCTGATCAAACAAGTCATCAATCCTTGGTAATGGATACCGATTCTTTACCGTTAACTTGTTCAGCTCTCGGTAGTCAATGCACATCTGCATACTACCGTCCTTCTTCTTCACAAACAATACCGGAGTACCCTAGGGAGAGATGCCTCGCTCAGATAAACCCTTTATCCATCAGCTCCTGCCACTGAGCCATTAGCTCCTTCATCTCGGTAGGAGCTAATCGATATGGTGCTTTGGCAACAGGTTAAGCACCGGGTAACAGATCAATTTGGAACTCCATTTCACGATGCGGTGGCACACCTGGTAAGCCTTCTGGAAACACGTCTGGGAAATCACGCACCACTGGCACATCATATAGTTGTGGTACAGACGCGTCCACATCTTTCACGTAGGCCAGATAGGCACTACATCCACATCTCACGCACTTCCCCGCCACCGTCATCGAAATCACCTTCGGAATCTTAGTAACACGATCTCCGTAAACCGTCACCGAACTTCCATCTGGCGTAACTAGTCGAATCATCTTCCTGCGACACACCACGTTTGCTTCATAGGTTGCTAACTAATCCATCCCTAGTACTACATCGAATCCAACTAGGGGCATCACATGTAAATTGGCTGAAAACCTATGGCCTTCCAGTTCTACAGCACAGTCCTCTGTCATATTAGTAATTCTAGTAGACTTACCAATAGCAGTTTCTATATCGAATGGCTCACTAATACTTCTACTACTAGCAGGCAACTTATCACAGAAAATAGTAGAAATAAAACTCCTACTAGCACCAGAATCAAATAATACAGAGGCACAAGTTTGGTTTACTAGAAATATACCTGACACGACATAGGGGTCAACTCTGGCCTCCTCCCTGGTCATCGTGAAGGCTCTAGCCCTTGCCCTTGGCCCTCCTTCTTCAGTCTTCTTTTTCAACCCAGAGCTTTCCGCCCTCGGCTTCTTACAGTCCTTGCTCACGTGGCCCTCCTCACCGTAGCTATAACACCTTGGCACCCTGCAGTCCCTAGCAATGTGGCCAGGCTTCCCACACTTGAAGCATACATTCAATCCCAACCTACACTCACCAGTATGCTCCCTTCCACATTTACCACACTTCCTCAGCTCCAAGCTCGACGACGCCCTTCGATCATCCACCTTCATCTTCTTGTTGTTTGGAACAAAACCATCATGTCCAAACCTCTTCCCATTCCAGTTCTTATCACCATCACTCGTCTTCTTCACCTCCACCATTGTTTCCTCCCACTCATCATACAGCCTACCTGCCAGGTCTACAATCGATCGAAAGGTACCTGGCTGAGCAGCGATCAAACGCCTGCGAATGTCAGCCAACAATCCCTGGATGTACCTCTTGATCTTCCTTGATATTGGGGTCACTTGATCCGGAACCATCCTTGCCATTTCATTGAATTTGGTGGTGTATTGTTGGTGGGTCATGGTTCCCACCTTAAGTTGTAGGAACTCCCTCTCAATCTTGTCGAGTTCCCTGTGAGGACAAAATTCCTCGATCAGCAACTTCTTCAACTCCCTCTATCGCATCTTCCCGATGGCCCTGGCACCCTCAGCTTGGACAATGTTGTCCCACCAACACAATGCTAAGTCAATAAAAGAGTGAGTAGTGAATTTCAACTTCTGGTCTTCATGACACTCACCCAGCGGTGTGCAGCCACAGCATTACCGTTGCCATCGAAGGTCGGGGGTTTATATCGTTGGATTGCCCCATAACTACACCCCTTAGCCGTCACCACCACAGAAGCACCCTCTTCATCACTGGAAAACACTGTATCAGACCTAGGCTGTTCCTCCTACCCTTTTCTCTCCTTCCCCATTGATCCTTTCTTACCTTCCTTCTTTTTTCTCTCTTCATTCCTCATTGCCTTGATAACTTCGGTCACCATAGATGGTAAGACTGTCTGCATGACCGGTGCACCTCATCACCAATCGCCTCCCTAGCTGAGGCGTTCAAGCTAGCATTCTCATTCTCCTCACTCCGACCATGAACCTCAGGGTTCTCATGAGTTGTCTCAGTAGCCTTAGCACCACTCCTTGTAACACGTGGCTCAACACCACGTCCACCACGACCTCTACCCCTAGAAGCCTTTGAAGATTTTCACCCGCATTGGTTAAGTAACATAACGGAATTGGTTTTAAGACGGTCATTCAAGGAATAGCTCAGTTTATGTTGAGCATAGTAAGTCCCTAATTACAGTGGCCAGTTATGATTAGCCACATACTTTACTCTTCACACCCCAAGTATTTCCTGTACTGACTACATCAGTATCTAATCTACTAAGAACACATAAGTCAAATTTCACACGCACACAATACTGGTTAACTTTAAGAAAAGAAATACCAGATGGCATGTAGCTACTCGGGCTGACATCCTTCCATTCGTCCCATTTTCAGTTTAAGGTTAGGTTTTTTGAAAATATTTACCCAATTCACTTAAACTTTGGCTCTGATACCAACTTGTAAGGCCTCATTCCTGGAGACGTCACAGTTGGACAATCATTGCGTTATTACATAAAACATTACATAATTCATAAAAAACGCAGCGGAAATTCATTCAACAAAAGCCATTCATTATTATTAATAACTACTGTTGTTAAGCAATACAATGGGGTTTCAGTTACAAAAAGATTGTTTAATTGCATTAGAAAACAACAATATCATAGGTGGTGAATGGATGTCAGTCTTTACCCGCCGAGTAGCTTCACCCTCGTGCCATTCTCAGCGATATTTACCTGCCAACTGAAAATGTATAAAAGTCGGCGTTACTGAGTGAGTTCTAGTTTTAAAGGTATTAAAGTACCTTGTATAATTTATATGAAAATACTCATTCAATAAAAATACTTTCTTTACTTTCGTACGTGAGCACGCACCATATATACATGAAGGTAATACATCCTTTCTTTCTTTACTGTACACATTCATTCTTTTCGTACTTTTATCATTATCTTTCACTTTCTTATGGACCAACGTCCAACACCCCGATCATTTTGCACGAAGCTGATGCTGGGCCTGTGGTCTATAAATACATGACGAACATTGTGCACTAAACTTACCCAGTCACCTAGGGTATGCTACAAGGGTCCCTGTCAATCTCAATGATTGACCCTGTGTGCATCCTTCTGGGTAGCTAACCCGCATCACAGTTGAGCTAACGACAACATGGCTGTGCACCTCCTATTCATTTGCTTGCAAGACTTGCATTCTTTCATTAACGTTCCACTTTCCTTTATCATTAATCTTTCACTTTTATTAGTGATAATACTTTGCATTTATGATCATAAACACACCACGTAAAGTCACACAATAATAATTATTATGGACATAAGAATAGCTTTTAATAATGCAATATAATAACTATTAAAACCCTAAAGTCAAACTTGGGTCAAACCTTAATCATTCTGTTTTTTCCCAAAATTCCAGTTCTGGGCGCATGAGCACTATGCAGGCATATAAGTCCTGTTTAGATGCTTTACAACTATGTGGGCGCATGAGTCTACTTAGACATTTCAGCACTTAGGCGCATGAGCCATTTCATGCGCATGGGCACTATTTGGGTGCATAGGGTACACTTAGGCGCCTGTACTTAGGACTTAGGCGCATGAACTACTATTCAGGCGCATGTACTTAGACTTAGAATTTCTAAGGCATGTCTAGGCATATGAGGGTACTGTTTGTGCGCATGAACCCTATATAGGCGCATGACCCTACTTAGACCTTTTTCTAAGGCAAATGTTAGGCGCATGAGCCTTATGTAGGCGCATGTGCATCTGTTGAACATATTTCTAAGTCATTTTCAAACCCAAATCATTATACCATCCTGTCCTAAGCTTGTTACCCCCATTCTAAGCCTAAACATCACATAGACACCCATAAAACATCATCATGCAACATGGAACAGACGGGTATACATGCATAATCATGCTAAAACCATTTTTAATACATTTTCAGCCCCAAAGAAGCTTTAAAACAAGTAAAATATGGGGTCTAGAACTCATCTTATGTAGAAGACAAGTAAAACTCCTCCCAACTGGCTTTTACACAAGAGTCCCAACACCTAACAAGCACAATAAACCACCAAAACACAAACAACACTTACAAATCGGTTCCTAAGGTGGAAAACCTCAAACAACCGAGCCAATTACTATTAAAACACTCACCTTCGAACTTCTTCTTCCTCTTCTTGTCTTCAAGAACCGAGAGAATAACCCACTTTTCTTTCTTTCTTTCTGCAGTTGCAACAAGAGGAGCATGGTCGACCATGCTCCTTTTGTACGTTCACCTTTTGACCTTTTGTACTATTTACACTTTGGCCCCCTCCAGTTATGCTTCTTTCCCTTTTATGAAAGATACTTTTATTTCTCTTTTATTTTAACAAAGTTTTGGGTGTTACAAGTGAGAACACTTATCAGATCAAATAGGGAACCGGGTTTACATAGATGATACTAAGAACTCAAGTAAGTAATGAGACAGAACAAGGAACAAAAACAAGATAAGTATAGTTTTCAAGAATGGTGTATATTCCTCTCAAGTTTTATTACAATTATTACAAAACATAAAGATAAATATAAGAACCTGGGATACTTTATTCTACATTCTACAGCCAGCTATAATTTTAAAGCAAGCTGGAAACAGTAATCTAGATAACAAGATCAACATATAGTCAAAAGGCAGATTGCCTTTTGACTTGTGGCTATGACATGCATAGCTCACATCCTAATATATTACAAAAAGGATAACACATACAAGAGTAGAAAGTTACAAAGCAATGACCGTAATCCATAGTTGACAAAAGCATGGACCTTTTCACTAACTTATCTAAGTTAGAGTCTTCAGAGTGGCAGCGGAAAGTTGTTCAGCTTTTTGTCAAAAGGTGATAAGAGAAAGCATGTCTTCTTTGTCTTCGGAAGAAATTAGTCTTTTGGCTTTGGAATACTTTTTCTTTGAAGCTTCAGAAGACTTCATCTTTGGCTTTGGTAGATTTTGTCAATTGGCTTTAGAGTATTTTGTCAATTGGTTTCGGAAGATTTTACACTTAGCTCATTTCCATTTAGTTGTGTAAAACTTCCGAAGTAACTCTACTCTGCACTTCATGCATGCATGATAGGAGATCTTTGGTTGCTTTGGTTTCATAAGCCTTTAGATGTAAACCTTACAGACTTTCTCCCCTTTTTGATAGCATCACTTACTTGCATAAGTAAGCTAGAGGTTAGGGCCACCACATCCACAGGTTCTTGTGGACATGGTTGAGCATGACTAGCATACATCTTAGCTAACTTTACCTTGAGATTGGTGATATCAAGTTGTTGACTAAGCACCTGTTTTTATAAGATAGCCACCTGAGATTCTAGGTGACTAACCTTAGATACCAGATATATGAAAGTTTGTGTCAATTGTTGCACCTTTTGTTGCATACTCCTATCATCTTCATTAGAAGAATCCTGGGGGATGACAGTACATGACCAAAGTCATCCCTCTCACCACCAGATATATTTTCTTGGTCTTTGCTTTCCCCTTCTCAATGACAGATTCATGAGAAGTGTCAAGGAGCTGGATTGTCGTGGTTGAGATCTTAAGTATATAGTCACTTAACTAAATACTTATAATAATAATAATAATAATAATAATAATAATAATAATAATAGTAGTAGTAGTAGTAGTAGTAGTAGTAGTAGTAGTAGTAATAATAAAATTCATTAATAAGTATTATTCAATTTGAATACTTAACTATATATTTATTAAATACTTTTATTATAATGATGATAAAAGTGATCTATATCTATATCATCTATTATTTTACTATCTATAAAACATCTCTTTAAGACAAGATTGTAATTTTATGATAATTTTAAGATATATAATGGATTGCAAACTTTAATCTTTAATATTATAAGAAATCTTTCTATTATACTCTCATTCAACTATTCTTGTTAATGCTTAGTTTTGTAACAATGTGTTAGCTCTAACATATGATAATAATCATAAGCCGTATAAGAGATTTGAACCATAAAATAAAACAATTGATAAATTAAGTGAAATATAACAACTATGGACTTATAAATTGTTCACTCCGCCGCAACGCACGGGTTACCCACTAGTAATTATAAAAATGGGTTGGGGAATGGGATGTGAATGCTTATAGTTATCAAAAACCACTTTAACGCTCCCGTTTTTCATTAGCCAATTTAATGATCTTTAGAGCAAGTGTTATCAAAACCCTCCAAGGCGTTATTCGGTGCCACCTCACCCAAACCATGCCGCTACCACCATTAAGCCTTTGGTTAATCGATGATGTTGGGATGGGCCTTGGGGTTGGTCACGACGTTATACAACAATAATATTACTGTTTGAGTGAACCAAAAACAATATATTGTTAGGATTCCTAGAAGTCTGATGCAGCCAAAACACTCTCGTAATTATCTATTGATGAAGACATCAACTGAAAGCCAACAGCTGAAGACAACAGCTGAAGACATCAGCTGAAGACAACAGCTGAAGGTAACAACTGAAGACAACAGCTGAAGACATCAGCTAAAGACAATAGCTGAAGGTAACAGCTGAAGACAACAGCTGAAGATATCAACTGAAGACATCAGCTGAAGACAACAACTGAAGACAACATCTGAAGATATCAACTGGAGACAAGGTCTGAAGACAAAGTCTGAAGACAGTTTTTCAGTAGTTATCACAACAACTAAAGAAGTACTCTTCAGTAGTTATGATTATCCTTTTCAGTAGTTGTAATGATCTTCTTTCAGTAGTTAACACAACAGCTGAAGAAGTATTCTTCAGCAGTTATGATAGTCCTCCTTCAGTAGTTATGCTACTCTTCATTCAGTAGTTTTATGCAAATGATCTTCCTGCATGCTGCACAGAACATGAAGTAGTATTGCTACGAAAGTTTTACACCACTTTAGAAACATTCCAAGTGTAAAATCTTTTGTAGCCAAGACCAATATCTTCTGAAGCCAGAAATGAAGTCTTCCTTAGCTTCAAGACAAAGTCTTCCGAAGCCAAGAAACCAAGACAGATTCTTCCGAAGACTTTTATCACACATGCTTTTATCTGATGTACCTTTTCTGATAAAGCTGAACCACTTTGCCGCTGCCCACTCTGGTTGGTCACTAACTATATGAGTTGGTGAAAAGGTCCATGCTTTAGGAAAACTGTACATTGAGGTCTTGGGTCAAACCTTTCTACTTTATGTACCTTTATCCTTTTTGTAATATATTAAGGTGTGAGCTATGGCATGTCATAGTCACTAGCCAAAAGGCAAATCTGCCTTTTGACTCTACATGGATTGTGTTGTCTAATTCATGTATCCAGCTGGCCTTCAAAGTATGGCCGTCTGTAGGTGTATTATATAGCATCTCAAAGTCTTGTAATGTATGTATGCTGAATACTTGTAACTTGATTTTGAGAAGCAATATACAACATCCTTGAAAACCAACCACTAGTGTTGTTATCTTGTTCTTTCTTTCTGAGTTTACTTTTTTGTTCTTAGCATCATCATAACGGGTTCCCTATTTGATCTGTTAGGTGTTCTAATACACTCTCCTCATTGTGTTGTTGTGTTGTAAAAGTGCTAAACCCTTCACCCGATCCTGCATTTGGTATCAGAGCTTCCAGGCTCTTGATATAAGATCTCACCATCTTAAGATCCCTCACACACACAAAATACTTAACAACTCAAATGGAAGCTCTTTCTAAAGCTGATATGGAAACTGGTACTATGACCAAGTCCCCACTGATCACTCCTGAAGATTTTGACACATGGTATACAAGAATGGAAGGCTTCATCAAGTGTCAAGATTCAAGGATGTGGGACTCAGTTATCAATGGTCCCTTCATACCAAGCACTCCTTCTGCTACTGGTAATCGTATCATCCCTAAAGATGTAGATGATTACTCAGAAGAAGACAGGAAGAGAATAGGGCTTGATCAAAGGGCCATGACTTGTCTTCAGACTGCTCTTCCAAACTCCATCTAAAGAGGCTTCAAGAAGTGCAAGACAGCTAAAGATCTATGGGAAGCACTGAAGCTCAGTATGAAGGATCCAAGGAAACTAAAGAGAACTAGAAGGATCTCTTGAAGCAGTAGTTTGAAAACTTCACCTTCAAGGCAGGTGAGACACTAACTCAACAATACTTCAGGTATGTTGAGATAGTGGACACTCTAGTGGATATTGGAGCAACTCTTGAGAACAGAGACATAGTAAAGAAGTTCATGTCTTCTCTTCCTAAATATGGACACATTATTGTGTTGTGATCAAGAGAACTTCGGATCTTAAAACTCTTACTCTTGCAGAGTTGTATGGTATCCTGAGTGCATTCCAGATGGAGATGAACATGCAAAATCCCTCTGGTAACTCTAATAACCAACTGAGTTCAGCTCTTCATGTGAATGAAAAGGAATGCATTGAACCACAACATCAGTTGTTATGCTACCCTGACACCTCACAGAAGGGGCCTTTCATCACTCTTCTAGAGACACCAAGAGAAAGCTACACTTAAGGAAGTCCCTTCCAAGAGACAAGTTCTTCTCATGCCTTTGTCTCAGTTGATGAAACCTCTGGCAACCTTCTCTTCACTCTTGAAGATTTGGACTGTATCCATCCAGATGATCTGGAGTATATGGAGATAGTTCAGCAAATGGCTCTTCTCACTCACAGGGCTAAGAAGTTCTACAAGAGGACTGGGAGAAGATTTCCAAGCAATACATCCAGTGGAAAGTTTGGGCTGGGCAAAAGCAAGGTAAAGTGCTTCAACTGTAACCAGATAGGGCACTTTGCAAGAGAGTGTAAGGCACCAAGAAAAAATAGTGGCCAGACACAAACCAGACCAAACTACACTGAGAAAGTTCACCAGAATGAGAACCCAAAGCAACAGGCTACAGTTGCTGTTGAAGAGGGAGGCTTTGACTGGAGCTTTCAGACAGAAGATGCATCTCCAAACCAAGCTCTTATGGCAGATCATGATGAAACCAAGGTATTGGAAAATCTTTGCTCTTCTGAATGCATTGCTAAAGTTAATAGATACAGGTCATATAACTTAGAGTTGAGATCTGACCTTAAGTCCTTAAACATCTTGAAAACTGATTTTAAAAGAGCTGAAAATGACTATAAACTTAAAATAGAAGATTTAGAGAAAACCATTTCAACTCTTAAATATGAGCTAATAAATTACAGGACTCAGATCAAAGATCTCATAGCTAAGTTAACTGAATGCCAAGCTGAGCTTGTGATCAGCAAAGCTAAGGCAGAAAATTGTGTCTTGAAGAAGATACCTTCAAGAACATAATATCTCATCCTTGCATGCAAAAGTGTATTATCAGAACAAGCTGGGACTAGGATCTAGTGAGATAGCTCCTCCACACTCCATCTTGTCTGTAAGATCTCCTAGGTGTGGAACTTGTGAAGATGAGCTTCCCCTCATAGATCCTTTGACTAAAGAGGATGAAGAGGAGATGGTGAAGAATAACTTTGGTTTGAGTGAAGAAAAGCATTCTGAGAAGGGTCACCATTCCTGAGGACAGTAAAGCTGTTGGGATGACCAAGTCAAGGAGAAAGAACTTGATCAGGAAAGCCAAAAGAAAATCAAGGAAGGCTCAAGAGATCAAGGCTACTTTTGACTCTAAGCAGAAACAAGTCTTCATATCTGCAGGGTTTGAAGTAGTTAAGACTGATGACATGAATTCTGGTTCATGTGCAACTCATCTCAGCAACAAGAAGAAGACTGATCTGTTGTGTGTTACTGCTACACAACCTGGACCATCCAACTCCAAGAACGGTTCTCAACCCAAAAGAACTGTCTCAGCTCCTGCAAAGGTGAAGATGGAGAAGGGATGTGACCAAAGTCAGTGCTCTTCCATGAAGAAGACTCTGGAAAGAAGAATCTGTGTGTTATGTGTGAAAGTACTTGTCATTTGGCCAAGGATTGTCCATACAATCCTAAGGGTACTCTTCATATGATAAACAAAGAGACTTTCAATAATTCCAAGATGAAGAAGATGGCAAGTGGAAAACTGCCTTCGGAAGAAAATTTGGTCTCTGAAGAAAGGAATGCTTAAGAAGTACTGAAGCTTGCTGCAGTAAAGGCAAGATCTTCCGAAGGACCAGTCATCAAAACTTCTAAAGTCTCAAAAACTTCTGAAGTATTGAAGGTCAAGTCTAAACTTCCAAAGGTGGTGTGGAAGTCAAAGAAAGACCAAAAGACTGAAGGTTCTTCATCAACAACAGCTCAAGATCCTCAAAGCACAACCATAGGATCTATTACTGTTGCATTGTCTTCAACTGTTTTGAATGAGCCCAAGACCAATGAGGCTTGGGTTTCAGAATGTAACTAGCTATCTCTTTGTGCAGGAACAGCTACAGACAAACAAAAATGTGTGGATCATTGATAGTGGTTGTTCAAGGCACATGGCAGGCAATAGGTCACTACTTCAAAAATTTGAAAGAATTGATGGAGGACCAGTTGCTTTTGGAGGAGATGCAGGTGGTTACATTACGGGAAGGGCAAGGTCATAAATGGTAAGCTCAGCATTGACAAGGTAAACTTTGTTAAGGAGCTTGGATACAATCTTTTGAGTGTATCTCAATTTTTTGATCAGAGTCATAACATGCTGTTTACTGAGCATGAGTGCATTGTTCTCAAGCCCGGGGTGGTCATTCCTCATGAGCACATCCTACTCAGAGCCCCCAGGAAAGGGAACATGTACAAGATGGATTTGCAAGAAACATCTCCCTCAGGAGAAGTTTCATGCTCTCTATCTAAAGCTAATAGTGATGAATCTTTCCTTTGGCATAAAAGAATGTGCCATGTAAACTTAAGAACATGAATAAATTGATTAAGAATGATTTGGTAACTGGAATACCAAAAGAGAGTTTACAAGTGATGATCATTGTGTTGCATGCCTGAAAGGGAAGCAACACAAGGTATCTCACAAGCCTAAGGAAAGAAACTCCATCACTACACCCCTACACTTGTTACATATGGATCTCTTTGGCCCCACCAATGTAATGAGTTTAGGAAGGACCTCTTACTGTCTGGTGATCACAGATGACTTTACAAGATTCACATGTGTAAAACCTCTGATATTCTCCCAGAAACAATAACACACGATCTCAATCACGTGAATGCGGAATGTAAACGTGATTGGATATAAAAGAAGATTGGATTGAACATAAAATACTTCTTAGATTGAACACAAACCTATTACAGGTCTTGTGCAGTTTTCGCACAGTACAGGAAGATAATGAATGAAAACCTTTTTACAAAAACGAAAACAAGCTTTATACAAAACATGTAGTTCTCGCGCGAGATGCTTTTCGCGCGGCTTTGGCTTTCGCGTGGCATCTTCTCTCGCGTGGAAGCTTGTCTCGCATGGTCTGCGACTCGCGTGGGATCTGCTTCTCGCGTGACTTCTTTAATTCGCGTGGATTCAGTCTTTCGCACAGGCAGTTTGTTTTGCCGAGCCTTGATTTGTCTTCTACAATCTCCCCCTAGGCTCGGTGAAACATAATCAATCAAAGTCAACATTTGCCTTCTTGTAAGATCCAGCATAGGCATACCATTTGTTTCTCAGGATCCGGTCAATCATCCATACGTACTGGCAAGATAGAAAAAAACAGACTCATCAGCTGAAATAGGGCAGTGTAACAGCTTGAGTAAGTCGTCTTTGCCAAACTTCATCAAGTCTGCTGGATCAATGATTCGATAAGACCTGTCTATACATCTGATCACAGCGTGACCGGAATCCTTTTCACATCTCCAAGATATAAGTTGCTTCAAAGTGTTGGGAGGAACTGGAGCATGCACAGGGACTTTTCTGATAAATTTGGGATGTTGATAGACTCATATCTTCATAGGAGCTTTAGTATTTTCATCAATTCTTGTTGAGTCATCAATCAACTTTGATTTTGCAGTCTTAATTCTTTGAAATTTGTGCGCATCTCCCTTCTATCATGGATCTCATGAGTTCAGCTTCACTGTAATTACTCTCATTGAAGAATGGAGCTTTGCCCATGGAGTATAAATCAGCAGCACGTAGAGTATGGAAGTCTTGAGTGCTCTTTAGATAATCAATCTCTCCATTCCTTTTCTTTATGACATACATCCTTTTCTCGCTATCATAACCCAGCTAATAACATGAGACATTTCACCATACTTTTGTTTTGGCTTTGATATAAACAGAAAATGAGCTTCAGTAGGTGGTGGTGGTGCTTTGAACTGTAAACTCCTCTAGTGTATAGGGCAATCTGACCAGTAGTATCTGTCTTTGTAGAATCAGTAGGAGTTTCACCACTCACAGTCTCATTGGGAATTTCTCCTTCTTCAAGATTGATGTCTTTGAATAGCTCTTGAAGGTTGTTCCTAAAAATGTCTATATATTCATTCTGCTCTTCCAGATCATCAAAATATCAAGTTCTTCTTCAACAGCTCCAGATGAAGTTTGTTGAAAAGAATACAATTCCTTTTCATACACACTTTCCGTGGCAGGGTCCAGTGGATCATATCCTTCTGGATCACTAACACTTGGTCGATCGACATTATTAGTGTTAGTATCTCCAGTTGGACTCGAAGAAGAACCTGAAGCATCACCTCCATCATCATTATTACCATATTACCTCCATCATCTCCACCATCGTTATCATCATTTTCATTTCCACCATCGTCATCATCATTTTCATCGTCATCTTCATCATCATCATCCTCATTATCATCAGAATCAGCATAATCAACTAACTCTTCATCCTCCCTTTCATGAACAATAGGCATAGAAACCATGTGTTCCGGCTCAACGAAAGCTGTAGATGTGTAAGCTTCGGTGATAGGTACTTCAGATGAAATAGGAACATCTTCAGTAGTGCTAACACTTGGCTGTACAATAAATGCTTGAGCTTCGTTGACCGTTTCCTTCTCAGGACAGTCTAAGTAGGAGGTGGGCTTGGAGAGCGTCTACTTGATTCACCAATTACTGTTGTAGACCTTATGATTGGTGGCTGATGAAAATAAGTCTGTGAAATGAATTCTCTCAGCTCATTCAGTTGTCTCTCCAACCCAGAAGTGTAGTCAAACATGCTCTTCATTTGTTGTTCAAGAGGAGCCAATCTTGTGTCTTTGATAGCTGAGTCGAGATGAATCATGTTGATCATATTTGTCTTTTCATCATTGCCTTTCTTTAATTCAGCAATCAACTTCATATTCTCAAAGTTTTCTTTCTCCAGGTTCTTTATTCTTTCTTCCAATGTGATAGAACCAGGAGTGCTTGATGATTCCTCTCTCCTCTGAAACTCAGGAGGAGTATTCAAGAGTGTATCGACATCAAACTCTAAATTTTCTTGATGAGGTGGTGTAGAAAAACTGAGCCAGAAATATTAGCTGCTCCAGAAACAGGAACTGTTTCTGTTTCAGGAGCAGAAGAAGTCACATTGGCTGCCTGATCTTGCTCTGTCTCGATGACAACCACATGTGTTCTTGGTCTTCTGGGTATAATACCACGACCTCTCTTTCTAATTGGATAATCTCTCCTTCTTGCCATACGTTTTCTTCGTGAGGAGGTACTTGGCGACTCTTCAGGGACATAATCAGTATCCCTGTCTTCCTCATTTGGACGAGAAAGATGTTGGAGTAGAAGGGGTTGGAACAGTTTGGATCATATAGGGAACATTCCCTATTTGATCACTAGCTGTCTCAGAACTGGAAGCAGAGTGAACAACTTCTTCCATTCCTCCTTCACGCACAGGCTCATCTTCAAACAACTTCTCAATCTCTTCATCCAAATTATCTCTAGCAGTAGAAGTAGAAGCACCTTTGTGCCTCATCAGTATGAGCACCTTCACCAATCATCTCATCACATTTTCTTCAATCTCAGATATTTTCCGATCTTCGCAAACTTTCATCAGAGCATTTGTTTCCTCTGGCTCCAGTGATGTGTGTAAAAATCTCCTTCTTATCGTCTGTACAACATATTTTGGAGATCTCTGAGTGGCAAGCTCAGGAAAAGCATCGTTGATAACCAGCTGAATGAATCTGGGATACATTATAAACTTTCTCCCTGGATTGGCCGTAGCGTTTTTCACCATCTCTTGAAATATAACGCCAGAGATACTGAATGGAATATCATCCACCAGAGAAACCATAAGGATCCAAACACAGCACTAAGACTGTCCATCCCAGCCTTCAGATTACTTAGACAATGTATATTACCACGTGAAATAAGTACTTCCAGTATAGTGGTAACCACTTCTTTTCCAGACTTGGTATCTATACTCGTATCCCATACGAGTCAAACAATCTATCACAACATCATCCTCAAGTCTAGTTGGAGCATTATCTTGATCATCAAACAGTAACACTCTGTTTAGAATAGCCTGTGAGACAGTCACTCTCTTTCTCCTTGACTGTGGCAGTGATAATCTGATTACCAGCTTGGTCTTTTTCTAGAGCAGTCGTGCTCCAGAAAGAATCAATAAGCTCAGAATATATTGCTGGATCAGCAGATATGGCATAGACAATCCAAGAATTCTTCAGACCCTCGATCATAGAAGAAATAGTTCCTTCCCTTCCGGAACCTCATCTAAGTAGGCAACACAATTATGATTTTTATTGAAATCATTTGTGCCATCTGCATTGTCACAACAATCAGGATTAGAACAATTAGAATATAACTTAATTATGCCAAAAGAGTTGCAACACTTAGAACAAAAATTTACACTTAGAAAATTTCATCACTTGTAAACAATTATAATCTCAAAGTTTATTACACTTAAGGTTATCAATAAAAAGTTATTGTGTACAAGTACATTTGAGACACAAATGCTTCAACACTTAGAAACTTTTAAAAACTTTCTGTTGCGGAAAAACTAAACACTTGCAAAAATTAATAATGAGCGAAAAGTGTTAATGCGAAACACTGTTCACGCGACAAAACTGTCAATGCGAGAACTCAGTTTTGTGCGACAATGTCTATTCATGCGACAACACTGTTTCGTGCGAAAATAACGTTCACGCGAAATCACTTTGCGAAAACAGGGTTCAAGCAAAACGTGTATGTCACGCGAAACCAAGGCTCATGCGCGAATCAGTTTCATGCGACAACCCTTTTTCGCGTCTGTTCATTTCTACGCGATTCGCACAACCAATTCAAATTAACAGTTCAAATCTCGATTTTAATCAATGAAGTCCAGATCATTGATGTCGCCTAAGTCTATTAGGTCGATTTCATCTGTCAATTTCATCTATTAAGTCCATTTGTAAGATTTTTGATCAAGATGTTAGGTTTTCCTTAGCATTTCAATCTACAGTAATCCAATCACCATGTTATACCTGTAAGTCACAATCTGAGAGTAATGCTAACGAAATATGAAACACAATCACAACAAGAGTGAAATGAAGTCTGTTTTGATGTAAGCGAAATGAGAATTCGGAGAATATGCAAAAAGGTTTTCGGGTAAGTGTTTGAGCGAAAGTGGGTTTTTCTAGAACACAGTGAATTTTATACCCCAGCCGAATCACGCGACAAGGCTTTTCGCAAGACCTGCTCTTTCGCGTGACTCCCTTTGTCGCATGACTTCAAGATTTCAAATTTTCAACTTTTAAATCTTTTCAAACCTTTACACAACTTTCAATCTTTTTATTTTCAATGAATTATGTCAACATAAAATGTTATACCAAGTGACTAATTAATTTAATAAATCTTCAATTTTCAAATTTTTCTTGTTATTTATTTGTCCTAAAAATAAAACACTATAAAAGTGAAATAAAAACAAACACTAACATACAAATAACAAAAGAATGAAAACACTTAAAGAATCAAGATCGGATTTGCTTGTTTTGTATAAATTTTCATAATGAGATCATATAGTTCTTTTGTCAAGTTAAGACTCTGTCCGGCTTTATTTAAAATAACTGGTTAAGTTGATTGTCAATATCTGTTGTCCGCTTTAAACTTATACTTCATGTTTTACTCAAAACATAATGAGTGATATATATCATGTTTTGTGTTGATTTAATATAAGTCAGTGGATCCCATAATCAGAACTTCTGTAGAATAATTTATCCTTCAAGACACTATTGAGATTTCAAGTCACCCCAATTTGACTTAAACCATGCATTGATGATCAGTGATACCATTTATTGTATTCCTAAATATAACTATTTGAGCATAACTAGCCTGAGAAATATTTCTTAACCCGGAATATTAACAAGTTTAAGGACTTACTGACAGCCATCCGGACTTACGTCTGCCCTCTCAAGATGTTTAGGACTTACAAGCCATTCGGACTTACATGCCCCATCTTTCGATTTTGCCTTCCAACTTAAAAACTATTCTCAAAATCAGAAAATATATACCATATAGTATGTATGTCTTTTAGACATATCTTTTGATTTGTTGTGCTTCTTGGCATCTTATATCCTATATGGCCTTTTCCTTTTGGCATCTTTTTGCTCAATTTTTTCTTTTTGTGTTTTTTCTCTTTTTTTTCTTTTGTATTTTATTTCTTTATATATATATATATATAGTTATGATAATCACTGAATCAATCATATACAGGCTTGAGTATGACAAGATTATATCTCTCAGTCTGTGTTAGAACATTTTTGGCACAGAATCCTGATATGTTCCCCACTAAATCATTTTCTTTAATTCAAGTGTAATCACTCAATTATGATCTTTTCATTTCTGAAAGCAAAGCCTATCGACATATCAAACATAATCCAAGTGTATTTGTATTTAAGCCTTTGAAAGTACTTATACTCGTTTTGAACTTTGTAATATCATTTCTCATTTAAGCATGAAAATTTCATCTTTTGATTTTGGCAATCCTTTGATCTTAACTCCCCTAAGACCAAAATATTTTTCAGAACTTGTTTTTAACTTTTTTCTCCCCCTAAAATTGGGATTGTTCTTTCAAGAAAAAGAAACAATAGCAATTTATTCTTTATTTTAAAAAAAATGAAAAATCCTTTTGTGAAGATTCATTAAACCAATTTATCCAAAGTTAATCATTCCCAATGATTGCACAAGGAAATCAAATCGAGAATGATCAAATGCCTTGGTAAATAAATCAGCGATATTTTCAGTTGACGACACTTGTTTTAGATGATAAGTTTACGATCAAAACAATCGCGGATAAAATGGATGCGGATGTCAATGTGTTTAGTCTTAGAGTGTTGAATCGGATTTTTCACGATGTTTAGTACTGCCGTGTTATCACACCAAATGGTGTGTCATAAATGTTGAGACCATAATCGAGAAGTTGTTGCTGAATCCAGACAAGCTGGGAACAACAGCTCGAAGCAGCCACATATTCAGCTTCGGCAGTGGATGTGGATACAGTGTTCTGCTTCTTACACTGCCAAGAAATGAGTCGGTTACCCAAGAATTGACATCCTCCTGTGGTCGATTTCCTGTCTAAGTTACAACCACCATAATCACTGTCAGTATAAGCAAATAAATTGAAATCGGAATTTCGAGGATACCAAAGACCAAGTTTAGGTTGACCCTTGAGATACTTGAAAATCCGCTTGACAGCTTTCATGTGTGATTCCTTTGGATCACTTTGATAGCGGCACACTGACAAACAGGGAACATGACATCCGGCCTGCTTGCAGTGAGATACATGAGGGAACCAATCATTGATCTGTAAAGATGTTGATCAACTGATTCTCCTAATGGATCCGGAGTAAGAGTAGGACGAGAAGCCATTGGAGTTGGAGCTACTTTGAATCTTGAAACTTGTATTTCTCAAGAATAGTCTGAACATATATTTCTTGATGAATGAGAATACCCGTCTCAGATTGAGTAACCTGAATACCCAAGAAAAATGAAATTTCCCCAAGGGAACTCATCTCAAACTTCTTCTTCATCACCTCTTCGAACTCCGTGCACATACTATCATTTGTGGAGCCAAAAATGATATCATCGACGTAGATTTGAACCAAAATGATATCATCGCCTGATTTTCGTATGAATAAGGTTTGATCAATTGCTCCTCTTGAATAACCATTTGCGAGCAAATGTTCAGTCAGAGTTGCGTACCAAGCACGAGGTGCTTGATGTAAACCATATAGCGCCTTATCCAACTTGTATACATAATCAGGATGATCTGGGTCTTCAAATCCAGGAGGCTGACAAACATAGGTCTCTTCCTTCATTTCTCCTCCGTATAAAATGCATTTTAACATCCATCTGGTACACCTTGAAGTTCATGTATGAAGCAAAGGCTAAGAATATGCGTATTGCTTCTAGTCTTGCAACTGGAGCATATACTTCTTCATAGTCCAATCCCTCAACTTGATAAAATCCCTGCACAACAGACGTGCTTTATTCCGAACTATAACACCTTTTTCATCCGTCTTGTTTCTAAAAATCCACTTGTCCCAATCGGAAGCTTATCCTTTGGAAGTACAACAAGATGCCAAACATTGAGTTTCTTGAATTGCATCAATTCATCTTGCATTGCTTCTATCCAGCTGTTTTCTTTGAGTGCCATTTCCACATTCTTGGCACTATTTGTGATAAAAAGCAGCATATAGACATGTGTTGATTGCCCCTGATTGACTTCTGGTAATTACACCTTCGTGCAACGGACCAATGATTGCTTCAGTTGGATGAGTTTTATGTTTCTCAATTGAGGAATCACATCTGCAATCATTCCATCTTCCAAATTTGTAATATGTTCATATTATCATGAGCTTCTTCAGAGTGTTGAGATTGATACACAATAGTTTCTTCAAGTGTGTCATCTGAAATATGAATTTCAGAAGCAGTAGACATTTGGAGATTCTTCAAAAGGAACTTGAATGATTTCTATCGGTGTATGTATAGTTTTCTGAAGAAGATGAAGATAATGAAGAACTCAATGATTCTTCCAGCTCCTGAGTAAGGAACATCTAATGACTCAGAACATGCATATACAGGTATAGAAGCTGTAGGAATATCTTTGGATGATGAAGCAACAGTAGAATCATCAGATATCAAAGATGAAAGGTCCTCAATGATTTTGTTATCCAAGGAGATTGCTTGAGAAGTAGAATCTGCAGATGAAGGTTTAGAAATTTTAAAATTATGAACAAAGATTCATAATCATAAACCCATGAAGAGCTGAACCTGCATCAGTTATGTTAAGCTCGTGCCAATCAATGTAAATGACTCGACTATTTGTCTAGTTCTTTTATTATAAACACGATATGCAACTTTATTGGCAGCATATCCCACAAAGTAACATTCATCCGCCTTTTCAGAAAATTTTGAACTAGATTCAGTTGTATGCAACAAAGTGCAACAACAACCAAAAGTTTTAAAATATTTAACTTTGGTTTGTGTTGATAGAATATTTCATATGGAGTCTTATTTAATCTTTTGTTGATTAAAGCACGATTTTCAACATAACATGCAGTATTTACTGCTTCAACCCAAAAGAACAAAGGTAATTGGCAGCAGAGATCATCGTTCTAGCAGCTTCAATCAATGTTCTATTTCTTCTTTCTGCAACTCCATTCTATTGTGGAGTGCCAGCAGCACTGAATTGTCTGGCAATTCCCTTGGATTCACAAAACTCATTCAGAGTTTGATTGCAAAACTCTGTCCATTGTCACTTCTAATGCATTTTACCTTTTTCTCTGTCTGATTCTCCACCAAAGTAATGAACTTGATCAAAAGGTGTGGAGTTTCATCCTTAGATGCTAAGAAAAACACCCAAGTAATCTAGAAAAGTCATCAACAACCAGACGGTAAGAACTTCGACCCAAACTTAAAACACTTACTGGACCAAAAAGATCCATGTGTAAGAGTTGTAAGATTGATTCGACTGAGTTGTGTGCAACTGTGGTTGTGAGGAAGTTTATGTTGTTTACCCTTTGAACAGACAAACAATGTTCATTTAATTGAAATTCTTTTCGGGTAAACCAATAACATGATTTCCACGTACAAGTTTATTCATGTTTTTAAGATTGACATGTCCTAATCGACGATGCCATAACATGGAATCATTTTCCGAGGCTTTGGATAGTAAGCAAGAACGAAGCTGTACCAAAGAATTAGAACAATGCATATCAAGAAGATATGTATCATTGTCTCTCGGAGTCCTCATCAAAATCCATTCATCAGGAACAACAAAACCTGGTTTTAAAATTAAGCATTCTTTGTTAGTAAAGTGTGTAGAATATTGTTTGTCACAGATTTGAGACACACTTAGCAGGTTATGTTTTAATTCCTCAACAAAATTAACATTCTCAAAACTAGGACGCCATTTGTAACTGTACCACGTTTAGTAATTCGTCCTCCTCTATCTCCTGCAAAATCACTCTCCCCTCCGTTGTATGATTGCACATCTTGTAGTAATGATAAGTTACCCGTCATATGTCTTGAACAACCGCTATCTACATGCCATAGACTTTCAGTAGTCTTTTGCGGTTGTCCCTGCATTCGTAACAAAATTACTTAGATTTTGGTACCCAAGTCATACATGACTTGAGCACATTGTGTGTTGCAGTAAACAAAATGATTTGATAGTATTATATTTTGTTTGCACATCATTCTTTTCATTTATGCTTTTAATCTTGACATTTTCCTTTACATCATTAGTCAATTTATTATCCCGTTTGACATTGAAATCATTAACAACCTTTGATTTCATATTATTTGAAAATTTTCCACGAGTGAAAAAATAGTTTTCTATTATGATAAATAGAATTATGAAATCTTTGTTTGCTTAATGATTTTTGTCGAAAAGGACAATTATTTGCCAAATGATTTGTGTTTCCACACTGAAAGCATCTTTTTTTTGTTGTGTGGAAAACAAACTGTGGATGACAATTATGAAATTGTCATAAAAACCAAAGTCAGATTGACTAGGTTTAACTTTCTCCACAGTCTCTCGAATCTTGTCTCGTTTGACAATTGCAATTCATCTTTTGCAGACTCGAGGAAACTGATGAATTATGACCACTTTGGATTGTAGATTTGCAGTTTTGACTTTTGGAATTGGTGGTGTTGAAATAGGAACTCTTTGATTCTGCTGGAGTAGGACCAGACTTTGAATTTGCTGGATGAGGACCAGGCTTAGATATACGGATTGGTGCTGGAGAAGGACCAGGCTTTTGAATTTCAGATTGAATGCAGAAGAATCATTCACTTGCAAATCTGGGCTACAAACATCTTGATTCACAAGGTTAGCATTATAATGTAGTTTATTTTTAAAGAACGAGAATTCGTTTCTTTAATAATATGTTCTTCATTTTCAATTAACCTTTGAAACAAATCTATTTTTAAAAATCCTTTTCAATTCTTTCTTTCTGATTTACCTTAGATTTGCATTCAAATTATATTTGCTATTTGATTTCATCTCATTCAAAACAACATTCTTTTCATTTCCTGACAAGTTTGTTTACAAGCAAATTGTGAAACTTTTACATTCTTATTTTCAAACATTCATTCCATTCTCTTCCTCACTCTCACTTTCCCAATCTTCAACCAACCATCCACCTTCATTTATCTGCAAAAAGATTTCAGGTGATTGTTTAGGTTTGGGTACTATGATAGGATCACAGATAATTTATTTTGACAGAAGTTTTTAAGTCTTGAGATGGAGAGAATCCAATTCCATAGACCATACAGAATCACAAATGTTATCAGATGAAGGTA